>CM052708.1:10445978-10482954 GCA_028551405.1 Uromys caudimaculatus
CTGGAGTTAGGACCACCAACCAAAGAATACACATCTATGGACCCATGGTTCGGACCACATATGTGGCAGAGGATGACCTTGATGGCCATCAGGGAGAGAGGAGAGGCCCTTGGGCCTGAGGGTGTTAGAGGCCCCAGTAAAGGGGAATGTCAAGGTGGGAATATGGGGATGGGTGGGCAGGTGGGTGGGAGGTGGAATTCCCTCATCGAGGCGGGGATGGGGAGGGGATAGGGGGTTTCCAAAGAGGAGACCCAGAAAAGGAGAAACATTGGAAATGTAAATAAAGTATCAAAAATTAAAAAAAAAAGAAAGAAAGAAAGAAAGAAAGAAAGAAAGAAAGAAAGAAAGAAAGAAAGAAAGAAAGAAAGAAAGAAAGAAAGAAAGAAAGAAAGAAAAACCCTACATATACCAAACCACCATAAGTACACAAAACACAGTTTGCTGGGGGGGGCAAGGAGGTGTCTACCATAGCCGTTTATTTAGTAATACCAGTCAGCTTCCATGGGTGAATTCCATCAGTTTTAGTAAAGGTTTCTTTTATCATTTCTTTAAATGAATGTGCCTGAGTGTGTGTCTGTGCACAACCATGCATGCCTCTGCAGAGGCCAGAAGAAGACATCTGACAGGCACCCTTGCCCTGATGGCCAAACTGGGATTCTCTGGAAGAGAGACAAGCTCTCAACCATTGAGTAATCTTTTCAGCCATACAGTAGTTTGTTGTCAGGTTTTTCCCCCCTAGTCCCAGAAACCTTAAATTACTGATGCACAGTGCCTATATATACTTTTAAGTTTAAAAAACCACCCTTGGGCATATACCCAAATGATGCTCCAACAAATAACAGGGAAACATGCTCCACTATGTTCATAGCAGCTTAATTTAAAATAGCCAGAAGCTGGAAAGAACCCAGAAGTCCTTAAACAAAAGAATGGATACAGAAATGTGGTACATTTACACAATGGAGTACTATCCAGCTATTAAAAACAATGTCTTCATGAAATTCTTAAGCAAATGGATGGAACTAGAAAATATCATCCTGAGTGAGGTAACCCAGTCACAAAAGAATACACATGGTATGTGCTCACTGATAAGTGGGTATCAGGGTAAAAGCTCTGAATATCCATGATACAACTCACAGATCTTATGAAGCTCAAGAAGAAGGCAGACCAAAGTGTGGATGCTTCAGCCCTCTACGAACAAAATACTCACAGTTAGTGAAGGTAGCAGGGGGGACTTGGGAGGAAAATAAGAGGGGAAGGGGAAAGTGGGGAGCAGAATCAGGTATGGGAAGAGACAGGATGATATACAGAAGGTCAGGAAAGTGAACAAAGGTGTGTAGCAATGGGGTTGTGGAGCTCGGGGTAGCCACCAGAGAGTCCCAGATGCCAGGAAAGCAAAAGTTTCCCAGGACCCAATGGGGATGACATTAACTGAAATGCCCAACAAAGGGGAGGGAGAACCTATAAAGACCATCATCCAGAGGTTAGGCAAGGCCACTGTTGGGGGATGGGGCACCATCTCCAAATTTTTTAACCCAGAATTGCTCCTGTCTAAGGAAATACGGGGACAAAGTGTTGATCAGAGACTGAAGGAAAGGCCATCCAGAGACTGCCTACTTGAGGATCCATCCCATATACAGACAGGAAACCCAGACACTATTGTGGATGCCAAGAAGTGCTTGCTGACAACAGCCTGATATAGCTGTCTCCTGAGAGACTCTGCCAGAGCCTGACCAATACAGATGCTACAGATGCAGATCCTTACAGCCAACCATTAGAATGAGCACTGGACCCCAATGGAGAAGTTAGGGGAAGGGCTGAAGAAGCTGAAGGGGTTTGCAATCCCATAGGATGAGCAACAATATCAACCATCCAGACCCCCCAGAGCTCCCAGGAACTAAGCCACCAGACAAAGAGTATACAAGGAGAGACCCATGGTTCCAGCCGCATATTTAGCAGAGGCTGGTCTTATCTGGCATCAATTGAAGAAGAGACCTGCGAAGGCTCAATGCCTCAGTGTAGGGGAATGCCAGGGCTGTGAGGTGGGAGTGGGTGGGTGGGGGAGCATCCTCATAGGAGGGGGAGGGGGATGGGATAGGGGATAACATTTGAAATGTAAATAAATAAAATATCCAATGAGAAAGGAAAAATAATATAAAAATATGAACAATTAGTACAAATGATAAATCCATGAATAATGTGCTCAGTGTTGAAGGAGTAAAACAGATAATATCTTAAAATAAATATAATTTTGCAAAAAAAGTATTGTGTAATTGTATACACAGTGAGGTGGAATTTTTCTTTTCTGTTTTTTAACCTACATTACATTCTCTTTCTTCTATCTCATTCATTCCTTCTCTCTCTCTCTGTCTCCCTCTGTCTCTTTCTCTCACAGTGTCTCTGTCTGTCTGTCTGTCCGATCTCTCAGTCACTCTGTCAAACACACACATACACACAGAGGGGGGAGACAAAGACAGAGAGATAGAGACAGAGAAACAGAGACAGAGAGAGACAGAGACACTATTGTATCACAGAAAAGTCCATCATGAAAGATTATGGATATCAATCACCCCTTATTGAGCAAAGGGCTATCATTGTGAAATTATGATTACTAAAACAAAACACCCCATTTTGTGATAGTTTTTACCCTTTATATTGTGATAAGAATATGACATTTGCTAATAATATGTTTCCACTAGAATTTTTATGTTTTTACTGTTAAGAAAACCTAGATAACAAGATAAAGAGCTCTAACAGAAGTGAAAGGAATGGTATACTTTCCCCCAGGACTCAGGCAATACCAACGTTCCAAAATGCAGACAGCTTGCTCACCAGACAGGAGAGAATACAATCCTTTTACTGCAAAGACAGCAAGAGAAAGCTGTTTTTAGGGCTTTAAGCATACACAAAATCCAAGTTGAAGATCAGAAAATAAACCTAAAAGTTGATATTAGAATATAGAAATATGAAGAAATCTGCCCTGGTACTTGAAGGACAAACACTATTGTCTCCTAGTCTTTGAATCACAAAATATAAAAGAGAGAGAAAACCTGTGTGGCCTAGTCTAATCAATAGAAAGAAGGACACCGCAGGCCATGCTAGATCATTAGACTTGCATATAGTATATAATATGCATTTCAAGATGTATAGACATAAGAAAGCTATAGGACAGACAATTGTGTTTTACATTTATACACAGACCATTGGACTGTAGACGTTTTTCTAGGCTCTTGGCAGTGTTATCCACAATGATCATGTTGTGTAGCGTATTTCTCTGAATTGAAACATTCCTTCCTAGTGCAAAACTCAGGAGTCTTGGGAAGTAAAAACAAAAAAAAAAAAAAAAAAAAACAAGCAAAAAAAAAATCGCAGCTAACAGCAAGATTCACAAGGTTCGTCCTGCAGATGATAAAGCAGAAAACAAGTGGGCGGAAAATACCTCCCACTCCATGAGATGCCTGAAGGAGGTTCTCTGGCCTGATACCCTAGACTGTGAGGACAAGTCACAGGGTTGTTTTCATACTCCGGGTGAATAGATGTTCATGTCTCATTTCCTCAGAAAAGGGTTTGCACAATGTCCGTTACAATTCTCAGTAAATGGTTGATAATTGAAATCATACGTACATGAAAGGTGTACGGTTTCCTTTGGATAGGCATTCGCAGACATCCCAAATTCATTTGCTCTCTCTTTCATCTTACTCACTAGCTAAAAAAATAAAAACATCTCTCTCCCCTCTCATGATTCCTTCACCTTGAAGGAGACCCCTGCTTGGCTGGGATTCCCTCCTGGACCACGGACTAGGCACAAACCACACCCAAACACCAGTTTTCATGGATTGATTTTTTAAAATTAATCTTAGTGGCAGCTTTCTGACTCTAGCTGAGAAACAACAGCCAATGATTTTGTAGGTGTAATTTTTTTTTCCCGAGACAGGGTTTCTCTGTGTAGCCTTGGCTGTCCTGGAACTCACTCTGTAGACCAAACTGGCCTCGAACTCCGAAATCTACCTGCCTCTGCCTCCCAAGCGCTGGTATTAAAGGCGTGCACCACCACTGCCCGGCTTGTAGGTGTAATTTTTTTTTATAACAAATATCATTTAGTACATTTATTAACACACAAAGTGATATTAATAGAATGGTGATCTCATCATTGACATGCACAGTTCAGTAAATTATAACTTCCCTAATATTTATTCTTATATAAAAAGACATTAGCAATATCGTGAAAATAATAAATCTTGAAATAGGAAAAATAATGTTTAAAATGGTTTCATGCAGAATCAATTATAGAGACAAAAGGTGAAGAACAAATTTGCCCCATCTTTGTTTCTATACTTTTTCAATGATTTTTTTTTTTTTTTAAATTTACCTGTGGCTTATCTGTTTTCAGAGCACATGTGTATTTGCTCTGGTCCTGTTGCCAACTGCACTCAGAAAAAGTTTCCAAAACTGACATTAGCGATGGTTGTCCACCACCATGTGGGTTGGATAGAACCAATTTTATATTTAAAAAATAGCAATTTTATTAACTGGCACATCATCACAACAGCCCTCCAAGAGAATGTTCACATTTCAGTCCTAGTCTCCTGAAGCCCTCATCATCCGTTTCGCAAAACCTGAAAAATGCCTGGTCCTTTCGCTATAGTCTCTGTTCACTGCATCCTCCAGGGCTCTTTGTTCTTCTACTCAGTTGAAATAGTCTTGCTCATCACTGAGCCCTGCACATTAGAAATATATTCTTCAGAAAGTACCTGGACTTCTAACACTGCTTTGCTCAGTAGATAAAGAGAAAACAAAGAAGAAGATTCTATATCAGATTCCCCAGTTACAGAGTTTCAGATTACTGAAATTCCATATGGAACACTTTAAGTTAGCATAACTTGAGACCCACCATTTTTAATCACAGGTCAATCAAAATCCAAGAGTGGGAATGGGACTAAATGATTGGAATGAGGTTAGTGCACAGCAGTGAGTGCCTGAAATTTTCATGGAACAAAATATGAAGGATGGCTTACATCTGCAGTGAGGAACAACATGAAGGATTAACAGAGGATCATGCAATGTTCCCTTCTCCTATGAGTACCTCAGTTTTCTCTGTGAAATATGACATTCGTTCACACAAAGCTCATATACTTCAGGGTGGTTTCCTCAGAATCCAGAAGGAAGAGCAAAACACAAAGCAAGATAACTATTTTCACCCATAAAAGCCACACAGCCACAGTTCTTCAGCACCTAGTCTCAGTACGAAGCAGGATGGACAGGGTCTAAGTATTGACTCTCCACTTAAAAAGAGTTCATAGTCACAGCCAGGAATGTTTAGAAATACTAAAGGACAACAAGAGAAGTGGGTCCCTGTGCCAGATGTTTTCTTGCACCACCTTAACCCCAGTACCAGGTAGGCAGACTCAGACAGGTGTAATTTTTAAGAAGAGAAAAAGGGGAGGTCTTTGTTAGAATTGGTGAGGATGCCATGGTATTTTTGATCCAATTGTTAACTAGGTGAACCCAGCGGGGCTTTTGATTGCTGGACTTTAATAGTTTGACAGCTGTGCGTTGTTGTTATTCAGCCTCAGGAGGAAGAAATGACCAAATAAGGGAATAAACCTTGGTGCCTAGCTTTAGGAATTTAATGTATTGTAGGGGTTTGTAGCAAGGCAGAGGGAATGCAGAAGAAGGACTAGGCCTGACATAGCCATGCATGCCAGACCTGGGCTGGCTAGGGTCCCTTCACCGTTACTTACGTCTTCCCCACCCTGCCTTCGAATGAGTGTTTACAGAGGATTTAATCTAAAAATTCACACAGACTCTCTCCTCTAAAGAGAGGAAATTAGGGCTGAGTTATGATTGCTGTCTGTGAGCTCCCTGTTCCCCAGTCTTAAGAGAATTCACCTTGAAGCTTATCTTGTGGGAATTATTGAACGTTCTGCAGTAGACTTCTTTTCATACCTTGCCAAATGGAAGGAGTGAAGAAAGACTCCAGTATTTTCAAGAGTATACACCCTGGAGGATCGTGATATCCACTAAAACAGGGGAGAGGTTGGAAATGTGTGTAACCAGAAGTCATTACCTCGCCTCTCTATTTGACTGTCTCTGTCTCTGACACAGCACAACGGGGAAGTGCAAGAAAATGTGTAAGGCTCTGTCATCAGCTTCTAACTGGGCATCTGTCACCATGGATGATGTTGAATTAGCAGGGATTTTTGACAAGAATGAGGGAATTCATTGCCTGAATAACAATTCTATTGTTATTTTTTTCCTGGTCGTTGTTAGAGAAAATATGATTTTACTCAGGTTGTGTTATGTGTATTTATTTATTCAATCATTTGCATTTATTCATGTGACGCTGGCTTCTGCAATCCCATGACTACAGCGTATGTAGCAATTCAAGAGGTTTGCCATTGCTTTTCACCACAGATCCCATACTCCCCAGAACCTCATTTCTCTAGCCTTATTGTTGCACTACCCTGATTCTTGCTTGTTAAAGATTTTCTGTGTAAAGAAAGGTCAGAAAATAACAAATCAATTTACTAGACAGATCATTAAATACAGACCTACTATCGTACATATGGAAAACAAAAGCAAATATGTAAAGTTCTTCAACAGATTTCTTAAAAATGTTTTTATTTATCTTATTGTACCCTTTGGTCCATGATGCTACATGTGAGTACACATGCTACTTCAAGACTCTCTAAATTGGTGTACAAATATTTTGCCACATGAAAAAAATTGGTCATGAACATTTTTCCTATATTCAAAAATGAAAGAGGTACTGAAATAAATGCAAAGTAATTCCGTTTCAATATTGGAGCCCACTGTTTAAATATCTTGCTTGACCTCCTAAACCGTGTGTTTTGTAAGTCCCTGAATGCAGCTTTTTGTTTTTCATAAGACTTTCCATTCCAATAAGAACAGCTGGTGAAATCCACAGCACCGTCCTAAATTTCAATTAGAAGCCATTGGTGTAATGCTATTTTCAGGATCATTTACTTGGCTATTAAATAAACTCTCTTTGTTAGAGATGCATTCTCACTTTGCTACTACTCAGTTAAGAGAAGTGTCTTCTTAGCTCTGAAAAGTGAGTTTACATGGGAGGTGTTTAGTAAACTAACTTGATCCATGCAAAAATTTTAATGCATTGATTTTGTTTTTGTTACCAATTAAAGGCTATATATTCATTTTTTTGTTTGCTTTATCAAATTTTTAGTGGCGCATTTGATTTGTTTTATTTGTTTTAAGAAAGGGTTTCATTGAGAATTTTGGCAGACTTCAGTCATCACACACATGATTAACCCAACTAAAGAAATCAGTTTACAAACAAAGTCACAGAAGAATGTAATAATTAGAAAACACGGAGAATACGTACCAATTGGGAACTTTGCAAGGGGATAGGCAGCACACTAGAAACAAAGATTTTAGTTCCTCAGGAGTTTTCTATTTAACTTGTGAAATACTCCTTTGCAACTTGCAAGTTATACTTCAACGTCTGAGGGGGCAACTTCTTCAGTAAATCACTTTCCTTTCAAGCACAGGACTTAAATTTGATCACAAGAGCACATACAAAATATCAGCTTGGTGCTAAGAATCTGCAATCCTAGTGGCAGTGGGGAGCATCATTGGGGTTTATTGTACCTCTGTAGAACTCTAGGCAAATAAACTTTGGCTCGATGGTGGTAGAGGGCATTCCTAGGGATGATGTCAGATTTGTTCTCTAGCCTTCACATACGAACATGTGTAAACAAAACTGAACATACATGTGCACGCATATATAAAGCTTAAAAAAGAAACTCTATCCATATGCGTATATCATTATGTATGTATATATAAAGTAATTTTATCATACTTGTAAACAGAAATAAATAATCACACATAAATCCTCCTGAAACACAATTATTCATTTTTCATGTTTGTAAGACATGGGATTTATTTCAGACATGTTGGAAATTAAGCTGTAGTTAATATTATGGCACTATGAAAGATCAATTTATTAGGGTATTCCAATTAGCATTACCTAAATAAAAATCAAATAAATTATGCCTATCTGAAAATTCATTCTTCTCTCATATATTACATCCTGAGTGCAGTTTCTTTCCCCGCTTCCCTGCCAGTCTCCTTCTCTGTCCACCTACTCCTCCTTCATTTCTCTTCAGGAAAGAGCAGACCTCCCATACATATCAAACAAACACAGCATATCAAATTCTGATGCTATTACTTTAAATTGAAACATAATCCAAAGAGTTATATTATGGATTTATTCTATAAAACATTACATAAATAAAATCAGGAACACAATATTATCTTGTTATTTGAACATTGAATATATGAGAATTTCCCTTAATCATTGTTGATTTTAATTAATAAGTATTAACTCTCAAAACAAATTTTCTTTTTCCAAAAGTAATTAGTAACAATGTAACAAATACTGATTGCTTCTTGAACTAGCTTGCATAGCTACTTTCATATTGATTGTTACACAAACTATGGTTTGAATAAGTCCATAGAGTTTCTCTCTGTAAAACATGAATTTCAAAGATTTCCCTGTGTGTGTGTGTGTGTGTGTGTGTGTGTGTGTGTGTGTGTGTGTGTGTGTATGTGTGTGTGTTTTTGTGAGTGACCATATATATGGAGGTCAGAATACAATTTCTGGTGTCATTCTTAGAAATGCCATCCACATGTTTTAACAGAGTTTTTCACTGACATGAAACTCAACAATCAGACCAAATAACTGGCGAGCAAGTACCAGAGATCCTGCGGGGTCCACCTACCCAGTGCTAGGCTTATAATCATGGCCACCACACCTGACATTTGAGACCATTTCTGGAGTTTAAATAAGTCAAACACTTTACATATTTAACTTGCCTTCTAATCCCATCAATATGGTTTGAAGTATTGTTCATGAATATTTTTCTATTTTTGGTTTTGAGCTTAACCTTTAATGGCTGAGTCATGTCTCCAGCCCATGAATATTCTTCTAAATTATTAATGCTTAATGATTTAAGTTGTAATATATTTGACTGTAGGTTTATATTTTTCAAAACTTACTTTAATAAGTGTACTTAATTTCTTTAACCTACCTTCTAGCTTGCTACCCAGCAGAGGTAGTGGAAAGGAAAGGATGGAGCAAAGGAGGATGTGGACCTGATTAGAAATAGTTCTTTGGGGTGAATCCAATCCGCATTGTCAGGAGAGCGGCAGTTCAGTTCACATCAGCAACAGTAGCTCGCTCCACTAGCAAACACCATTCATGAATTAGCAAAGGCAGTTCCATCCAGAAGAACCCAAGAGACTCTACCAAGAGGCCCAAGTGGGCAGAAGTGTCAGGAAGCCACCAGAATATTCAGGGAAGTTCTTTAATGCATTTCTTTCTAAGAAGTCACAACAAAAGATGATCGGCAAAGAAGTCAAGGGTGACTAAATGGTAATCATCAGCAAAGAGGACCAGAGTTAGCAAAGCCCAACAATGACCAACAAAGAACAGCAAGGTGTACCAATGATCACAGCCTAGTCCTCTGCCTGTTGGGTTACACTTAAGCTCTTTCCAAACAGCACATGTTCTCTCAAATGTTTGTTCTAGCAAAATATCACATGCCCTTTTGCCAGGCAGCTTCCAGAAAAACACCACATGTCCATTCTCAGCAAAACATCTTCCCACATGTCGGCTTCAGCAAAAATATCCTCTTGTGATTTTTACTAAGAAAATAAATCACATGACACAACTGAATCTCCGAAGGAACCATAAATTTCCACTTCATTTGACTATAATAGTTTATACCTTCAAAACAAAATTTAGGCTATATTACTTGGGAATCTGACATATGAGCATACTGTATTTGTATCCTTTCTATCTCTTTCAAGTTCTTATATTATCCCTTCAAACCCATTCTTAAAAGAATTCATGACTTCATCTTCTATATTGATTTTTGTTATAAGCATAGACACATTCACAAACACACAAATCAAATTCTACTAAGTCAAAATGTGTTGTTCTTATTTGTATATCTATAGGGCAGAATGCTCTGTGTATCTCCTCCAATACTAACTGTACTAAAATAATGAAACCATACTAAAGAATGAAACCAGTTTTCTATCTCTCAGAAGGCATTTACTGCCTGTTGTTCTTCAACTAGGGCTTGGACCTTGTAAAATTGTTTTCCAGGTTTGTTGGAGTATGGTCCTTGAAAGCCTTCTGCTGGTAATCATATTGTTGTACATTCATGAATATAATATCCTTTTTCTGTCAAAAATAATCCCTCAGCAATCATGCCTGTCATTAACCTCTTTCAGTCCTTCTCTGTACTCATCTTGGACGGTCTCTGAGCCTTAAATGTAGGGCTTAAGTTTTGGATGTGCACTCAGAACTAAGAAATCCAGACCCTTATTCTCTGCAATTTGAAGAGCTGTGACCTTTCTAATAGCTACTAGTGAGACCCGCAATTACCTCTGGTGTAAGGTTGAATATTTAGAAGGTAACTAGAAACTATATTAATTTACATTCTCCACAAAGGGCTATGTCCTTTTGAATAACGACTTTTGGGCTAAGTTTTAATCTCTATTAACATACATCTCTCCTTGGGTATATTAGTCCATGCCTTTAATCTCAAAACTCAGGATGCCAAAGCTGTGAGTCCGAGTCCAGCCTGGTCTCTAGGGCAAGTTTCTGGACAGCCAAAGCTATATAATGAGGCTCTTTCTCAAAACCAACAAGTGTAGAAGAACATATCTCTTGTCCATTTCCAATATTTGGTCAATTGTAAAATTCTACTAATAACTAAACAATTTCCAGGCCCTCACTTTCTGAATTAGTATAATCTGGTCTAAGAGAACTTTCTAGATGCTCTGTTTTAGCTCTCTATTACATCCCCCTTTGTGCTAAGTATAAATTTTTTAAAAGTCTAGTATGATCAAGTTATGCTTGTATTTGTAAGCCTTCAATGACTTGAAACAAGTTTCCTGATATTATTTACCATTTGAATTCCACATATTGTATAAGGTCTGATCTCATTGTAACTTGTTAGAAATGTTGACATACTCTGATGCCACGATTCATGCCACTATAGTCTATAGTTTATCGTCTTCCTGTATCTACTCTTAATGTTCACCCTCTCCATTTTTGATTCTGTTGAAAAGCCCATTGTTTCTTTTTTTTTTTTTTTTTTTTTTTTTTAGCCCATTGTTTCTTAATGATTAGTGTGGGTGTAGCACAAACAGACATACATGGATTGATTCTTACCACACATTCACGTCTAACTTAAATGCATTCCTTTTTTTTATTTAATATTTACTTGATTTTTATCCTCACATTAATTTTACAAATCATGTTGATTCCCAACAATGCATCAGGAAGGTGCTTTATGTGTGCTGTCTCACTTCTCTTAAGATGTGGCTCCAAAGAAGATGTACAAACGTCCTTATTCTTTTTATTTATTTATTTATTTATTTATTTATTTATTTATTTATTTATTTATTTTTTACATTCCCAATACTTGTATTTGTGTCTGTCATGTTTACAGATTTCTTTATCTCTTTTCAAGGACAGTAAACATTATCTCTTAATTTTCATATGCTTGTGTTATATTAGATTTGTCATGCTGCACAACTCAAACTTTTTTTCTTGCCTCCAAAAAATTTCAATATAAAAATTTAATTTCTATATTAAATAAAAATACATATCAAAGTACTGTTACCAGATATGTAACTTTAAGTAACATTGATGATTTTCATTAAAAGAAGGAACTTTTACATAATTCTTAAACTTTTCTGGTTTGCTTCCCTTGGAGCTACCATAATATATTTCTTATTCACTCTACATCTTTGTAGAGATGTGAAAGCAGGAAATTCAATATTTTTCTAATTAAATATTTATTCCGAAATTTATTATTTATAATTTTACGCACTTATATGCATTGGTTAAAGTCAAATAAAAGAATTAAAACTATAAAAATCTCATCTACCCAAAATTCTCACATTCAAACTGTATGTAAAATGATATGATTGCATCCAGGATTTCAGATGAGAGTTAAGATAGAAATGCAAAGATTTCGAAAAGCAATTTCTTAAGGTGTGTCATTTATATAAATTACAGCCCTTCACACAAACTGTTTGCAATCTTCTTAATTGTGTCAGTTAATTTTCATTAATAACAATGATTTGTCAGGGTCCATCATAAGAATTTTTCCTATCACATGTAATTTATAAAAGAACATATTTGATATAGGCAATATGGGTACTCAAAAATATATCCATTAGAAGACAGATTAAGGTCTTCCAAGTTTCATTATGATAACCTAGGTCAAATTTTTACAAGACTTCCATGAAAGTCTTGTTTGCTGTGCAATATATATGAGTAACTAGCAACACAACATGTAGAATGTGGTTAAAGCAAGAGCAACAGAAAATTTTTCACTGATTTATTAAACTTGAATATATGAACGTGTCTTAATGTTCTGTTTAGAGATGCATATTTCAATAATAATTCATTTTATGGTCACAGATGCTATTACAGATATAGAACTTAAAACCTGTGTAAGTGTGTATGTATAATGAGTTCTCACCAACAAATGAATTTCCCAAGAAGATTTTTATAATGTGATTTGAACCTTTAAAAGATAAGGCATACATTCAGTTGCTGTCCAGATGAACTTGTAAAAATAATGTAATGATTTATTCACTATTTTTCCATACACTTTCAGTTTATCTGTCGTTACTCTTGACTTTGCCACACATTAGAAGTCAAAATGACTAATGCAACCAGATGTAACAAATGGCAGCTTAATGCACAAGCCTAGGAAATTAGAGATGTAGTGTTGCCCCTAGCCATTTAATGTGAGAACTGCAAAATGAAAAACACCCTCCTTAGTATATATTAATAGACCACTATATCTATTTACTCATTTGTTTCGCTGTATGAGTTTTGAACCTACATCCTCCATGTATGACAAGGTACTAAACTAGCCCCATAGATTAATTTTTTTAAAGTATATAACTTTTTCTGAGTACATTTTCAATCATCAAATATTATCTATATTATTATTCTATTTTCTTATGTAAATAATGTATTAATAATGCTGAAAATGTACTGGAGAAATATCTCAGTGGTTAAGAGTACTTGCTGCTCTTGCAGAGGCCCAGGGTTTGGTTCCCACCAGCAGCATAGTAGTTTACTATCTGGGACTCAGGGTCCAAGGCCTCTCATACCTGGTTTTGGTCTCCACAAGCATGCACTAAACCCATTCACATAAAATTAAAAACAAAAAAGCAGAACACTGAAAAATAGAACTGTATTAAAAATATTGTTTCATTGTCATTTAACTACCTTGATATAGCAGATATCCACTCAAGTAATTGCTAAAAATATATTAAAATATAATATTTTGGCATGTTAATAATTATTAATAAAGTGAATTCCTCTATAGTTAACATATACTAATTTATATTCACCGTTTCAGATTCATTTTACTCATAAAATGAATTGCATTGTTGAGATAGCCTTGTTTTTGTGTTGTTTTGTTATGTTTTGTTTTTGATACAGGATCTTCCTAGGTTCAGGTTATCTATGGCTCTCATAGAACTTACTATATAGACCAGGCTAGCTTTAAGCTCACATAAATCTGCCTGCTTCTTTCTCCAATGTTCTGGGATTAAAAGTTTCTGTCAATATGCCTAGCTGAGAAAGGTTTTCCTATTATAGACTTCATCAGTCCAAACTCAAGGAATCGGGAGTTTGATCTGCCTGATGATCTTTGCTCCAGTTTTGCCATTATCATTACCGTCCATATGACTAGTGATTATCTCCCTGGAGTGGGTATTGATTTAACATTATCTATATGCTCTATTTTTCCTTGGCATATAGTACAATTTGAAGTTATGTTGGACCATGTTATGAAATGTGGTAATGCTTTTTAAAAAGTTGTGCCTTTTAATTTTTTTTCTTTTTTCTATGAATTCAAAGACAAGGTTATTGATAGAGGCACATTCATAAATTGGAAAAAACCTTGGTATCTGAACTGCTTATGGGAAAAAGCTGTCAGACTCTTTAACAATATCATTATCTGTGTGGGGGGGGAACCATGTACCTCTGTGCTTATTACTTATTTAAGTGATGTATATTTGATATTTCAGACTCTTCCACATGTACACACACACACACACACACACACAAAGAGAGAGAGAGAGAGAGAGAGAGAGAGAGAAAGAGAGAGAGAGAGAGAGAGAGAGAGAGAGAGAGAGAGAGAGAGAGAAACACACAGACTCTTCAATACTAAGGTACATTTAACCAAAGAAAATTAACCAGGTATATTTTCTGCGGTAAAGAAAACATGATTAAAGTAAATGATAAAAAGAATTCTAGTGTTCTAGTGCAAAATATAGGTGATATAAAGTTAATAACACACACATATACATATAAAATCAACAACCTTAACTAACATGAACAATGTGTACTTATAATTTTAAACTTTTCTATTATGTAGAATATATAAAGTCCAAAAATCTTTTAAAAATATTTTAAGATACATAAAGTATCATGAAAATTGTTCATGATTTTTCTTGCTATTTTTCAATAATCAATACTTTCAGATCTCTAAAAAGCTGAAGAAAACGCAACTAATTTTTAGCAGAGGCGATTTGCAGATGAATTATTTTAGCTGTCAAAAGTTCAAAGTAAAACGGTTCAATGCGGGTCTGAGGACATGTCACAATGAGCAACTTCTAGCTGACAGAGTGTCAGGAACCGAGTTCAGAGTCATAGAACCAACCCAAAGCCAGGATTGGAAATTCTCATCTGTAATCCCAGTGCTTCTATACTGAAATGGAAGATGGAGACAGAGGAACACTAGAAAGATTATTGTACAGTTACCCTTGCATATGTGCTGATGGACCCCCAAAAGAAATATTCAGTCACATAAAAGACAGACAATCGGACAGTCAAGAGCAACACATGAAGTTGTCCTATGACTTTCAGCTCTGTGGTCTATCTCACAGACATGAATGAGAAAACACATGCTCACACATACATATGCACATGTACACAGACACATGCATGCACACACACGAACAAAGATAAAATTTGAAAAAGTGAAAGTGTCATCTTAAGCAATAATTTCTTAAAGGAAAAATAGAGTACGAAGTACGAGTCATTCCTTAGAGTTGTTGGTCAAGGGGTCCCAAGAAAACCTCTCAAAAATGTAGGGTGTTGCCTGGCAGTGGTGGCTCATGCCTTTAATCGAAGCACTCAGGAGGCAGAGGCAGGTGGATTTCTGAGTTCGAGGCCAGCCTGGTCTACAGAGTGAGTTCCAGGTCAGCCAGGGCTACACAGAGAAGCCCTGTCTCGAAAAAACAAAAAGAAAAAAGAAAAGAAAAAAAAAAAAAAGAGTGTGTTCACTGCCCTTGTGGTTTGCCAGTCTTGAAGGCAAGACTCAGTATGTCGGTTCATGATCTGTTTCTTCTACAATTTTTCATAATGAGACATGTGGCTCCCAACACTGGGAGTGGTGCAGTGTTATTAGTCACAATTCTATCCTGCAGTCTACAAGAGTATCTAGGTCACCTTTATGGTGACCACAGAATAAGGCTTTCTTATTGTTGTTTGTTGGTTTTTGTTTTTAACATTTTTTTCCAAAATTAGGTATCTAATACCAACATAATCTTCAAATCATATATAGTTTATACTTAACAACATAAATGGCATTTCCAAATATTTTTTTACTGTATTAGTAATATCAAATTGTACCTAACTTTGTTTATAATCTAAATGAACTGTAACTCATGGAAACCATAGGTTGCAATGATTAGTCATAGTGCCAAAATCTCAGCATTATGTCTAATTAATATAAAATTTCTGAGTATAGTTCATGATAGGAGAGGCATGGTGCTGAAGAATGAGACACCTGGCCACACTATATGGGATCTAGAAGCTGAGAGAATACTGGGTGATCATGCCTTGTGTTGCTTTTCGGACTATTATCCCAGCACACCAAATGGCACAAACCTCACACAGGCGTTGTTTCTCTGTCTGGCTCTAGCCTATCTGAAAAATTCCTTACAGATAAGCCTGGAGACTGACCTTAAGAGGTGATTGTAATCTCATCAAATGACAATCACAACAAAGGTCACTGAAGGGAATCTCAAATATCAAAACCTGGATCTTTTGAGGAACACTGCAGTAGGATAAAACAGAAATGTAAGATAAATATGTAAATATACTTGCTAAGTAGAACAAGATGCAGAGTTTGTAGTTAAAGGTAAAGTGTTCCTTAGAGAGAAACCCAAACAATGTAACCTGATACTTTCTCCAGAATATAACCTTAGACTGAATCTTCTTATTGAGGGACTTGATTTAATATCTCACGCAAAAGATTATTATTCAGAGGGGCAATTGACACCTTTCCAAATCCAGCAATTTGATAAATATTGGCAGAATAAACTGATCCAGGCTTTCATCACAATTGATATCCTACAGATTTCTGAACGTTCAATGATATGCTGAGGAAGGCCTGTCTCCTCTGTCATCTAATTCGCAAAGAACATTCCCGAAATGTTCATGCTGATATCCTCTTTAAAGGTGTAGACTTTCTTTCAGATGTCCTTCCCATAATTGATTGTGCTCATGGGCCACAACGGGATTCATAGGGAATAAAATACAGTGCCAAAATAAATCTGGTGCTTCTTTTAGGAGGGTATTCAAATCCATCATACCTGTGAAACCCCGTGCCTCAATAATCACTGTACAGGTATGACTCTTAGGTCAATCGGTTTTATTTTAGGGGAAAAATTATCTTTCTAAAGCCATCAACAAGTTGCAAAAGCACTGTACTGCATGATTCATACGAATGTAGACCCAAGTTGAGGTCCTGCTTGTCCCTGGTGGACTTCACCTTTAGCACTCTGAGAATTATCAGCCTAGAACATTAAGGGTGTTCACTGCGGAACCACAGAAAGTTCTAGCATCTTCTTATCGCTGATATTTGATGCACATTTTCAAGCCTTCGAATCATTTTTCTCTCCCAAATCTGAGCTTCTTTCTCTTCAAATTACTTCCTAATACTGGGTGTGTTTTGATTCAGATTTCTACCCAAATCTGAAATAGTATTTTTCTGAAAATATTGAAACATATTCACCTTTGTAAGTAAAGTCAACATGCAAATTATACAGGTCTATGTATAAATGCTGAAAAAAGGGATGTGACTTATATTGAAAATGTAACTTGTTAATCCAAATCACACACTATCTCATCCTCTAGATGCTGGGAAAAAAATGGAGGTCACTTCAAATCTGCTCCAGAAGTGAGCTTCAATATTACTGGGAATCTTTGACAAAGATTCTCCTTAAGGACTGTATACATTGTCTATTAATGTTATTTCTATCGTACAACTTATAACAAGTTAATGTGATTCTGTTCAAATCATTAAAAAGAACTACACTGCTTAGATTAGGCTACTCAAAAGCATAGGCTATGAATTCAACTAAAATGTATATAGTTTTTAAGTATACAACTTTTATATATTCATAAAATAATTACATGCTTATATTAATAATAGCAGTGTATTAAGATTATCTTAAATTTTACTTATATTTTGTAAACCATTTTATGTGTTATCTCTCTTAACTTATGTACAAAGGAAATGCATTCAAAAGCAATGGAGACTTTTCTAAAAATGCATATTATATAGACTTCACAAAGACTTCAATAAGGTGAATGACAATAATGTGATTGTCATTTTTACATCAAATAAGTAACATTAATTCTGTTATTTAGGATAGCAAAATGCATTTATATTATGTATAGTGATTAAAATTTAATAATACTACTTAATATTTTTAAGTATTATTTCATAGCCCACATACATTCCTTCTTTCTGAAAAGATGCATAATTTAGCTAGCTACTTACCAAATAGCTCCTAATAGCTTCCTTTATTTGTTTCTTTTTAATTTTCAGTTCATGATAACTTGAATCTTTACAGCACTTAGGGATTCCATTTAGAAAAGGATCTAATTTCTAATTACCTGAGCTAATTTAATGGCAAGGAGAACAGGTGAGGGAGGTATTTGGTTCCTGTCAGGGACCAAGAGGATGCAGATGTAAGCAATACCTGTGTGTGGCTGTGGATTGAGGGTGACATACAGACTTCACTTCTTGACCAGCATGACCTCTGAACACAAGAAGCAAAAAGACTATCCCTGAGGGTTGTCAATGGAAAGCATTTAGGTGATGCAGATCCAAAGGCGAGAGCTCACTAATGTTTTCCTTTGTAAGTACAAGCACGATGGATAATTATCTTCATAGTCTGACTTTACCATTTCATGGTGCAGTGATTCCTTCTTTCATGGGAGGGCATTCTTAGTAAAGCAGCTTTTCTGCAGCTTTTACTTCTACTGAAATATATGTTATTTCAAGTTTATGTTGTTTACAGGTGAGACAGAAAGCTCCAGGTGTCAGTGTTATGCTCCTGGTGACAGCCAAGGAGTTTCTTCGCTGTAGCTCAGCAGGGATTTAGAGTACTGAAAGCACAGGTTAAGGAACACAAGGTGGATGAACCAGAGCTGTGGAATTTCCTTTGCTTGCCACATACGTTCCTTGATAAGTTAACTTAAAGGTTTAGAAAACAAATCAATTTAGGGACAAATTTCAAAATAGTTATAATCATTAATTCACACAGTTTTTTAAAATAAAAAAATAACAAAAAATTAGATTTTACACTCTAAGAATGTCTACTTATATTTCAATAAATAAGATTTTCCCCTTTACTACATTGGTGTTTGTCTTGGTATTTGGTATTTTCATGCTGAAATGCATGTGTATTTATATAATCTAGTAAGATAATTTCATATTAAATGCTCAAATCTTGAAAAATCCCTTTTTAAGGACTAAATGTGTGTGCATGTTGTGTGTAATGGTGGTGGTACTAAAATATTTTCTTAGGCCCGGGTTTTAGTTTGTTTTTCTGATTACTTCTGACATCAAATTCTGATTCTAGAAATGACTTTGACTTCCTTACAATTTAAGAAGAAATTTGAGCCGGGCAGTGGTGACGCACGCCTTTTATCCCAGCACTTGGGAGGCAGAGGCAGGCAGATTTCTGAGTTCAAGGCCAGCCTGGTCTACAGAGTGAGTTCCAGGACAGCCTGGGCTACACAGAGGAACCCTGTCTCGAAAAAATGAAAACAACAACAACAAAAAAAAAAAAAAAAAAAAAAGAAATTTGATTTTTAATAGCACTGTACAATTATCTAACACAATACATATGAAAGAATTAGATCTTGACGAAGACAATTGTCTGACCAGGACAAGTTCCCAGGAAGCCCTCAACTATGAATCAATTGGTCCTTTTAGCAAGTGAGGCATGCCCACAACAAACACACAGATGGGATCTGTGTGGGCCTCAATACCTGTCATTATCATCATTACCCTTTTCTTTTCTTTTTAAATTTTGTATTGGTTACTTTATTTACTTACATTTTAAATGTTAAATCTACCTTCACGGTTTCCGCTCCAAAAATCCCCTTTTCCACCCCCATGCCCCTGCTTCTATAAGGATCCTCCCCCAACCACCTAACCACTCTCACTTCACCACCCTAGCATTCCCCTATGCTGGGGCATCAAGCCTTCACAGGACCAAGGGCCTCCCCTCTCACTGATGCCCGACAAGGTCATCCTCTGTTACATATGCAGCTAGAGCCATGGGTCCCTCCATGTGTACTTTTTGATTGGTAGTTTAGTCCCTGGGAGCTCAGGGGGGTCTGGTTGGTTGATGTTGTTGT
This sequence comes from Uromys caudimaculatus, assembly GCA_028551405.1. Taxonomy (NCBI): domain Eukaryota; kingdom Metazoa; phylum Chordata; class Mammalia; order Rodentia; family Muridae; genus Uromys; species Uromys caudimaculatus. The sequence goes on from CM052708.1 coordinate 10,465,729, forward strand.
TCTTCCTATGGGGTTACAAACCCCTTCAGCTCCTTCAATCCTTCCCCTAACTTTTCCATTGGGGTGGGGGAGGTCTCCGTTATTTTTTTCTATGCACATTCGTTTTCTAGATACCATCTGTGAATAGCATCCTCTGTGAAGTTTATAACAGTTAATGACACAAACTACAGCCCATTGTTGCAGATGACCTAAGGCCTATAGGCCTTATATAGCTTTATATAGCTAAAACTTATCATCAACTTTTTCCATCACCTGTTCTACATTTCCCTCCTTTGCATAGCAGCTGAAGAGTTCTAGGGTGAATGTCACTGAGAGGACTCAGGCACACAACAGTGCCTCCTTCTGGACTATGACAACTTTCAACTGCTGTTGGCACAGTTATTGTATCTACATGAATCTCCTTTTAACAATGTATCTTAGTTTTATAAATGGGTATCTGGATGGGTATAGACCAAGTGTGTGGAGGTCCTGCAGTGACAAAGAAAGCGTCAGATTCTCTAGAGATGGAGCCAAAGGTTGGGAGCCAGATTACAGGGATTCCACTCACTTCTCAAGCCCCCAAATTTGGATTTTAAATAAAAGATGTGATCCCTTAAAAGTCCACACTTTTAGGCATATTCAGTCAATAGTTGGCCATCCACATGTACACCAAAATAGCTACGCATGTGACCCAAAACTATAAACTATTTGAAATATTGGGAGTTCAGAACCAGCCTGTTCTACATAATGATTTTCAGCCTAGCTAGAGATATATAATGAGAACCTGCCTGAAAAAAAATACGAGATTACTTTGATGTTCTTTTTGTAACTAGTTTACATTGTTTTTGAAACTGAACTTTTAAGATGATGATGTCATGTCACAAGTCAGAAGATTATTCTCATATGCCTGAGAATCCAAATAATTCTTTTGTACTGATCTTGTGCAGCAGCAGCCTATGCCTTCTCCGATTGTGAGAGTCATCACATCATGATATATTGGTGACTTCATTTCTTATATGAAGGCCTCCTGGAAGGAGGCTGATATGTCCATTTCTTCATTGTTAGCACACAATTTGTACTTGTTAAAAGAATTCCAGTCAAATAAATCAACTTTCAGAACTAGAACATGTAGACAGTATCCTTGTAGGTCTCGGCAATGGGAAAGACAGTGGCTCAAGGAGTCACCAGAAGGATGGTGGATTTTTATGCCAATCCTGCCTCATCAATTTCTGTGTTTGTGCTCATGATTTAAGGACAGCTAAGATTCAGAGGGGGAGAGGGAGGATGAAGACTTAGCATTAACCTGTTACTTCTGAGATGACCCAGCTGATATTGAGAAAAAAATCCATTCCTCTGAAATCACACATCAAATAGTCATTGTCCTCCTCTATCCCCTAAAACTACGAGATGAGAGTGTCAGCTCTTAGAATTACTGACTGGCACATCATGATACCCTCTGTAGTATTTAATTTGAAATTTAAAAAAACAATTTATGTGTACATTAAATGTTAATTCCTTATCAAAAGTATGTTTACTTTTTAAAAAAGATTTATTTATTTTATATATGTGAGTACACTGTTGCTGTCTTCAGAGACACTAGAAGAAGGCATCAGAACCCATTACAGATGGTTGTAAGCCATCATGTGGTTGCTGGGAATTGAACTCAGGACCTCTGGAAAAGCAGTCAGTGCTCTTAACTTCTGAGCCATCTCTCTAGCCCATAAGTTGACTTTTAATGTTCTGCAAAATTTAATATTTTTCAATATTATCTTACTAAAGTACAAAAGGAGTAACTATAACTATTAATTTATTCTTTATTCCTTAATTCTATAGTACTTTTCTTTGCATGATTATAAACAATGTTTTAAGTGTAAATCGCATCTTCGTTTTAATTTCTTACAATTTAGTAATATTGTGTACACACGCATACACAAACACGCACACACTGGGAATTCTTTATAGTGTGGTTCTATAAGGCAGGAGGACCTGAAACTTCATGTTAATTGAAGAAGAAGCTACCATTTTAGTAGTGTGGATATACGTTTTCTACTGAGGTAAAACAGTGCCAATGCTATCTATACCTATGAGGAAATAAAACAAAAGAGAGCAGAGGCACAGCTACAGTCTCCAAAGTTAAATTTCAGTCGTGCAAGAAATAAATAAACAAAATAGAAAGCTCTGTCCTCAATCTTGCCAGCAAATGAGTCTTCTGAAATTGCTACTAGGTTTTACACAAACACCACACACACACACAAACACACACACACACACAGAGGTGAGAGAAAGGAGAGAGAGAGAGAGAGAGAGAGAGAGAGAGATATTAAATAAATGCAAAAATCTGGATCTTAATAAGAAACATTTTAGTTAATTTATTTAGAATTATATCGCAAACTTGTGTGTGAATCATTGCATGAGAATTACTGTAAATCTAACCTAATTTAGTATATTCACTCAAATAACATGTACAGATATTTGCTGCATCCTAAGGCTACATTACCTCCGAGGGATAAAGGAAAATTGTAGAAGATATCGAATACTTAAAGGTGTAGACTGCATCTTCAGTCCATAATTATTGAAGAGTTTCTTGAAATGAACTGTGGCAGAAACTGGAGGGAACACTACGCATTTCTTTGCTGCAGAGGGCTGTTTTTGTAGAGCAGAAGTACCTGTTAGCCTCAGAAGCTGAAGCTACCCCAAAAGCTGTGTCTACTAGCTGGACTACTGTACTGGCTAGTTTCATGTGTCAACTTGACACAAGCTGGAGTTATCACAGAGAAAGGAGCTTCAGTTGAGAAGATGCCTATATGAGATCCAGGTGTAAGGCATTTTCTCAATTAGTGATCAAGGGCAGAGGACCCCTTGTGGGTGGTACCATCTGTTGGCTGTTAGTCTTAGGTTATATAAGTAAAGCAGGATGAGCAAGCCAGGAGAAGCAAGCAAGCCAGTAAGTAGCATTCCTCCATGGCCTCTGCATCAGCTCCTGCTCCTTGAACTGCTTGAGTTCCAGTCCTGACTTCCTTTCGTGATGAACAGCAGTGTAGAAGTGTAAGCTCAATAAACCCTTTCCTCCCCAACTTGCTTCTTGGTCATGATGTTTGTGCAGGAATAGAAACCCTGACTAAGACAGCTACCTTGTCTGGCCTCAGTGGGATAGGAAACACCAGCCTTGCATAGATTTAAAGTGTAAGGATGGGGGGGAAGATACGCAGAGGTCCCGCAGCCACCCAAAGGAGAAGGGAAGGGGGAGGGGGTGACTGGGAGGAGGTGGTGAGCAGGATGTAAAATAAAAAATAATTAAATTTTAAAAATATGTTAGTAGAAACAAAATAACAGGTTAATTGATCCTTAGGGAAGTTACAAAATATTTTAAAATTGTATTTATATTATTGCACACCTCCACAGTAATAAATAATATCGTTACCTGGAAAAACAACAACAACAAGAACAACAACAAGAGTCTTTGTAAGACCCATGTTAAATGGGTCCTTATTTGCTCCATATCTGTGGTTAATGTGCATTTTGGACTTCCTCACAGGGTTGGCCAAATATCTTTAGCTATTAGAGGATTCCTTCTCTTAGAGTTCAGACTTGAATCTCGTGCACAAATTCTCTCTGTTTTCACTTTTACTCATTTGATGATTAAAAGGAATTCCTAATAAGCCATTACACTTCTGATTCACTCTAGGTAGGTACCACTTTCTAGGAGAATTCAGAATGATATAATTAAGTGTATATTTTAAGATAAAATGAGGCAGAATATCATGTCTGAATTCATCGGATTGCATATTAATTAATGAATTGGCCATCATACTGAGTGTAGGGACTCAGTCTGAAAACCACAGCAAAGCTTCAGTTAAGGCACAGTCAGTAACAAATAATGTTCTCATTTATAGGAAGACCTTGTTATGGCCTCTTGAAAATTTCTTCCTTGAACTGCAAGCAAAACATAATATTCAAATCAATTAGTCTATAATTTATTTTCTCCTTAATAGTGTGCTTTAAAGATATAAAACAATCTTAATTTTGCATGTTTCCCCTCAAATGATGCATAGTTACTCTGACTAAGGAAATCTAAACATATGCTTCCTACATATGCAGTTTTTATTCTTGGTCTTTTGAAAATTATGTTTTTATTATTTTATTTCATGTATATGGAGTTTACACACATAGTTACCAGTTCCAATGGAGGTTAGTGATGGAGCTGAGTTCCAGAATCCTCTCTAAAACAGAAATGTTACACTGGTTGATTTGTAGCCAGTCCGCTCTTCAGTTTAGATCACTAGGTGACATCTATACAGGGCTTCACAGAAAGATAAAGATATCAGAGAAGAAGCAGCCAAGGTGTCACTAAGTTGCCACATGTGTCCCTAGTTTGTAATTAGATGATACAATCCTCAAGTTGCAACTTAAGGAACATGGCATAATACATGAGACTTCAGAAACCTATGAGAAGACTAAATATATTGTGAATGAAGAAAAAATGTAGTTCATATTAAAATATACTCATCTCAGTTCATTGATAATGTGCCCAAGTACACAGCCTAATGTACCCATCCTCTACAATAACTGTTATGAAGTTGGACATATTCAAGGCTTTGTCAGATCGAGTGAAAGAACAGTTTGTTGGCTGCAATAGTGAGATGTCCTGTTGCTGCTTCTGTGACCTGTGTGTGTGTGTGTGTGTGTGTGTGTGTGTGTGTGTATGTGTATGTGTGTATGTGTGTGTGTGTGTTTGTCTTACTCATTACCTATGCCATTTTCATGGACTTATGCTTGTTTTTCCTAACAAAAAATCCAATAAATTCCAAGCTTCAAAACAGCATATATTGTGTTATACATGGTTTAAATAACTTAAAATAGTGCATATTTTGAATATATTAAATTACTGATAACTAGTTGATAAAATAAGCATGAGGTTAAGGTGATATTAGACTTGAATCACGAATCACTAATAGAAACTAAAATTCCTGAAGACAACTAGGCAAGTAGTCAATAAACAAATATATATATATATATATATATATATATATATATATATATATATAAGCACTTTTAGAAACATGAGGGCATCTGAGGTGTGGTGAGACTAAACGTATCCATCTAGGAAACTAACTGGCAATGCATATCTCACACAAGAGAAGGCAGTGTTCACATAGGTTTTAAAGAGCAGACACCTTGTTTTGAAACCAGCCCAATCAAATTAATGTCTAGGAATATGATAAGACTGTGCAGCAAAACAGCTGTCATAATTATTTGATTAGCCAAGTCCCAGTTAAATGAATGAATACAATTTAAAAATGGTATGCACAATTTGTCTCTACTAAAACAAAGTATAAACAAATAAGTTAATTAGATAAAAGAAACCCTCTTTGGCAAGAAAAGCATGATAGGTCTCCTTTTACTTACACTATATTCTCTCAAAAGAGTGGTATGTCATAATTCAAAGGAATCAGAAATTAAAGTTGTTTGTCCAGTTATCTTATATAAGCCTTCATATTTGTTCACACAATAACATACTTTACATTGTACCATATCGTTATAGGATAAGAAAATTATTTACCTATAACGCTTTCCATTCTGACAAAGATTGTATGTAAGCCAGCCCCACCCCCCATCTTTTGAGTTACATAAAAATGAGCAAAACTGTCTAAGTGTCCATTTTATGTGTTAATGTTCTCAAGTGGGAACTGATTTCTTCAGTTTTGATTGTTTCCCTTCATGTGGAGAGAGAATACTCCAGAGAAATGAAAAGACTTCTAACACAAAGTAAACAGCGTGAGCATATTCAGCTGACCACAGGATGCTGCCTCATCTCTGCTGGACTAAAACTTCAAACCCATTAAACAGGGCGGAGGCATTCCAGCTTCCCGAGTCAAAAGTTCAGCAGCGTGTGTTACAGGATGCGCCCCACCTCTAAAGTTCTCTAATACCCGGAAGTCATTTCCATTCTCGGGGCACAGTGGTCAATAAATGCCTTGATTCTGAGCACATGCACTGTCACATAAGAGCCTATTTGCCCCATTAATTGGCAAGGCAGCAGTGATTCTTAGGGAAAAATAAATAAATAAATACTGTTTTGAAATCTAAAGAGATGTGTTTTCTGTTTGAAGTTGAGAATGATTGTGTTGAGGAAATGGTGGTGCCTGTTAGTGTGGCCTTTAATCCTTCTGTTGCCCACTTCATTATGAATACCTCTGAAGTAGGCTAAACTAGTTACATCAAAGTATGAGTTTGCCACTCTTTTATTACATTTGTACCAACTGGAGAAGGAACTTGGGAAGACCTCCTGGTTTGTCTAACCTAACCTTCAATTTTTCCCAAATGCCACACTCCTGTAGCAAAATGACCACATGTTCTGAATAAACTTTACAGACATAAATGTCGAGAAACAGCTTTTAGTCTCTTCTTATCTGTCTAAACTATCAGCGATTTTTGCATTTGTATATTCCAATTTATGCTCATAAGTACATATATTTTCATATGTTTTAAGTATGTGTTACAAAGCAATTCAATTTAAACACTGTTCATTAAGGTTAACAATCGTACTTCACAACCTCTAGATTTCTGATGGTTGAATTATTAAAGTGGGTCAATATGGCCAATATTCTTCAGGTATAGTTCTGTAGAAAGACTGTGTAAATATATACTTTAAATGTATATGTATGTATGTATGTATGTATGTGTGTATATATTATATATATAATATATATATAATATTATATATATATATGTAGTATACTTTACTTGAAAATGATTGCTGGTTCAGATTTGTGTAGTATATAAAATACACTTGTTCTTAAAATTTCAGAGGTGATATCCGATTGCATCTATATTTTTCTAATTATATTACAGTCTCAACTTTTGTGAAAAAATATGTGATCTAATATTATGTACAAGTGAGGCAGCTGACAATAGACTTCATATCATTCTATCCTTAAACCAATTTATTATTATGTTTATAAGCCTTCCAAAGATGAAAGACTCAGAAAAGGTAGCTATGTTATTTTGGACAGTCATCTTATCTTGCTTAATTGGTTATTGAATAGTGTGTCCTAACAAGATATTTTAAAACAAAATACATACTAGTAAAAAATATTTATCTCACTAAATATGTTTATAAGTATTTGGAAATAAAATGTTATACTATATAATTATTCACCCTTGAGACTTAATTAAAAATAAAGACTTGATGTTGGTATGATATGCCTTTAATCTCACCACAAATGAGATAGAACCAGGGGGATTTCTGCTATTCAAGGCTAGCTGGGTCTATAGGGAATTTCTGGTAAGCAAGAGCTACATAATAAAGCCCAGTCTCAAAAATGAAAATGAAAAATCAATTCAAACAACAAAGAAAGGTACCAGGTAAAATTCAAAGTTACTAAAAAAAAAAAAAAATTATTGATTTCATTGGCATTATTGCACAAATATTTTCTTCATTAAAATAAAACAAGTTTTGTCTTTGTTATTCCTAAATATACATACAAGAACATCAGAAATGTTTACTGGCTCATCAATTTTATATTTTTACTGGTAAAAATGTTTGCAATTAAGCTGGAAACAACCGAGATGTCCCACAACAAAAGAATGAATACAGAAAATGTAGTTCATTTACACAATAGAATACTATTCAGCTATTAAGAATGAGAACATCCTAAGTTTTGCAGGCAAATGGAAGGAACTAGAAAATATTATCATGAATGAGGTAAGTCAGACTCAAAAGGACATGCATGGTATGTACTCACTAATAAGTGGATATTAGCCAAAAATAAAAATGTACAGAATACCCAAGATACAGTCCACAGAACTCAAAAAGGTCAACAAGAGGAAGGACCCAAGTGTGGACGCCTCAATCCCACTTGGGAAAAGAAAGCAATCACAAGGTGGGGGGAGTGAGGAACCTGGGTGGGAAAGGGGAGGGAGGAGGGAAAGAGGGAAACATGATCTGCTATTGGGTGGGGGGAAAGGACTGAAGCCCTGAAAGCCAGCAGAAAGAATGGAAACAGGCAACCTCAGGAGGTAGGAGGTGGGGAGATCCTCCATAATGTATCAGAGACCTGGGAGGTGAGAGGCTCTCAGGACTCAAAGGGAGGGACCTTAGATGAAATGCCCTACAGTGGGGATGGGAACTTGTAGAGCCTACCTCCAGCAGAAAGACAGGGCATCAAGTGAGGGAGGGGTTTCCATTCCACAGTCAAACCTCTGACCCATAATTGCTTCTGTCTGAAACTGCAGGGATGGAAATGGAGAGGATCCTAGGGAAAAGAAGGTCCAGCAATAGGCCCAAAGTGGGATCCAGCTCAAGGGGAGGTCCCAAGGCCTGACACTATTACTGAGAATATGGAGCTCTCACAAAAAGGGACCTAGCATGACCGCAGTCTTGAAGACCCAACAAGCAGCTGAAAGAATCACATGCAGATATTTGTACCCAACCAATGGACAGAAGCTGCTGACCCTTGTGGTGGAATTAGGGAAATGTTGGAAGAAGCTGAGGAGGAGAGCAACCCTGTAGGAGGACCAACAGTCTCAACTAACCTGTACCCTAGGGATCTCTCAAACACTGGACCACCAACTAGGCAGCACACACCAGATGATATGAGGCCCCCAACACATATACAGCAGAGGACTGCCGGGTCTGGGTTCAGTCACAGAAGATGTATCTGATCCTCAAGAGACTTGAGGCCCCAGGGAGCTTGGAGATCAGGTAGGGTAGGGGATGGTGAGTGGGGACAACCTCATGAAGACAGGGATGTCTAACAGTCAGAGGGGAGAACTAGGGGAGGAGTAAAATCTAGAGTGTAAAAAAAGATTAAATAAAAAGACGTCTGCAAATGAAAGTGAAATATTGTCTCTGATGCTACCACTCTAGATCTTTACAATGACCGTTTTCAAAAGAAAAAAAAATGAATACTAGGCATCAACTTAATTCAGAGTAGTGAATGAGGAAATACGACTTAATGTTTAATGTTTAGTAGTTCCCAATATTGAATTGAATCAGTGTACGCAATTATTACATAGGTGTTTGTCTTGAATTTTTATCAACAATTGTTCTGGTATTTCATTTTATCACCCAAACATGATGTGTCCTTCCTAATTGTTTTCTTATATTTTACCTCCTTAGATATTATATTTGTAAGTACAGAGTACTGGCAGGCTGAACAGACCTGATTAATTAGTTTGTGGTGAAAATATGCAGCGTACTGATTTGATGCACTTTGCATTTGGTCCCCAGGACATCCGGACTGAGCTTGATATTACCAGTTCTCCATCTGCATGCCACACTTCTTCTTGTCCACTTGATACTAAAAGAATCATTTCCCTAAGGTGGTGCTGGACCCTTACTGGTTCATCTGTTCTGAGATTGCAGTTGAATGCTTTTCTTAAACCAGGAAAGAAAGTCAGGAGGGAAACACGCACGCATAAGTACTGTAGTTCATTTCTTTGTGTGATTTTGGCCATTAACATCCTCAGTGGTAGAAATAATTTTCAAACTTCACACACACACACACACACACACACACACACACACACACACACACGCATGCATTCATGTGTGTACGTGTTTGTATTCTATGTCTGTATATGTATATTATGCACATACATGTGCATACTTTCTAGATCTTTAATGCTATAAACTATTTGGTAAACGTGACCCCAGTATACTTCACAACAGTGAGCTTGTTTTCGAGTGGACTACACAATGAAGCCTGGTCTGTTTGGGGGCTCAAATACGTACTTTTAGATTCATCTAACCACAGTTCACAAACACAAAACACTTTGTAAGTACTAACCACACTCAGAAGTTGTTATTATAACAGTACTGTACAACATCTACTTTAATGAATTGTCATAGTATTAAGCATTACAAATTAGATAAAGATGACTTGAAGTATTCAATAGGATCTGTATAGTTTATGGACAAACACTTTCCTATTTTATAAAGGGGACTTAAAGATCTAAATATTTTTGTATTTTGAATCCATCTTGGAACCTTTCCCCAGATTATGTAAAGAACAACTTTATATGCAGATGGTCTTGACTCTTATGTGAGGTTGTGTAAAGTTGTGGTTAATATACCTACACGAGTAAACATTGCTGCTTAGCAACAAAATCCAGATGAATCCTTCAGACTGACAAAATTTATCTTAAAGTTATCAAATTCACCAAACTGTAAAAGTTATATTTAACAGAAATAGCGTTTTAAGGGCCAATCATGACCTTTGATATACAGTGTGAGACTATGTAGTGATCACAGTGTAACAAGAGACTCCCTGAATCTAGCAACATCTGTACATTGCCAAGAAACTACTGTAGTAGTTTCTTCTTCACTGGTAGCTGCTGCTTGCATCTGGAACCTAACATCAGAGCAAGCATCTCTAGTCCTGGAAAAAAATAATTTAAAAATTAAAGTATAATTTTTATCTGTGTTTGTGTGTTACCTAGGTATAGGGTATGGATGTATATAATTGTTACTGTGTGTGTTCAAGTTGCAGAAACATAAACTGGCACACATGTTTGTATGTAGGCCACAGGTCAATGGAAGGAGATGCCCTTCTCATGTAGCTGCTTTGACCTTATCTTCAGAAACATGGTTCACATAACCTGTAGTCAGTACTTCATACTAAGCCTCTGCCTAGTGACCTCCTGGCATCTGTGCCTCTGCTTTTGTGCAGCAAGGGTATAGTTGTTTGTGCCTGTAAGAACCCAGTCATTACTGTCCGCTGTCAACAGGAGATGCTCTTAGAGTTTATAGGAGTTACAAACAAGTGGGAGGTACTAGGCCCTCCTGCTCCTAGATGGAAGTTAGAGCTAACTGTTAAAGACTCTGGAAGGAAGGACCTTACAGGTGGCATCCTCAACATGGGATCAGGAAAGGAGGGAAAGGCTCAGGTACCAAACTCTTCCCTGGGTGAATCATTGTTTTCTAGGACCCCAAGATTGGAGAGGCAGTCCTGATCTACAGACAAAAAGGATAAGAATATCTCCAAATTAAGGGCCAGATCAGCACAAAGGCCATTTTTTTTTCCTCTATGTTAAGTCCCTTTTTTGCATAACTGTGATTTGGTTTGAATAGTATTCATTATTTAATTTCCAATACAACCATAATCAGCTTTTTTTGTAGGTAGCAGGCATTTGGAACTCGGGTTTCCTTGTTTTTATGGCAAACACATTACCTGTTGATCTGTCTCCCTCTAGTCTGTGCTTTAATATTTGAACCGTTATTTAATAATGTCTATCAGTTTTATATTGTCCTTAAGCCTAGCAATTATGAGTTAGAAAATTCTAATTCTGGGACCTTCTGTATTTAGTTTTAATTTGTTTTCTTTGTGATTGGGGGTGGAGTTTCCATCTAAGAAAGATTAAGAAAAAAAAGAATCAGTAAATTGTAAACATTTTAAAATGAAAGAAAAATATATAAACATAGTTTTAGGGAATTAAGTATGTACATAGATAATATGCATTTTTTCATTCTAAATAAAGACAAAATATCAACAAAAGCTGCATTTTCCAGTTACAATAAAGTCTTACAGTGAATTATAGAGCAATATGAGACTGCTGATCTTATATAACAATGTAGAAAACAAAAAACACATAATCATAGTGGTAATCCAAAAGCAAAATTTAATTTAAATTATTCTATTTCAACTTATGTCACATTAAGTACAATCATGATAAAATCATAATAGATGTCAGTGTGATAACTGTTCAGCTAGGCTTAATAAATAGCCTAATTATTTTGAAATGTAATTATTCTATTAGTGTGTTCCATTGAAATAAAATATTTCTGAATCTGTCCAGTGAATACATATACATATTGATGCCATAATTCACTAAAACAATGTTACATTTTATGATACAATAAACACTTATTTATAAGGAAAACTGATCAATGATTATGGCTATTCTTTTGGATGAATCTGTCTTTCATTTAAGTCTATTTTATATTCTTTTCATTTATTATTGCTTTGTCTTCTTCTGTTTGGTTTTGTGAAATACAGTCTCACTATGTAGCTCTATCTCATAGGAAGTTTTCTCTGTAGATTGGGCTAGCCTTGGAACTTTCTCTTATTTCTAGCCTTTGTCTCTCGATGCTGACATGTGCCATAACCTCCATACTTCATGCTTTCCTTTCTTTAAAACTTTCATTCTTCTCTCATAATTTACATTCTAATTGTAATTTCACCTCCTTCACTCCTCCAAGTTGCCCAGTAAGATGTCCACTCCACCTTCACCTCCCACCTACCCTCACCCCCAGATTCATTCCTCTGTTTCCCTTTGAAAAAGAAAAGGCAAAAAAAAAAGAAAAGAAAAGAAAAGAAAGAAAGAAAGGAGAAAAGGAAAGGAAAGGAAAGAAAAGAAGAAAAAGAAAAGAAAAGAGAAAAAATAAAACCTTCCAATGATATCCAGATTGCTTAACCGGACACATTAATCCTGGTCACAAACTCTCTTCTCATGGCTTCATGTGACCAGCAAGAGGAGGAGTCCCAAGCAGAGGTAAAAGAGTCAGTGACACCTCCTACTCCCACTGTTGGGAGTCCCAGAAGAACATCAAGCTAAAACCCATAAGGTCCATGCAGAGGACATAGCTCAAACCCCACACAGAACTGCGTTTGTCCCTCAGTTTCTGTGAGGCCCTTTGAGCCCAGCTTAGTTGAGTCTGTGTGCCATGTTCTTGATCCTTCCAGTTACTACAGCCCTTCCTCTGTCTTTTCTATGGGGATCCCCTGGCTCTGTTTAGTGTTTGGCTGTTTGCCTCTGCATCTGCTTCCTAATAACAGATTTTAAATTTGTCAAGTTTGTATTTTAAAACAGATGATGCAAAACATACCATCTAAACCAAGGAAACATTCCTGGTATTTGTGTTGCTTTTTATTTGGCACAAGTACCAAAGACACATATTATGTAGACTGTTCATCCAGGCATATAATATAATATGATATGATATGATATGATATGATATGATATGATATGATATGATATGATATAATATAATATAATATAATATAATATAATATAATATAATATAATATAATATAATATAATATAATATAATATAATATAATATAATATAATATAATATAATATAATATTTGAGGACGATATTCATCTATATTCATATTTATTATATTATATATGTTAACATTCTGTCTAAACTCCGCCGCACAGTTAGCTGGCAACAGCCAGGTATGCTCCACCCCACAGTTGCCTGGCAACAGCCAGGTGGGCCTGGCCCATTATAAAAGGGGCTGCTTGCCCCTCCTCTCTCTTATCTCTGTCTCTTGCCTCTCTCTTACATCTCTTATCTCTTACCTCTCCCCATTCCCTTCCCCCCTCTCTCCACATGGTCATGGCCAGCCTCCACCTCTCTACTTCTCTACTCTCTTCCTCTCTCTGCCTTTCTCTGCCTCTACTACCCTCTTAACTCCCCTCCCCATGCCCTGAATAAACTCTATTTCTGTACTATACCTTTGCATGTGTCTGGTCCCACTGGGTGAAGGGATGCCTGGGCTTGGGCCTGCACACCCTTCCCCCACACCTACCTCCCCATAACCCCATATAACATATATCTCTCTACATATTTTATAAACACATCAATATATACATACACACACACACATTCCAATAGTTCGAATCCCACATACATATTGGATTCGAACTATTGGATTACACCAACACAGGGTATCTTTAATGATGTTCAAAATTTGTATTGAGTAGTTCTGGTAATATACAGAACAGTGACGGTGAGATTCACCTTGTTTCTCTACTGTTAAGAATGAGGATTCCAGGGGGTGTAGGAAATCATGTCTGTAGCCTCGAAGAGCTAGTGTGCGTATATAAATAAACACACACACACACACACACACACACACACACACACACACACACACACACACACACACATATACCTAAGGATAATATTTTCTATATAGAATAAACATTCTTTCAGGGGATACACAACAGGCTCTTTTAGCATCGGCTCTGTTTCCTCAGCCCTTGCTGGTCAAGTAAGTGGAGCATGCTGTTTGCAAAGGCCTATCCCCTCCCAGGGAGGGGCGCTTTCCAGTTGATGCCTTTGATTGCTTTTCTGTATACAATTTAAACCCTGGAATTGTGTAGCTTTTAGAGGACAACCTAAGGTAGATTATGTCTTCCTCAGTAAGCCTGCCAATTTCAGTCTTTTTGAGAGGATAAGAGATAAGACCAGGGTGAGAACCAAGGGAAATCATCAAAGTTGTGAGAAGAAAGCCAGGGCAGAGGCAGGGGAGTGGCGAATGGAGACCACAGGGAAGGGCACTTGTTATGCATGAGCCGCTTCTGGAGTGGCTAAGTGTGTTTTCAAACTCAAATCCTGGGTTGAATCAAATACTCCTGCCAGCACTTGGTTTCCTGCTGATGACACTCTTGTGCTACAGGTCTGATCCTGCTGACTGAGTTTTGCATTTCTATAAGGTCTGATTATCAAATGAATAACCCTAAAACCAGCATAACAGGGGATTACTGGTAATGGCTTTAGTCTGAGTTATAGTAGAAGTAAGACAAATAGATCCACCCGACTGTGTCTCGATACCCTACTTCATTTTATAACCTATCACCACAATTGATTTAAATGGTCAGGATTCACTGCAAGTCATCTAGCATGTTTTCCTCATTGTTGCTTGAGGATTTTTTTTTTTTGTACTTCAATGTTAAAATTCTTAATGTTCCAGAAACATTCCAGTTTTTTTTCTAACCAAGTGAAAATAAGTTCAACACTGAGGGTATTTTAGCAAATGTGAAATAACTATTTTACTTTCTTAAGGTGTGATTTTAATTTGTCTTTTTTTTTTTAAGTAAGACCCCAATCCTCTGGGAAATGTCATTTTATCAATGTTCTATCTTTGCTAAAATAAATAAGTAAATGATAGAAAGTTTGAAGAAAACATTCAGTTACATGGCACCCCATAGACTAAGTGGGTTTTAAGATGATGGCTCTGTAGATTAATTTTTAAATAGTGTCCAACTACACGAATGTATCCAAGGGATGAATACTGGTAATAAGAGTATACTTGCATTTGATTTGTAGTGATAAGTATGCTCTTGCTTTAAATATGGGTGATGTTATTTCCCACAGATAGGTAGGTAGCAGAAATGTAGATAACAACAATACAATTCTAAGTTAGTCACTTACAAACAATAAAAAAGATCGTCAGAAGATTTTTATCTCCTTTTTGTCTTTCAAAATCAGGTAAAATCTCATATCGCACCTACAGAATTAAGTATCTTTTTTTTCATTTTCAAAATTTGTAATTGTGAAAGGAATGTCACTTTCTCACAGTATAATAGTGATTCACACTCTAATAATATTTTCATCACTTAACATGAAAGGGCATTCACAGTTTGCTTTCTCTATTTTATTCTCTGTAGCCACTGCCTACAAATGTACTATCTGGATCACAGCTGAAAATATTCCCAGTTCCCCATGGCTTTGAATTTGGTACATGCCATCTTTACTTCTTGGTAAATGATGCTATCCACTGGCAATATCCAAAGAATGCTTTCAAATACATCCTCCCATGAAAAGAAAGCCCAAACAATTTTTGTTTTTGTTTTGTTTGTTTGTTTGTTCTTTTGTTTTTTACTATTCTTGTCACAGTGAGCGTGCTATATAGCTTCCCCAGGGATGCATTTAGTGTACTGTAACTGCCACCTTTGACATAAACCAACTGCCCATAGAATGGACAGGCTGTTTCTTACATATAGTGTTCAAATACTTTATTTGCTAGGGCATTTTATGAATACAACCTGGCTATGAGAAGTAGAATTTTCAGGAAGAACAATTTCACCTCTTTATTTTATTTAGGATTTTCATGGCTTTTGCTGGCTGACAGATACTTTGCAAGCTTTGTTTCAAAATTTCAGTATCTGTTCAGATAATCTTTGTCTTGACATTAAGACATTAGATCAGTTTGTGAAATGTATTTGCACTACTGCAATTTTAATATTTTATTCTGAGATTATAACATAATTAAAAAATTTCTGTCCTCCCTTTTCTCTCTCCAAATTTTCTCCAGTCTTTTTTTAAATTTAAATATAATGTTCCAAAATATGCCCTGTTTAGTACATAAATGATACCTGTATGTGTGTTCTCGGGCTGACTGTTTGGCACTGACCAGCCTATTGTGCTCTTTCCTGGGAAGACCACCTTCAGCTTGAAGAGGGGTTACTTAGAGAAGGATAGGGACCATAAGGGCTTTTTCAAGTCCCACACCCCCCTTATACCTTCTCCTTCCTGCCTGGGGTCAAGGCTAGGCCAAGTTCAATTCTGCACCCACAGGAACCTTCTTGAGTAAAAATGCTTAGAATGTACTGACCAATGGTCACCCGACCCTCTGGAAAGTCCCAGGTAGAGTTCAAATTCCTGTCATGCTTGCTACCCAATAGATTTAAAGGTCAATATGCTTAGCCAATAAGTTTGAACTGTAACCTTGCTGATGTAACCTGTGCCCCTAAAAAGTATAGAAACTGTTTGTAATAGCCATTGGGGGTCACCTTCTAGTCACTCCCCTAGAGGGACAAATTGAAGGCAGACCCCTACTCACCAGGAAAATAAATCTCTTGATTTGGCATAGATCTGCTTCTCAGTGTCTCACTCGGGGTCTGGAAGTAAGTACCACTGACCTAGGGGCAGGGTCTTACAAAGGGGTACCTAAGAACTGCAAAACAAAGAACTCAAAGTCAAACTGTGGATTACAAGCTTAGGGTCTATATTGTGCTTCACACAGATTTCCAGAAAGATTGAGACAGCTTTCACTTGCTATTCTAAAAAACTTTCTGGATAGCTCTTCTTCTGCAAATTAAGCTCCTGTGTCTGTCACTTCTCTAAAGTGATGTGAAATAACCTGAACTGTAGGTGAACATAACGCTTTACTCCTTCAAGGAGTAAGACTAAGATAAAACTCCTTGTCTTAATCTGTGTTGTATTGCTGTGAAGAGATACCTTGTTCCTGGAGATTCCTGTAAGAAAAGAAAAACATGTTCCTGGGGCTTGCTTAGAGTTTCCTAAGTTCAGTCCGTTGTCAGCATGGTAGATGCAGGCGGCACACAGCCAGATGTATAGAGAGAAAGCCCTACATCCAGATTTGCAGGTAGCAGGAGAGGAGAGCACCAGTGGGTCTGGTTTGGGCTTCTGAAATGTCAAAGCCCATCCCCAATCACACACTTCCTCCAAAAAGGCCACAACTCTTTTTTTTTTTTTTTTTTTTTTTT
>CM052708.1:10483454-10526603 GCA_028551405.1 Uromys caudimaculatus
CGTGTCTTTGGCCCTCTGCTGGGTCTTGCGATCTCCTGCGAGGGATCTTTGTCCCGGCGCCAAAGAATTTAAATATATGAGCAAATAGAGACCAAACTTATTCAAACCACAATGGTTCTTTTGTCATAGTATTTTATGACAGCAATAAAAACAAAACCAAAACCACAGCAACAAAAAATGTAGACAGACTCTTTAATGAAAAATGTCTATATTTGACACATTCTTAACTCAGTGTTCATCCTTTAAAAATAATAAATTTAATAGTATTTCTGTCCTATACAACACATTTTTCTTAAAAGAACTTCAGATTAAAATAAAAAACATAGTAATATTTATACTTAAGTATTGCCACTCTTCTTGTTTTGTCTCGACATTATTTCAGCCAAATAGAATCTCACTTTCATATTACCAAATGGCTACAACTGAAATTTCGTTCTTTCTTATTTACATCCATGTAACTATGACTTCCCTTGGGCTTTTAAATATTAAGAATAACTAAGTATTCCTTTCTGCCACCAGTGTCCCTTCTCCATGTAGGATTGAAGCTTATATCTGAACTGAAATGCTGGTCACTCAGTTCTACATGAGACACACGATGAATCAGAAGTGTCCTTGGAAAAACAAGTCCAATACACTTCACCAGCTTAAAGCCATTATTTTTTTTATCTAGTGTAAGAGACAAGTTTGGTTTTATTCCAAAAATGTTCCCTCAATCCCAATAAAACCAGCTCTAGTCAGTCTATATGGCCCAGTGGCCCTATAAATACCTGGGTGGTTGCTGACCTTGAAGAAAATCAATTATGGGAGAAGATATTGTCTTACAAATACCAGTTTATTTTTTTTAGCTGATTAAAAGCTTGTTTTTCTACCAAAACTACAAAATGAGAACAGGAGTGACTTCTGGAAAACACATTTACATCGAAATTATAAAATTTTAATTAGTTTTGCCAATTAGCAAGACAAGGAAAACAGCAAAGTAGAGACAGACAACACTTCCAAAGTCTAAAATGCAGTCCAAACTAAAAAGTACATTTTAAATGTAGACTTCTCATATTAGAGTTTTCAGATTTTAAAACTTACATATCTCAAATTTTAGAAAAATAAACTAATTTCTATAAAAATCTAATTTGCTTCTTTATGTTATATTTTTGTACATTCTTTTATTTTAATATAGTGGATATTTTGTTTATGTGTATTTACTCTCTTTCGTGTGTGTGTGTGTGTGTGTGTGTGTGTGAGTAAGAAGAAGACAATGTAAAGGAATTGGTTGCATCTTTCTACAGTGTGTTCTGGGATTGAACTGGGGTAATAATGCTTGGGCAGTTTACGTTCACTTTACCCACAAAGTCATTTGCAAACTCACTTTATGTAGGATCACAAAAAGACATGCAATATATTAAATGAACAGTTACTTAAAACACATTCTGCAGAGTTGATTTATAAAAATTTAAAATTTGTAGCTTCTGTAATTATCGTTTTCTCTTTCATTGTATGTTGTGATGATAAGAATCTGTTTCAAGAAAGGCACCTCCTTCCTTGGAGTCTTGGAAGCAAGGGTAAGAGTAGAATTTTGCTTTGTGAATCAACTTTTCATACTCTGCTGATTTTATGTGCATCTGGAGTGGTTGGTACATGCCGTATCTTGTTTCACACGCAGGTTGAAAAATTGCTTAGCAGAAATGGGCTTCTACTTGCTGAAAATGCTTGTTTAATTTACGCCGTAAAACATGGCCTATTTGGTAGAAGGTGCTTCATTTAATTTTCTTGTAAGGAGAATCTTGTGAGAATCTGAATTTACTGGCACCATATATGCAAATGCTTCCTGTGATATATGGGTTATACTTTGGATAGCAGCCTGGCTGGCTGTCCTGAAATCTTCACAGCTAACTTCATACTGCTTTCTCTGCTGGTCTTCAGGCTAGACCACTGAATATTAATAGCTCAACATTTCAACAAATCTGTATTTGATTTCCAGCCTCACAACCTGCCCAGCTGGTTGTTAAAAGTTGAAATAAATCATTTTGCCTAAATTAACAGTGTTCTTGACAATCTGTTTTATTATATTTACCCTTGGATCCCACTATGCTTTATAAATTGGAGATGGCTGATTTACTCTGACAGGAGAAGAGAGGAGAGGAGGTGGGAAGGAGATAGCTCACTCGCTCCCAGTAAAGTAGAGTTTCTAATCTAAAACATAAGCTGCTGCGCCTGGTCAGATTTTCAGAATGGTCACATGATTACTTTTCTCAATAATTCTCATGTTGTATGCTTTCCAATGTGCATTGAAGAGGATATTGATGTATATTGACATAAAGATATATCGTGAGGGGGCAACGAACTGAAGGAATAACAAAAAGAAGAAAAGAGTTATTGATCTTGATAGCTCCGTCCTTGTTAGATAACAACTGATGTGAAAGTTAATGAATTATATTAGAGAAAATGTCAAATGCACGATTACCACAAAATTATGAGCTTAAAAGGATTTAAATGTGTCAAAAAAATATTTTTCAACACCCAGGATTAGTCGAACGTGGGGTATTGTGCCTGAGGATACCTTCAAAATATTCAGTTTGGTAAATGTTTTTCTTGAGAGGATAGGTGGGTGTTTTCTTTGGAGGCAATGTCAGCATGGAACATAAGAAAGGTAGTACAAAAGGGTCAGATGGGTACCGAAATAATTCTCACTTGAGAGAGACTCTAACAATACAAAATTAGAGGGAGAGTTTGAAAACCCACACTTTTGTATTCAAGAAACGTCTATCCCGTCATTGGTATAATAGGTGTGTGTAGGGAGCAAAGCATTTACCTTTATTAAATTTTTGGCGAAAGATCAGCAGGTTGTGTACTCAATTTGTTGTAATTCAAAAGGCAAAAGAGAGGCAGCTTTTCACCACTTTCTCTGATGCAGATACAAGATCCCGAAATTTGAAGTCATAGTATGTGAGAAGACTTTGGCAGGACTTAAGCAGATCACATAGCTTTAAAACATAGCTTTAAATGTGGAACTAATGTGAATCACAGAGGCTAGCTAGGGGACAGTGATGTCACCATCCTTGCTTCCTGGCATTCACCAGCTTTTGCAACTCTACTGATTTGAAAGTTGCCTGGAGATAGTCCTTATTTCTAACAAATGGAATATTGCATAAGGGATATTACCATAAAGATCTGAGTATCAGGTGATGGCTTTTGTGTTCTTTACTGTTACAGGGGCTTTCTTGGGAAAGCACCGGAAACCAATTTCCATTCCCCCTGCATCCCTAGGCAGATGATAATGGGGAGGACAGAGAATCATCTCCCATGGGTAAGCATGAAGGCAGATACCCTCCAAACACACCATATGGCTAGCTTCTTAAAGGAGACACCATGTATCCTTATTACCAGGCTGACAAAAGCCTCCTGAGAAATCTGGATTCAGAAGCATCCAGTAAAACCAGTCCTCATCCCTGGCCCAGAAACTGAGATTTCAATGTTCTCATTTTCCTCCACTATGTTTGGGAAAAGTTATTATTGACAAATAACATAAATTTGTTTGTTCATCCTTTTAATTTTAACTATGCGCATGTATTCATATGCACGTATGGGTATACAAATACCCAGAATCAATAACATTAGATTAATAGAAGTTTCTGAGGGTTAGTTGCTAAAATATCATTTCTGCTGCTACCCATTATAATAGATTAAACCTAAGAGACACTGTTAGATTGAGTGTAGTCATATGTTCTTTTATTCCTGTATGACGATATATACTAGACAAAAAATAGAGAAGAAAGGACAAAAATAACAACATAAAGGAGTCAAAACTGTACAATGGATAATTATTGCATAATTGAAATATACTTTGTGATAATAGAGGTAGGTTATACAAATACATTATAATCTGCGTAATTAACACACAATTATGCATGTTAACTCTCTCACCAATAATATTTAACCCTGCTGTTATGGGGGTACAAGCTTAAATTGTATACAATATTGTAAAAAAAAATTACTTTAAACAGAATGAGGAATAAGAGAACCCTAAAATTTACATGTAATCAGAATAGTTAAATTTTAAAAAAGGCTAAAGCCACCTCAATGAAAATGAATAAAGTTGGAAGAATCACATGATAGTATTTTATTTCTAGTTGTGCTATACTAACGTCCCTTTACAAAAGGAATAAGCCCTGATTGTGGATATAAATGTAACAAGAATTAATCTTTCTGTCATTTATGCAACAGTGCTATACCCTAGCCTATAAAGTATTGAAGTGATAAAAGAGGGCTTACCATAAATCATAAATTCAAAAGATACCTGTGAGGTCACGTGAGGATTGATGGAGAAATTGATGCTACAGGTAGGTGTGTGAGGTAAGGGCTGTAAATGCAACTTGACCATTCTAATCTTTGGGTATTTATTTGCCTACAATTATAATTTTTCTCTCAAAGACAAAACAACTCATAAACAAGGTTGTTTCATTGTTCTCTAAAATTGCATCAGTTCTCAGGGAACTCATTTTTATGTACTAACTTAGAATCGTGGTGTTGTTATCCAAAGTTCTGGCTATCTGACTGTGGGAAATAAAATAATGTTGAAAAAATTACCTGTATTATCTCAGGCAAGAGTATACTTACCACTAAAAATCAAATGCAAGTATACTCTTATTACCAGTATTCTTTAAAAATTAATCTATAGAGTGATCATTACCTATCTTAAAACCCACCTAGTCTATGGCATACCATATAACTAAGTGTTTCTTCAAACTGATTTATTTACATATTTATTTTGGCAAAGGTACAACATTGATAAAATGAACTTTCCCAAAGGATTTGAGTCTTACTTAAAGCAACTACATTTTCAAAGTAAAATATTGGGGATTTTTGTTTGTTTGTTTGTTTGATTTTTTTCTTTTACTGTTGTTATTTTGTTTTGTTTTTTACTTGTATTTATTACACTGAAAGAAACATCTCAAAGATGCGCTTCTGCCAAGAAGTCTTCATGACATCTTTTCTCCTCTCAAAGATGTTATTTTACTACAAATGCGTTTTACTTTTTTAATCATTCTTTGGAATTCTTTTTATTTCATTGTTTCCTACATTTTTCCTGTAGAATATACTGATTGTGTTCTTTCCCTTCTCACAGTGGCTGCACGTTTCCTTGTCCACCTAACTTTACTTTCTTTTTTAAAAAAAAAAAAAAAAAAAAAAAAAAAAACACATACAACAACCACTGAATCATTTTCTTTTTGTCATCTGCTTCAGATCATGAGATGTTCTTGGAATGTGCTTGGTAACTGCAGTGTCATTCCAGTGGAGAAAACTGATTTTCCGTCTCTCAAAAAGTATCAATTGCAAGTAGTTTCTTCATTAGGGGTAGATTTGTATCCATGGGATTTTGTTTGTTTTGAACTTGTGCAGGTATTGCACATGCTGTCATAATCTCTGTGAATTTGTATATGCACCAGCCTTGCTGGGTTGGGGTTGCACAACCTATAACTCTTAACATATCCCTACTTCCTTCACAGCACAGATAATTGAGCCTTGAAGGGAAGGGTGTGATAAAGACTGTCCAGTTATGGTTGAATGCTCTCCAAGGTCTGTCACTGTCTGTCCATTTTCTTGTAGTGAATCTCTGCGTTAATCACTCTTCACTGAAAGATGAGGTTTTTCTTATGAGGACTGAGTGATGGACTGATCGATGAGTATAGCAATATACCACTATGAGTGGTTTATTTCTAAGTTCACTAACAAAATAATAGTATATTCTAAAAACTGATTGGTTGCTCACATAATAAGTGTGTCATTATTGCCCCAATATATCTTGTAGGAGGTTGATATTGTAGCTCATAGGGCCCCTAGCTGAATGAGATTTATGCTTACATGTTTCTTCTGATAATGTGGATAGTACCTTCCATAATTGTGAACAGTATGCCTCTAGCTGGATCCTATCTATATTTTTCCATGTTCCATGACATATGAATGTGATAAGTTCAGCAAAAACATTAATTTAGTTATCATTTTCATTTATCAATTAAGAGATTAGCTGACAAATGACTATACATTAAAGATTCAGAGCAAGTATTCTTTTTTTTTTTAAACTTATTAGGCTCTTCTTTATCATATAATTATGGTAGAAATTAATTTTATCGATACAAAGAGCAGTCAGTTTTGTTCATGTAAGCACATATGGTGCAGTTTGTTTATTTGTCCATGAAAGTACATGTAGTGTAGTTTGCTTAGCTCCTTTTAGTTTCAAGCCCTGTTTTAAATATGTACTAGGAAATTTTGTTAAATTTGAAGGTTCACCACCATTGAGAATCAGAGTTCAGTGTACCATAGCTTCCATTGTGTTTGCCTCACGTAGGATTGATAGAGTACAAGGAGAAATATGGCATTAGGATAAACAACAGGAGACTAAATGCAGCAATGAAAATGATTTCAATTCTAGTAAAGTTTCTTTTATATTTCCCCTTTATTAGTTAAAAGACTCATGAGTTTATATCTTTTAACATCAAAGTGATTTTGTTCTATTATCTCTCAGAAACATGGTAAAATCAGTCCCTGATGATGAGAGTTCTTTGTGGAATGCATAAGATAGCTAATTAAGTGCAGATTTTTCTCACTTTATTTCAATATTTAAATTATTTCACAGTAGCAGGAAAAGTTATTTTTAGGAGGAACATGGGATTGCCCTATTTTTTAAGACACTAATGAGTTATCTAGCAGGAGTCTTTGTCTTCTTTCCTATGTAGAACTCTCCCGGCTGCTCTGATTTTATTGACTAGAACCAAATATCTGAAAAGTGTGACTACTTATACTTCCTGTCAAAGGGACTGGACTTCTATGCTTTCAGTGTATGTACTCTGATTTTACACTGTCACTTTGAAAAAGTTTGTAAAGTCAAGGTGGAAGATAACTAAGCTACACAAAAACCACTTTAATTCAAAATGATAAATGACCCCACAGTCTCTGGAAATCTTAACAGAATCAGTCTCACTCTGTGAGTTTGGACAATATTGGAAGAATATTAAGTGACTGAATATTAGCTCTGTATATCTGGATTCTTTCAAACCAGTCGCTATCTTGGATTTGAAATGATATATGTTTTTCATAACCAATGGCTGTTTTCATACCTTAAGTATATATCCTTCACACACACACACACACACACACACACACACACACACACACACACACACACAATTTATGGAAATTTGAATGTTCTTTTGTCTGTTTTTATTACTAAGAAATTCACACAAAAAGCAACTATTTACTACACTTTTGGAAACAAACAAGAGGGCTGCTTAAAAAACTGAAAATCTCTACTTCATATGACAAAGGAAGCAGCTTTTTTTTAGATTTAAATATTTATATGTAAGTCAGATTTTATAAGCTTGTGAAGTTTTATGAGGCATTTTGGATTTCTCAGATTACATTTCTACCAAGAAATAAGCACACACTATATTGGATTCTCTGAAAGTCATGACGCAGCTCAGATGAACACTGCAAGGCATTACTCTTCTTTCCCTGAGTCAGGCTCCATTGAAATCTCACGGAGCTGTTCTATTGGTGTCTCTATAGAACTTGGCAGGGGTTACAGCTAGCAGTCTGTGATAGCAGAAGTCATTTCTCTTTGACAGGATCCATAAAGCCAAAGGCTGTTATAACTCCTCTGATGGAATTTTAGTGTGGATACCTTTTGTCTTGTTACCATTGCCTTTTGCACTCAATGGATCCTTCACCTGTGGGGAACGATTGTGACTCTCTGAGGTCCTTGTTCTACCTGTGACCTCTGATCAGCCAAAGTGGCAATTTTTCCTCAAAATGAATTTGCTACTGGGCAATACACGCAATTTTAGTGAGTTCTCATTCTCCAAGGACCTCTCCTGGCTGCTTCAGTGACCTCCCAAGGTAACAAGAGGCAAGCTCATAACTTACTAGATGCTCACTTTCTCCGTTCACTTTTCACGTAGTCAGACAGAATGTATTAACTACGGTGAAGATGTAGAACTGCATACAGACAGTTGGAGGGGTAAACATACAATGTATTGATAACGAGTATTCTCCCTCATCCACAGGCTTAATTTACTTTTATATACAGCCTTCTGGGCAAAGCCCAGTGGTGAATGAGCTGTTTAATTCTAAAACATTGAAATCATTCCTGAAGAACCCATGTAAGTTCTTTGAACTTACTAGCATAGTTTCTTAAAGTATAAGTTTAGACTACTCCCATTTCAACAACTGACAGTTCCAAATGCATGGGCATACTATTTTGAAAATTCAGAGAAAATATTCCTGAGTTTTCAAGGTTGTCTTACATCTTAGCATCATGTCCAGCACAGCAGCAAAGCTAAAATCTAGTAATGAAACCATATGACCTTTATGATGATACTCAAGAGATTGGGAGAAAGGAGAGGAAGGATTTTTGAATGGATTACAACGAGTGCTTTTGCATGATTTGAATATATATATATACACATTCAAATATATATAATCTTATATAGTGAAATACTGAGATAAAAACCTAACATCAATTCTTTTTCCTATAACTTAGGTACTGCTACTTGAATAATTTTTATGTATCTATAATTATGAATCATATATATATAATGGTTTATATATATTCATGTATAATGAAAATCTTTATACAATTAAAATATGAGTAAATATTTTAATATTTGCTCCTAGTGACCAAAATGGCAATTTAAATTTGGAGCTGTTTAAGAAAGGAACATATAAGAGAGAATTTTAAACCTGAAAATATTCTGCTTTGCCAAATCATGACTATTGTTTTAATTTGATTTGTATGCCAAGTACATAAAAGGGACTTCAACGCTACATTTTGATATTTGTAAAACAACCACAGATAAAAATGTAATTATATAAAACTGAAGAATTTTGTTGGTGGCTGGTAGACTATGCCAGGAGTAGATAAAACTTCCAAATCTCAGTGAGGTTGATCAATGTAACGCCACCTCTGATCAGTATTCTGTTTATTAAGATAAATAAAACAGAAAGTGTCCCTGTCCTGCCAGTGTGAGGTCGGACAATCCTCTGAGCAGGGAGTGAGGATTATTATAGGAAAGACAGAAAAGAAGACTCAGAGACAACAGACAAGAAACAAAGGTTAGAAATTGGGACAGCTGTCGAGTTAATATTGTGGCAGCCTTGAGCTTAATTCTCTTAGGCTTTTTATACTTTACAGCATCATGGGAAACAAAGTCACAAGCTAGCAGAGACAACGGCTAACATACATTCAGATCTGTACCCATCCAGAGGCCTCCTTATTCCTCCCTGTTCCTTCCTCCAAGATTAACAGAACATCCAGCCCCTTGCCTTAAGCTCCAAATATATCTCTTCTTATCATTCTATGTGTCAACAGGACGAAAAAATCTGCCAATAGACCCTGGCCTGCCTTGACTCTGCCTGACAGACGACAGGCTTTCACCAAAACAAACAACATGGCTTCCAACAAGAAACATTGATGACATTACAGAGCTGCAGGGAAATTTATAATACATGACACAATTACAGAGGGCAAACAAAGCTGAAACTTCATGTCGTGTCACAACCATTGGAGATGTGTGAAGTGATCCAGTGCAAATGTCTTTGATCGCAGGAACTCAGCAGTATCAGGTTTTTCAGCTTTGATAGCTAGTTAATTTTGAAAGATGGAATGATAGATAGATTTTATACATTGCACAAAATCAAAACCAATTTGTTTCCATTTTAGATCTGATATTCTTCAGATATTAACAGACTTTAGGAAGTAAATTTAGAATGTATATAGTGACATTATTAGAATCAAATCTGCTCTGACCTTAAATTATGTCTAATCATAATATAATAGCCTTGAAATGATTCTTGGTCTACAAAAATGAAAACAAATTTAGAATTAAGAGTGCTTCATTGTTTTGAAATAATTAGTACTAGGTATACAATTAGGTATAAAAATAAGAAAGCTCCTGTTTTGAAGACTGCTCTCCTTTTTAGCACACTTTATGTAGAGTCAGTGGGGAAGAAAGAGATCAGAAGTAACCTGTGGCAAAATTGTAATATTAGCAAATGTAATGGTCATAACTTCATATTTATTGTCTTATGACCTCCACCCATTCTCTCAAAACTCACAGAAAGTTATATTTTTACAAAATGATACTTCCCTTCTTTAGAATGGTAAGAAGTTTAATGCTATGCTTTCCCCCTATAATATCAGAGTCATACTATACCTTCACATATATTTTAGCAACCACACACTAAAGTCCTACCTTGTGCTACTATGGTGTAGAGACTCTGAAATTCATTGAAGTTTGCTTGCTTTCTACTTTGAAATTTTAGACTTAGAAAAAAATGTAGGTTATGAACTTACTCCTTCGGCTATAGAAAATTTCCATTAAGCTTGGCTTGCTGCTATGGAAAAAAAAATGAACTACTGGTTTGGAGAAGATGTGGACAGAACCAAACACACAAAAAAACCAAACCAAACCCACAAAATCAAGTACAAAACTATCTTTTTCTCTGGCAGCATTCATGATTATGTCTAAACATATTTAACTTTTAATTTAGCATTTTGGAGGTTTGAGTTGCTGAACTCAATTTGGAAAAAATATCAGATATTTTTTATTTTTTCTCTTTCAGTTCCTTCCTATTACCCTAACTGCGTACATATTCTATATTTAGATGTTTTCTTTTCTTTTTCTTTTTTTTTTTGATACTTTATTTATATTTCAAATGTTTTCCCCTTTCCAGGTCTCCCCTTTGGAACACCCCTGATTCCATCCCCCCTCTCCCTGCCTCTATGAGGGTACTCCCCCACCCACCCACCCACTCTCCTCTTCTTCCCTGGCATTCCCCTATACTGGGGCATCTAACACTCCCAGGCCTAAGGGCCTCTCCTCCCCCTGATGGCCAACAAGGTCCTCCTCTGCCACATATGTGTCCAGTGCTATGGGTCCCTCAATGTGTATTCTTTGTTTGGTGATCCAGTTTCCGGGAGCTCAGGGAGGGGGGAGGTCTGGCCAGTTGACACTGTTGCTCCCTCCATGGGGCTGCAAACTCCCTCAACTCCTTCAGTCCCTTCTCCAACTCCTCCATCTAGGGCCCCATGCTCAGTCCAACAGTTGCTCTGAATTGAATCTTGGGTATTTCAAACTTTTGGGCTAATATCCACTTATCAGTGAGTACATACCATGTTGTTCTTTTCTGACTGAGTTACCTCACTCAGGATGATATTTTCAAGTTCCGTCCATTTGCCTGTGAATTTCATGAAGTCATTGTTTTTAATAACTGAGTACTATTCCATTGAGTAAATGTATTACATTTTCTGTATCCATTCCTCTGATGAGGGACATCTGGGTTGTTTCCAGCTTCTGGATATTATAAATATGGCTGCTGTGAACATAGTGGAGCATGTGTCCTTATTACATATTGGAGCATCTTCTGGGTATGTGCCCAAGAGAGATATAGCTGGGTCCTTAGGTAGTATTATGTCCAATTTTCTGAGGTTCTGCCAAACTGATTTCCAGAGTAGTTTGCAATCCCACCAACAATGGAGGAGTGTTCCTCTTTCTCCACATCCTTGCCAGGGTCTACTGTCACCTGAGTTTTTGATCTTAGCCATCCCTACTGATGTGAGGTGGAATCTCAGGGTTGTTTTGATTTGCATTTCCCTGATGACTAAAGATGTTGAACATTTCTTTAGGTGCTTCTCAGCCCTTTCAGTTTCCTCAGTTGAGAATTCTCTGTTTAGCTCTGTTCCCCATTTATTTAGATGTTTTCCTAATCTTTCTAAAAATTCAGAGAACTATTTCTCATTCAGGAATTTTCTTGTTCATTCATAGTTGCTATTGTCAGTTCATTTTTCAGAGAATATAATTTCTATTTCATTCTGAACCTCATGGAACATACTACTTTACAATCATTAAATTTCCCAGGAGAACTGGTCGCATTTTTTGTGGTTCTTCACATTCTATGTAACTTCGGCTTTGAACCTAAACTCTTTCATTTGTGGGCACGTCAGTTAGTTAAAACTGGGCACACCTTATCTGTGCCGTCATCAGCTCACCTTGGATAGAGCACCTTGAAGCCTTCTCTATTCCATGCATACTCCATCATTGCTCTTCTGGTTTAGCTCCTGACTCCTGTTTTCCAGATCTGTACCAATAGGATCAAACGAGATAGGATTCAACCCCACACTTATGTTGGTGACATTCTTTTGTATTGTGATCACTGATTTCATATCCTTGTCCCTTTCCCTAGCACCCTGCCTTTGCTCACCATAGAGGACAAACAAAGTTGTAGATATAACCAAGAGAACACATATCGACCTGAAATCCTTAGGGAAAAAAATCTGCCCATTTCATCTCTCAAGTTCAGACCACAAATTTATGGGTAGTCAGATAGGTTCGGAAAATCAAGAATAAAATATATAGCAGCATATAATATGATATATTATATGATAGGATAGGATTAAGGTCCACCCAGAGGTGGTCCCCTTAGTGGATCCCAGACTCAGTGAAGGAAACAGATGGTGCTTACCATCACTGTACCTACTGTTATTAATTGACTTTCTCTTGCTTCCAGTCTTTATATTTACTATTGTCTTCTTTATTTCATAGCAAATGGGCTCATTCTTTTGTCATGATTCTGATATGTGTCTGTCATCCTTTAAATCATTCTCAGTAAGTCTAGTTGAACAAATAGTATCTATCTGACTCTACATTTCTTTTATTCCTACACAGGACTCCTATAATCTCTTTTGTGTAATCTAAATTGCTTTTCTATTTTCTCCAGTACCCTTCAGTGATTCACAGGATATTCTCTTGATCTCACTACCTATGAGGTGGTGGTCTGAATCTGAGAGTTGAAATGGATATAATTTTTTTCTTAATATTTCAAGTTAATATGTACTATCTTTGCAGTGACTCTTGTGTTTCTGTAGTATAATTTGCTGTTATAATTTGTTTACACGGTTTTTAGTTAAAGTGTGGGGGGAGATTTACATACCTATTTACACATCTGGCATTTTCTTTGCTATTTTTACGGATTAATATTATTACAATTACATATATATTTACATATATTCACACAGTGACATATGCATGCACATACACACACACATCATTTGTTTTAAGAGACAAATACTTAATGAACCTAGAGAATCAACACAATAAGGTAGAGGGGGCCAAAACAAGTTAACAAAAATATACATATACCATTATAGAGTGTTATTTCTTTCAATAACACACAATTTAATTGGCATAAAGTCAATTAGAAAAAATAATGATATTTCCAGCAAAGTGAACAATTGATATTCACAGAGTCTAATGGTATAACTACAATCTGTTATAACATATTGCATGGTGGGCATGCAAGTCTTTATAATGATGGTAATTTTAGCTTTGTGCCTGCATTCATTGCTGACAAACTGCCTCTCTGTAAGCTTCAAAACATAAGTGATATGCTCCTGTGTCAGAGCTCCTCCATACTTCACAACTGCTTTTCAGAAATATGCTTAGGATGTAACCACTTATTTCTGAAGGAAAGAAATGGGACCTGTGTAAGCTGTAAAACACTTAAAACAAGGATTATGCTAGGCTCTGTGTGAGAATATTTTAACTTTTGTATTTTATGAGAAAACATTTTTTTCCAACCTCCCAGAGATAACAACTGAGTAGACTGAATTTTAAAAATTCCTGTTGCTTGATTTCACACTTTGTTCTTGGTGCTAGTCTTAACAGCATATACAGCACAGTTCATGAATGCTAAACAAGTACTTGTTTGCTCTTTGGTTTATGATAGACTACAGTGCCACAGAAAATAACTTTCTTTATGCAGAGTGTGAGCTGAATGTTTTCCTGATTCCAGAAGGTGTTCACTTCAGTAGTTGTTCAGTATAATGAAATCAAAGTGCATTGCCATGGTCATCGAATACTAAATAATAACAGTTACAATATGTGATGTATTATACAAGGTATTCAACATATACATTTAATTATGCACCGACATTTATTGTATAAAAATGTTCTAACATATTTAGATGTATTTTGTTTTAAAAATTTAGTATACTTAATAAAAATAATAATAAAATTTGGCAATATATACAGTGAAACACATTCATAAATGCTAAACAAGTACGTGATTAAAACTGGGGAGTGGCTGAGTAGCACATTCCTTATTGTTCAAGGTCCAGATTCTTGGAATCTGCTGTTCTGAGGAATATGCCTTTTATGTTTTTTGATCTCCTTTGAAGACTTGAAAGTTGTTTTTGTTCTTTCTTTTGTAGAGTTTCTGCATGTGTTAGAATAAGACATTAAGAAGTTCTTTTCTGTTCATGTTCTTTTAGAGTCTTGAAATCCTTCTGTATCTACGTGTCTATAGAATTTACAATATAAAGTCAGTATTCTATTATTATATATGGAGTGTTTTTCTTCATCTTCTCGTACTTTTTTTCCTTATTGTATACCCACTTGTCATAAAACTGGCCTTATATTTTACTTTATGTAAAACTTCATGTTTATAATGTAGATACATAATCTATATGTAATATAAAGCTGTATATAATAATCAGTCTGGAGGCAGGGAGAGCACAGTGATTTCTAATCAAAGGCTCATACTTATTCATCAGAAATTTTCTTTGAAGTAAAATTATATTTGTCCCTGCAGTACCTAAGATAGTTTAACCCTTCCTTAAATTACCTTACTAGGTAGTCAATAAGTATTACTATTAGGAATAGCCTGCATTTGAATCATCTCACACTAATGTAACTAAACTGCTCTTTTTAATCAATGGCAAAATTTTAAAACTGAAACAGAGTCACTAAATAAGTGTCACTTACCAATAACAAAATTTCTTTAAAAGTACTATTTTTGCTATTAATATTTTATCTAAAATGAGAAAAATTATGCAATACCAACAGCTGAGACTTGATGTCTGGATCCTACATTTAATGTCCTGATAGGCATTTGGGGTTTAAATGTGTGAACTGTATTTTCAGCCCTTGATTAGAACCACTTTCTCCTAAACTGATACTTCTGTATTTAATAGAAGTAAGATGAAGGTAAAAATCAATGGGAATAACTTGAGAGGCATTAAGCATATATTTGAAGAAAAATAATAGTTAAAAAACATAACATGTACAATCAACTAAAATTTTCATCCATTTAAGACTGTTTATATTGTGAAATCTAAACAGAGAAAAATGTTAATATCTTTCTTCCTAAAATGAAAATGACTTAAGTTAAACATTTCTACATTGTTCACATATGTATTTTTGGATTTAGTTTTATTTTTAACTATGTGTGAGTCTGTCTTGTACAGTTATGTGTACATAAATGCAGATACCCCCAGAGGCTAGAGGTATGGGATCCTCAGAAGTGAGAGTTACAGGCATTTGTAAGTTTCCTAATGTGAGTGCTGTGAATTAAACTCAGGTCCTCTACAAGGGCCATATGCACTCTGACTACCAAGCCATCTCTCTTGCATCCCACATATATATTCTTTAAGGATGAATTACGAACAAAAGCAGAAAGTTAATTGTTGTATGGCTTGATTTAATGAGCTCCTATTAGTAACAGGGAGAGGATAAAGAAAAGTGAAGCTTCCAGAAGAAGTAACATGCTTAGTAACATATAAATAACCAAGTAAATGGATAATAATAACCATGTTGGTCAAAAATCTTGCATTGAGAAAATTACGTAAAACATAAAAGTGCTGTCAACATACCCCAGATGGAGCGTGACTGCAGCACAAAGTTAAAGACAGGAGATAGGAAGCAGGGTATCTGTTAGACACACTCAGACTCATGATGAGGACATGTTACATCACAGATAACAGATAGTAAGGTAAAATGCCCGCCTGCCCAACCCATCCTTAAAAATGAATAGGCAATGACAGTCATTCCTTCACTTCCTAAGTTAACTGTCTCCACTCTCCATCTAGCAAGAAAAGTTATATCAAACTACAAAACATCCTAGCTTCCTTATATTGAAGACTTTGCTAAGTCAGAAATTACAGTTACAAATTAATATACTTGAGTAAATATACAAAATTATGTTTACAATGTATCATGGTCATTCTCATCTGGTACTGCCTCCCTCGAGTTATACTGAGGTTCCCAGTCATATCTCCCAATTTCCTCTGAACTTCATGTCATATTTAGTAACTCAGCAAGTGCAATTTCTGCTTCCCCTATGCACATGGGTGTGGTGTCCATTGGGGTATGAGCAACCTTCCAGTTGTCACCAAAGACCCCTCCACCAAAGACTCTCCCTACCTCAGTAGGCATTAGATGCCAAGCTGGGGGCAGGTTCAGTGATTCCCTCTTCAGTTCATGTAGCATATATTATGTCTTGGTTTTGTGAATTTCCTGTGTGGATAACCTCTCTTGTTGCCAGTCATTGTGTGTAATAACTATTCCATATCAGGAGACCAGCCTTTCAAGGCACTAAATAGGACATCATATTAGCATGCCAAAGTTATTCTTTTGAAATTACCCTGAGAATGACATTTTTTTTATCCACACTATTATATAATAAAAGGTAGCCCTAGTTGATAGTATCCTAGGCCACATTTCCAGTATAAATTCAAATCTTTCATTCAACAAAATGGTCATGGTATATGTACTTTTTCAAATATTCTTTGCATGTTGCAAAAATTGAGACTCTAATAAAGAATTAGCCTGACTCTATAGTAGTAATAGTCTTTTATAATAAAAGAAATTTTGATGTAGTGTTCATATAAAAGAATATGTAAATTAGAAGAAGGAACAAATATCTTTTTATTATGTTTAAACCATGTGTGAGGAGTTATGAATAATTGAATAAATTATATATTCAAGTGATAATCTCATGGCCAACAATGCTGAGCTCCCAAAAGATAGAGACGTTCTCCAAAACAAATTCTCATATTAATATGAATGTTCAATGAAACCCTAGAAATCAACAGGTTCCTTATTTACTTAACATATTATGTTTAGAGTTGTTTTAAATAAATGTATGAGATATTTCCTGTTGTATAGATTATGGATAAAACAGAATAAAATATCTTCTTAATGCGTTGAGTTAAAACAAAGCATAATTTTCTATTTATATCTACGTTATTTTTAAAAGTACTTTTGATTTGATTTATTTGAAAATAGTTTTGGTACATGACTAAAATAGACTTCATTATCATAGCATTAATATTCACAAGACACAGAACAGTTCTTCCTTAGGTATCATGCTTTCTCATGCTGTGATACAAGCAATGATGAAGCTTAGTGTTTGTGATTGGAATCCCTTCTGCCTTGTTGCGAATCACTCACTTCTCTGCATTTAACTTTATACATTAGGCCACCACCGCCACCAAGCATTCTTATTCTGTTAAATAGTAAACTGTTCTAAAATGCTTTATACTTTCAAATTTCAAACCAGATTGTAAAGTAAATTTATCAGATGTACATGTCTCTTGTTTCCCTGGACTCAGTATGCTGTAGACTTTGCCTTCAGAAGGAAGATTATATGTAAGATAATGGAATTGCTTTCTTGCAGACGATATGCCACCTTTAAGTTATTTATTCTTAGATACAAACTGAATATATATGACTTATAGGTTACTCTACACAGATGCAATTTTATTTCTGAGCATTTTTTTCCTACAGCAATTTTTCTGTATAAATGTCTCCCTGTAATTGAGGATGCTATATAATTTCATTTAGTAAAATCAAATCCATTTGTCATGTGGGACCATTGTTACATTCTGCAATGTCATCTGACAGCACAGGTATAGGATTCACTAGAAGGTCCTCATATTTTAATTGTTGTTATATATTTACTATTAATTACTTTATATTAAATGTGTTAGTAAGCATTCTGGTATGGTAACAGTTATGTCGGAAAGCAGTTTATAAAGAGACAAGGTTGATATATCTCACAGTTTGAAGCGCTCATATGACTGACTGTGCTTGTTGCTTGGAGCTGGTGGCAGAAGAGTGTGGAATGTTGAGAACATGAGGTCCATGTTCTTATGAGGCCAATTTTTCTTGCACCAGACACAAAGGATATATAAGGGTGTCGCTCTTCTGTTTAAGGACACATTTTCAGTAATTTAGAAACTCACCCTAGGCTCATCCTCAGGAAGGCTCTCTGCCTTCCACAGATCAGAGGCTGGGAATGTCCTGAACAGATGAATGTGGGAAGCTCTGCTTCTAAACCTGGGCATAGACTACGGATGCTTCAGACATCGTTGCCCTTACACATCATCTTCCACGTTCACTACATCTATTGTTTTATTGTTTTATCATCTTGAAATGCATATTTCTGATAAAACAAAAAGCTTCCATTTTAGAATCATGTAAATTTTATTACTCATGAGCCTCTGTTTTTTCCCTAGTAAAGAGTGTTTTAGTTTGGAAGAAACATAATAAGATTCTTCATTTTCAGAATGTTTTCAGATTATTAGATATAAACTATAAATGTAAACCTTTATTTCATAAGAAGACATGCATTTCTAGTTATCAACTCTTCCTTGAAAATTGTTGCCAATTTTGATTAATACATTTGCTCCCTTTTTAACGGTGGGTCTGTGAATGTTGCTTTAAAAAACAAATGCAGTTTTTTCTTGAATAAATATTTATGGAACATCAACCTTCACATTTCCTCTTTTCAGTTATTATACAACACATATTTAAACATTTAAGATAAAGATATCATGTAGATATTGCCCAAAAGTAGTGAAGCTAGGGTGACATGCAAAATGTTACATTGTGTTTCCCATAAAAAGGGAAAACGTTAGGGATGCTTGTGTAGCATCTCATAAGATGATAAACAGTTTTGAATGGTGGCATGAATCTGAAAATAAAAGGGTAAAATATTGTAAATAATACCTACTTTTAGTGTTTCAGATAAAATGGTCTGTTTATAACCAGTATTTTTCTGATATTTTTTATATGTAATGTTCTTGTTCAAAGGGAGTTTGATAATTTTATTGGCAAGTAGATATATAGATGTCTGATGGATAAAGTGATTTATTAATAGGTAGAAATAGCCACCAGTTATTGTTAACTTAACCTAATGTTAATCAATCATTTAAAATGTAACTATCTTCATTTGAAAAATGTTCTATTTTGTATGATACTTAAATTTACCTTTGTCTTGAATAGAAATGCATTAAAATACATTACACTTTCATATGATAATATTACACATTTTAAAAACAGTCTTTTACTTTATGTTCATAGTTCTCTTAATCTCTTGTGTTCTTAGATCTTAGTTCTTAGATCTCTTGTGTTTATACTAGGAGCTTTTCAATTTTCTAGTTTATCCTTGTACTTTTAACATCTATAGATCTGATGTATAAGAGTAATTGATTTCTGTTTGTTGCTATACTGAGGACACTATCTAGTACTATGCATACTTAACCAATGTATTTGTAAGAATATAGGTCTCAAATGCTCCATCTTATGTTAAATTTTAAGTTCTTTGGAACATTTCTCGGGAATGTGGGTTATGAAAGAAAAGGGAGCTAGCTATAGGAAATGTATGTTTTCACTGAACACCATGCAAATACTCACCTGAAAATAAATTTTATTGCACATATTTTCCAAAGCAAGGTGTGCAGCAAAGTCTATGGTTCAATATGTCTAATTTTGTTTCTATTATAGCTACAGTTGTATGTGGCTTCTATTTAGATTTAGACAGAGATGATGCTATTGAAAAATATCTATGAGCTAGGTTGTTGTTTTGCTTTGTTTTCCAAGGATTTTGGGTCATGGGTTATTCTTTGATATTCTATTGAAATCTTTCTAACTGGTTGAGATTTATAAATACACTTCATCTGTACAAGGCTTCAAAGACATACACAGTGACACAGCCTTGCTATGTTTAAAAGAAATATGGTGTTAAAGTAGACAGAGGAAAAGACAGAGTCCAAGGAATGTATGAAATAGCCTGCATCACCATGACATAAAGATGAAGTGATCTGGTTTCATGAAAATGTTTGGAGCAGTTGAGCTATCAGATGCATGAAGTGATACTCTTTTAGTACTTTCATATCTGTTTTTATGTCATTTAATACATTCTTGAAACTATGAATAGTGATGTGTGTGTGATGTTTACAGTTTAGTGTATCACATGTGCAGGTTATGATTGATATATTACTGGCAGAGTATTTGGCCAGGGCAAGCATTATCTCCACTGGTTGATGTGCTAGGTCATAAGTGCAGTGTGGTTAAGGTGGTGAAACCTGCTAAGTAATTACATCAGGGAGTTTGATTCTTGTGAATAGACTAATGCTGCCTAGTAGGAGAGGCTCTAGCCTCTGGAGATTTCTCTGGTACTCATGAAAGTGTCTTATAATAAATTCAAAGCACCCACATATTTCCTCTTCTGTGTACACCTGTTTCTCTGTTTTTAAGGCTAGTGTGACACATCAAAGCTTCATAGTCCAGGAGCCAATGTTTTGCTATTCAGACGTTCTTGCTACCATAAATGTGAGAAAAAAACAAAACAAAACAAAACCCTCTTTTATTCTATAGTAGTTCACCTCAGATGTTTCCTTAGAGCAGCATTAATAGAATAAGACTTTATGTAGAAACTTGAAATTTTAATTTGTGTTTCTATTACCTCATTAAGACAGAATTGGTAGTCTTTAGATAAAGACTTTGCAGTTATTCATGAAATATACATTGATGGCATCCTAAAGAAGACAATATATTTAATGCTTTATGAACTTGTTAGCATTTTCTTCAACAAATTATTCCAAAGTGAAAACATTACAAAAGTACATCAGTTTGTTTAGATTAATGTTTATTTAGATAGGTACTTGTGGATAATGTACTAAAATTAAGAGCAAATAAAAAGCCCAAGTGACAGAATAAGAGACTAGTATCTACAGAAAGCTACAATGCAAAAAGGACCATACCTGGAGAAAATGAAATATCCCATAATATAAACACTTTCTTTCTACAAATCCAGTCCTTCTGAAGAAGCTAGAAGGAAACTCCAACCTCAAGAGGTTAACTACACCAATAGAAACACAGCAAAGCCAAAACAATACAGAGAATCTGTGAAACAAAGTGTTGGTTTTTTGAGAAAATCAACAGTATAAACAAACCCTTATATAAGCTATCTAAATGACTAAGAGAAAATATGCAAAATAACAAAATCAGAAATGAAAAGGGGGGCATAACAACAGACACCAAGAAGAATCACTAGGTCATACTTATAATATCTCTACCACAGAAAATTAGAAATTCATAAAGTAATGAATAATCTTCTCATTAGGTATGACTTATCAAGATTAAATCAAGATCAGATAAATAATTTCAATGGACCTGTAATCACTCATAAAATAGAAGCAGTCATTCTACGAGACTTTCGAAGAACGGCTTAAACTAATACTCTTCAAATTATTCCACAAAATAGAAGTAATAGGAGCATTGCAAATTTTCTTTTATAAGGTCACAGTTACTCTGATACCAAAACCATAAAAAACACAGAAAGAGATTCACAGAGCAATTTTAGTCATGAACATAAAAGTAAAACTACTCAATAAAATCCCTGAAACCAAATCCCAGAACACAAACAAGTGATCAGTCACCATGACTAAACTGACTTTATCACAGAGATTCAGGGATGGTTCCTTATATGAAAATTAGTCAATGTAACTCACCATATAAACAAACTGAAAGAAAAAAAAAAAACACATGATCATCTCATTTGATGGAGAAGACATTTAACAAAGTCCAACCCCCTTTTATGATAAAACTCTTGAAGAGATTATGCATACAAGAGTTATACATAAACATAGGAAAGGCAATCCACATTAATCCTATAGCCAAACTCATAACAATTCCACTAATGTCAGGAACAAGATAAGACTGTCCACTCTATCCATATCTAGTCAGTAGAGTACTTGAAGTATTAGCCACAAAATAAGATATCTGAAGGAGATCAAGAGAATACAAATTGGACAGGAAGAACTCAAAGCATTTTCTGCAGATTATATAAGGATATACCTAAGTTACACTCAAATTTCCATCAGGAAGCTCCTATACCTGATGTAGGACTTAGTGAAACTGAAAAGCTTCTCTAAGGTAAAGAACTACATCAATAAGACAAAATGGCAGCCACAGAATGGGAAAAGATTTTTAACAAATCCACATTCGATAGAGGACTGCTATTCAAAATATATAGAGAACTCAAGAAACTAGATATTAAAACAATCAAATAAACCAATTTAAAATGGGGTACAGATATAAAAAGAAAATTCTTCATGGAGGAATGTGATGTGGCTGAGAAATACTTAAGGATGTTTGACATCCTTACTAATAAGAAATTAAATCAAAACTGCTTTGAGGTTCCATCTTACACCTGTCAGAATGGTTAAGATCAATAACACAAGTTCCAGCACATGCTGGCAAGATTGTCATGGAAGGGGAATACTCTTTGATTGTTGGTGGACTGCAAACTTGTACAGCCACTATAGAAATTAGTATAGAGGTTTCTCAGAACTATGAGAATTTATCTAACTCAAACCCAGATCTTTGGCATATACTGCAAGGGTGCTTGCTCAGCTATGTTCACTGTGTACTTATTCATAATACCCAGAAACTGGTAACAACCTACACGCCCATCAGCAGAAGAATGGATAATGTGGTAAATTTGCACAAAGGTATATTATTCGGCTGTTAAAACAATGGCATTGTAATTTTTTCTAGTAAATGAATGGAACTAGAAAAAAATCCTGACTGAGGTAACTAAAGTCCAGAAAGACAAATATGATTTGCATTCTCTTTTAAGTGCATATTGGCATTTAAGTAAATGATAATCATGCCAAAATCCACAGACCCATAGTGGTTAGGTAATGAGAACGCTCTGGTACATATTGGTTTTCCTGGGGGGTGGGGATTGAATAGATTTTGCAGATCGACTTGGGGTGGGTGGAGACAGGCTCAGCTAGAATCTCATGTGTGGGGGAAGGTGGGATAGAAGGAGACATGGCTGGAACTGGTGGGTATTTGGGTATTGGGAGGGAGCAATTCTGGAAACCAAGTGCTTTGGAGACTTCTTGAATTTATGAGTGTGATTATAACCAGGACTCCCAGAGACAGGGAATGAGTCTAATTTGGCAATCTCTTGTACCGCACAAGGCTCCCAGTGGCAGAACTCTGTTGATTTGGTTGAGTTATTGGCCGAGGGGGTCCCATGTAAATCCCAAGCAATCTAGGTTGGTGCTAGATGTGTCCCTTTTATTTCCCCCAGATAAAGGATCAGATGAGAGATGTACCCAAGTGATGCAAATACATGGCTTGGCCAGAGCCCAGAGCATTTCTCTGAACAGAGTTCTCTCAGCTACTGACTGAATTTCTCTGCTTGACCTCATACTAACTTTGGCAGTATGTCCTCATCTTCTGGCATCTTCTCTTTTTCTGGTTCATTCTGCCTTCATCTGTGTCTAGCTTATTCTCTCTGAAACTTGTCTCTGTAAAATTCTCCTGGTAAAACTGTCAAACACAGACACACACAGACACACAGACGCACACGCACACGCGTGCTCGCGTGCACACACACACTCTCCATACCACATTTTTCTCTTTCTCTCTGCTCTTAGGTAGCCTCTCTTTCCTATGTGGTTGTCTTGTGAGTTGGGTATATCTTCTCTGTCTCGATCTATAACATTCCGGATTCTTTTTTTTTTTTTTTTTTTTTTCTGTCTTCTCTTTGAAACATGGGTGCTTCCTTCTGTAAACTAATCTTACTTTCATTGTTAGTGAATAAAGGTATGTACTAAGGGCATATCTGTATTCAAGCAAGATTGTATAGACCTAGAAGGCCTTTGGATATGATCTCTTGCCAGAGCAGCCATGTTGCTGAGTTAAACTTCCTAGGATATAGGGTTGCTCTTTACAAACTGACAGTATGTCATACTGATCAATGAACCTAGTCAATGAACATGGAGAGGTTGAGTTGTTGCCTACATGAAGCCTTCACCCCTAGGTTCTAGCTTCTCTGATGTAGGTACTTTAAAGGCTGCAGAAAGAGAAAGGTGAACACCAACCCATTACAAGACCTTTGACTACTAATCAGCCCTGCCTATAAGATCTGCTAAGGCAATGTTGGCATAGAACTTTTGGGAGTAGCCAACCAATGTCTGGTTTAACTTGGTGGTCATCTGTCAGAGAGTGCCTACAGCTGACACTGCTTAGATTGTCAGGAGCCATAGACTGGATATCTCAGAGGCCTAGGGTAGAACCCAACAAGACTGACAATTTGTTTGTTACAAACAAACAAAACCTATGATTCCTAATGATAGTCTGCTGTATTCCTAGACCAGTGCCTGTTTAGTTGTCATCGAAGAGGCTTCCTCTGGCATCAGATGGAGTGGGTGCAGAGATCCATAGACAGACATTATGCAAGGAGAATCTAAATTAGAGGTCCCCATCAGGTCCCTCCTCTCAGAGTTCCAGGAATCCTGCAGAACAAGATGTGTGTGTGTCTGTGTGTCTCTGTGTGTGTGTATGTATGAAAGATTGCAGAAGTCAGAGGGGATGGAGGATGCCAGGAGAATATGGCTCACTCAATCAACTCAACAGAGCTCATATGAGTTCACATAGACTGAATCAGCAAGAATGGGACCTGCATGGTTGCACCAGGTCCTCTGCATTTATGTTGTTGTGGGACTCCTAATTTTAGGAGTGGGTGTGTCTCTGACTCTTTTGTCTGCTTTTTGAACTCTTCCTCCTCTTGGGTTGCCTTGTCTAGCCAGATTCAGGGAGGGCTTTTTTGTGTGTCTTATTGTATTTTGTTGTTGTGTTTGGATGTTGTATCTTGGAAACCTGCTTTTTTCTGACGGGGGGGGACAGAGTGGAAGTGGATTAGGTAGAAAATGGAGGAGGGGAAGGTAGGAAGGAATGGAAGAAGGGGACCTGTGGACTATATGTATTATACAAGATAAGAATCTATTTTAAATATTTTTAACAAGAAAAAACAAACAAGACTTTCAGAAAACTTTCTATAGCGTTTATTTTATATTTTGTTTTTGTCAAGGTACCTACACTAATCACACACAGCAGCATCTCAGAAGCAATACAATCACATACAAAACTCACTCACGGTGACCCATATGGTTCCTTTACCCCCTGCATGCATAATTGTCTTCCCCACTTTGCAAAACTAATCATTAATCAGCATGGATCTTTTCAAAATTACCTGTTTACACCAGTGGCTATTGAGCTACAGAGTGCACATTCCATTAAGGTGACCTGACGTTCTCACAGCAAAAGAAGAAAAATCAGTGTGAGATTGCATGAAGGGAATTGATGAATGCTTGTCCAGACACCCTGGGAACATCAGTATCAGGATAATACTTATTAGGTGGACCCTACAGCATCAATAATAGCTCTAATAATAGCTCTGACCTATATAGAGCTTTGTCTCTTCAAAGGTGATATGAATACATTATACAAAGAATGGCCAGCTTCCCGTGGGGTTTAACTGCAACTGTGAGCGGAAGAATTCATCTGTAATTGTCTTCTTCCTCTTTCCACTATAGCTCTGCTTTCACTCTTTCACACAGTGTCTCATATTCCTGTCTCAAGTCAGGCTCACATTCCCATGGAAAACTCAGACATAGAGTTAAATAAAATTTGATATCTAAATAGCTTACAATTGCAAAATGTTATGATTTTTTTCTCTAGATCCATCACTTCCTTAAAGCAGTAAAGGAGAGTTGTAACAACAAAAGCCAAGATTTTAATTAACGTTATTCCTATAAATTTGAAATAAGTAGCCAAAAAGAAATAATGA
Source organism: Uromys caudimaculatus (assembly GCA_028551405.1). Classification (NCBI taxonomy): domain Eukaryota; kingdom Metazoa; phylum Chordata; class Mammalia; order Rodentia; family Muridae; genus Uromys; species Uromys caudimaculatus. Next base: position 10,509,213 of record CM052708.1, read on the forward strand.
GGATAGCTGAATAATAAAGGAAAAAACCATATTAGTATGGTAGATGTATGAGGTGTAGGCCTCTATGTGGTCTGCATTAACCACCTTGTAAGGCACAGATACATATGTAGCTATACCTTACCAGAAGATAAGCATGTATTTAAAAAATGTGTTTTTTTAACCACCAACTGACCTGAATGTCAACAAATGTGAGATACAAGCTATCCTAGTCACAGTTCTCTATCCCCTACACCTCTCAACCTTAGAAAGGTTATTTTTTTCATGATCTGGAATTATATTTCAATTTAAAAATAAAAATTTATCTAGGGGACTGGTATCTGTAATACATAGTGTCATCAATAAGGACTTACCTTCTACCTCTGGAGAACAAGCAGGGGCAATATCAGTAGTCTACTATATCTTGGGAGTCTCTAGGACAATCTGGAACAAAAACTCAAAGACAGCATCATGCCTCGTATCATCTGAGCTTTTTGTTAGATGGTCTTCAGATCTTGGTGGTATCATTGTCAGCACAGTTAAGAATTTTTTATTTAAACTATGTATGTACATTAATACACAGATAGGTATATCACAGATATTTTTATATGTATTATTCCTTATGATTTTTGAGACATCTGAACCAGAATAAACAACATGGCATAATCTACTTTATTGTTTCCATTAGTGCTAGAATCAACACCCATAGAATCTCACCAACATGACTATGTAAACAAAGCCGAAGAAGGACAATAATAGACATGTGGGAATTGGCGAGTTAAACTGCACTAGACCTCATCCCTTCACAAATAACTTCATGAATGAAGCAACTAATGAATGAAGAGTTGAGAAGTAGTCTTCTCAGAGAAAAGAACACCAATTTATTGTTCATTGTCAACTTGTCAGTCCTTTACTCAGACATACATACATGCGCGCATACATACATACATTCTGAACAGGTTGTATTTAGGAATACAGACATGTGTACATATGCACGTACAACCCTTAGTGAAAACAATCCTATAGACTTTGAAATAGACCATGAAGTTAGGGGAGAGGTGGGGGATAGAAAGGGAACTGGGAAATGATGCAATTGTAATCTCAAAACAACAATGAAAAAACATAATAATAATCAACAAATTAAATATTTTTCTTCTTTTCTTAAATAGGTCATTTATTATGTTTTCTGTCCAACATTTTAACTTTTCTTATATAAGGTATGTCCTAGAAATATCCATTTTGACTACATGGTTCTTTAGTTTTAATGTATTAGCTATTTTCTTAAATAGCTGTACTGTAGCATACCTTTAAAAGATTTTTAGTGGAATATGGGTGAAAATCTATAATAAAGTGCACACTTACCATATGGGAGGTCTATTTTCAATCTGAAGTACACGCACACACATATACTCACGTGCACATGCGTACTCACATGAATGCACATACACAATTTGTGAAAACTGAGTGCTTCGATGTTGGTAGTATAAAGACTGCTGCTATAAATAATGACATACAAGCGCTATTTTAAATGCATGTGAGGAAAAAGTATGATATAAAAAAGGAAATGAATAGAATCAAAATTAAAAATTCCATTTAATTCCACAGCAACCAGCACATACACGCATTGATTTTGTTCAGCGTTTTATATTGCCAAAAGCGATGCTTCAAAGTGCTGCTTTCTTCACAACTTCAAAATAGAATGTGCTGTCAGATTGTGGAAGCCAGCTAATCAAATGCATAAGAAAGTGTATTCCCTTGTTCTACTATAAGAGAGGGGAAGTTGTTTCTTATGTGTCTTACTTTAGCTCATATATTAATAATGTACATATGTTATATTTATATAGCTTGTATTAACATTACACTAAGAGCTACATAGAAGGATAAAGCTATTATGTTAAAAAATTCAGTGATACTTGGTTATTTTTTGGTTTTGTCCTTTTAAGAAAATGATGCTAAATCAGAACTTTATAAAAACAAATACATTAATATTTTATTTCTGCATTTAGAAAAGATGGGAAATACCAATTTTACCTAATGCATATCATTTTGAAAGAATATGATTTAAATATTTCACATAAAATTTTGTATAGGAAATTGACAGTCTGAGTATATACCTCAGTAGAAAGTAACTGAGATCATCCCCAGCATATCTCTCTCTCTCTCTCTCTCTCTCTCTCTCTCTCTCTCTCTCTCTCTCTCTCTCACACACACACACACACACACACACACACACCACACTTCATACACATATGCATACACCAGATATATTTTGAAATGTTTATTTAAAATATATTTTATTTCCCTTAGCTATTACTTACAAAAGCATGTGTCACCAATATCTTGAGATTTAATCTTTACTCCATACTAAATTGGTGAGTTTACTCAACATGTAAGCATTTCTTCTCAGCTCTCACAGGCTTTCTGTCTAGTCATTTCTTAGTGAGTTTATAATTTATTAGAATTTTAATAATTTCATATATCCAATTTAAGTTTATGACTATTATCAAAATTTTAATATAAAATATTTGAAAACTTACTATCAATATAATTCTATGGAAGGACATAAACTGTTTCTTTTTACCTTATACATATGCAGAAGCTGCAGGTAAAAAATTGATTAAACTAGTAATATATTGAATGGCATAACCCAGATGCAGAAAAATACCACCTGATCCTATTCTGAAACACTCAGAGTTTGCTACTCGACTATGTGAAATTTAGTGTTTTCAGTATTTTTTTAAAAATTTTATTTATTTATTAAATGCAAGTACACTGTAGCTGTCTTCAGACACTTTTTTCTTCTCGCTCTGGCCCCACTCACTTGCTGTAGCTGTCTTCAGACACCCTAGAAGAGGGCATCAGATCTCATTTCAGATGGTTCGAGCCATCATGTGGTTGCTCGGATTTGAACTCATGTCCTGTGGAAGAGCAGCCGGTGCTCTTAACCACTGAGCCATCTCTCCAGCCCCCTGTTTTCAGCATTTTTAATGAGTATTTTTCTCCTGTGTTTAAAAAAAAAAATGGTAATTTTATTTATTTACCTTTCAAATCTTATCCCCCTTCCTGGTTTCCCCTCCAAAACCTTCCTATCACATCCCCCTCTCCCTGCTTCTATGAGGGTGCTCCCCATCCACCCACCCCTGCCTCACCTCCCTACCATCCCCCCTATACTGGGGCATCTATTGAGCCTTCACAGGTGATGTCAGATAAGGCCATCCTCTGCTACATATGCAACTGGAGCCATGAGTTCCTCCATGTGAATTCCTTCCTTGGTGGCTTATTCTCTGGGAGCTCTGGGTGTCTGATTGGTTGATATTGTTGTTCTTCCTATGGGGTTGCAAACCCCTTCAGCTTCTTCAGTCCTTTCTCTAACTCCTCCATTGGAGACCTAGTGCTCAGTCTGATGGTTGGCTGCAAGCATTTGTATCTGAGTCATTTTCTTCTACAATTGAAAGATATCTTCATGTTCTATCAAGAACCCTTTCCATGGCCCTCTTTCCTCTGGAAAGTGCTCATTTACTGTGATAGCTCATGACCACTTCTGATGTATTTTTCTTTCCTATCTACGAAATCCTTTCTATGGTTGGAATATACCTGGCTGTCTGGGATATATTTGGTGAATGTGACTTTTTCAAATGATTTTTTAAATTTACTTTGTTATTTCTTTTTCCCATGATTTTTGGAATGTTAATTTGCCAATATATGCAAAATTTCCAAGTGGTTGGTTTTTTCCAGTAGTCCTGAGGTTTTGGATTTGTTAGTTGCTTTTTGTTTCTTCCCCCGCCTCCATTTCCAGCTATCGAAAATTGTAAACATAATCAGAGTCTTTCTTTCTTAGTTTTTTTGTTTTTTTGTTTTTTTTTTTTTGGTTTTTCAAGACAGGGTTTCTCTGTGTAGCCTGGCTGTCCTGGAACTCACTCTGTAGACCAGGCTGGCCTTGAACTCAGAAATCCACCTGCCTCTGCCTCCCAAGTGCTGGGATTAAAGGCGTGCGCCACCACTGCCCGGCTTCTTTCTTAGTTTTCATATCAAATTGAGACTTCATCTCTTAATCTTTTAATCTGCGTTTACCAAAAGACTGGGAATGAAAGCCAATGAGACAACTGGGACACACCCAAGTAGTGGTCAGAAGCACTGCACAATAGGAGTTACCCTCTGCATGCTTTCTATCCCCAAGCAAGGCAGGGATTACCAGATAGTTGGTAACATGTGCCATCTTTCTGGATGTTGGCTCAAACTGCTGATGTGGGAACAAGCCTGGCGCTGTGGAAGAAGCCCCACAAGTCTGTCCCGGGTGCTGTAGCTCTGGGTGGGACAGGAGACACACGGGAAGTGGCAATGTGTCTTCCCACACAGTCAGAGGGGCAGGTGGGGGCTGTGGGAAACCTTTGCAGGCCCTGCCCTGGGTGGGGGAGGGGACCATTCTCAGGAATGTGAGGCAGCCGTCTCAGTGGGTTCTCTAGCCCACAGAGCTCAGCTGGGTTCCTGCCCAGACCAGGTTTCAGCGGCTTGGGGCACAGAGTTAGCTACTTAGGCTTGGGTGAATGGGTACCATCTGGGAGCACTGGGAAGCGGCTCCCTAATCGAGGGCCGGATCCCTCACTTCCCATGGCGGGTCCAGATGAAGAGACAATCCATAATTCTAAGACATTTATTTTCATGGTATGGAGTGGCATGGATGGAATTGTACCCCCACCTTTCTGGGAGAGGCAAGGCAGATACAGTAACTGGAAAGGGGTGTGGCTAAACCTCTAGGTGTCTCATTAACATGGGGATGGCTTGTGGCTATGTGGCCACACCTCTACCTGAGTAGGGGCTTGTGGGTGTGGCCATACCTCTACCTGAGGAGGGGTGGTACGTGACCATGACTGGAGTTAAAAGCCTCTTGGGAGCGTTGGCATAAAGTTTTTCGGTCCCTTGTGGATTGTTCCACTGAGTCACCCAGATTTTACTCCTATGCTCAACTGGGTGCCAGATTGCCTGTCACAGATCACTGCCCCATATGTTGACACTGGGCAAGCCCATCTGAAACAACCCAGGCTTTCACCAGACTGCTATTTTTCTAGCACATGATCAAACCAGCCTGACACCCCCTCTGCCCAGCCCAGCCTTGTGATTGATATAATATTAATAAGAATGTATGATGTTTAATATATAACAAGGAAAATCTGTTTTCCTCCAATTATACAGGAAATCATAATTTGATCCAAGTTACTTTCATTATATTGTATTCATTTAAAATCTATCCGTGTGTAATAATGGATAGAGTTTTTATTTTTAATTTTATTATGACTAATCATCTCAATCTGAATTAATTAAATTCATTTTTAACTCTATTTGGGTATTTTAGTATGGATACACAAAATTTGGAACTTTTCTGAAATTTTTCTTTGGTTTCTCTAGATCCCATTCTAAAGCCTGAGCAGTGTCTATACATAAGGCATAAACATCAAATATGATTTAATATCCCGAAGGGCTTGCTTTCTCATCAAAGCTTTTTTTTTTCAGCATGCCCCTGAATTTGTGTGTGTGTGCAGGTGTGTGTGTTTGTGTGTGTGTGTGTGATCAGTTAATTAAGTCAAATGCATTTTTTAGATCCAGAAAAACAACTTTTGCTTTTGTAAATTCATAGCATCAAAGTGCATTGAGGTAGGTAACTGCTGTTATATCTTCATATTGAAGAAAACAAGCTACCTACTTATAAGTTAGTTTTGATACATAGACGGCTAAGATAACTTTATTGTTTGCATTAGTGATTCATCTTTTATTTTGTTTCTGCTTATTGCTGCACTCCGTGTTTCTCCATTCCAGAGGCTGAGTACACACAAAATCGACAAAATCCTTTAAAGATGTTATAAAAGAAGGAGTGAGGACAATGGAAGCTTCAAAAACACAAATCTCATAAGCAATCTTCAGGCAAAAATTTATTTCTAAGTCATCACTGATTTTACATTTGGCTATTATGTTTGTGAGTATCATACATGTTATTGGACACTCAGTGAATTCAGTAATGTCTTTGGGTATGTGCTTTATATATATATATATATATATATATATATATATATATATATATATATATATATATATATAATTTTTACATTTCTTCAATGAGAGAGATCAGTCAGTGATAGAGTGTAATGTTTTTTTAAAATTTCCCAGTCTCAACTGGTTCTACTCATTAGTCTGTGATCATATAGTGAGCAGGTTATTAGAAAGAATGAATGGCTTTGCAGTAATGGCTCAGAATATATATTCCACTCTAGTAAGCCTGAATATAAACATTTTTACTCCACACCAGATGGTATAGACTCAGCCCCACGACAGTAATTATAGATGCATTTTGCACCATTATGGGTAAGCAAACAAGTATTAAACAGCTTCTACAATACATTTGTGAAAAAACAGAAGCATTTCCTTGCTAATGTGTCAGAGATTACACACTGAGCTTATTGCCACTAACAATAAATTTCTGGTTCGACAGGACTCTGCAAAGTGACAACGCACATGAGAATTAAATCATCAGTCAATCATGTTTAATGGTAGGGATGAGCAGGTCTACCTTTAATCAGTTCTGAATAATATGTTTCTGAAGACCTTTACTTTCACTGTGCTCAGATGCCTAATAGTAGCCCAATTAACTAGGGATTTCAAATGAAATATCAATAACAAAGCATATGAAAGGATATGCTGACAAAATTCAGTGGCATAATCTTTTAAGTCTCAAGGTTTCAGGAATATACAACGACCACATGAAAATAATTTATGTCTGCCTTAAAATTTCTAAAATATAATTTTCACTGAAATAGAATTATACTCCTTTCTTCTTCTCTTCCAGCCCCTCATGAGTACCCTCCCACAAAGTACTCATTTGACCCCTATTCTCAAGTTGATAGCATCTTTATTTTACTTTGATCTTTATCATTATACAAAAATGCATGCATACATACTTATTCACAAATATATGTATGTGTGTATGTGCGTGTATGTGTGTATATGTATAAATATATACATATATATACATATATATGTGTATGTATATACATATATATACATATATGTGTGTGTGTATATACATATGTATACATATATGTGTGTGTGTGTGTGTGTATATATATATATATATATATATATATATATATGCAACCTACTAAGGCTGCTTTTGTTGGTGATGCTTGTTTTGATGGTGTATATATTTTCACAGCTGATCACTCAGCATTAGGCAACAGATAACGGGGCCAATTCCTGGCTGGAACTAATTCTTCTTCTCTTAGAGGTTGTTTATAGCTCTTAGTCTAGGTGTGCAGCCCTGCTAGTTTTCCCTGTTCTATGCCATGATGTACACTGACATTGTCCCTATTTTAGTTTGGTTTATGGAGCTATTTCTGGAAGAGACAGGTTCTTGGATGACTTCCTGGCATTTGGGTTCTTACAATCTTTTCTTCAAGTCCTCTGAATGTTCCCTGAGCAACAAATGCAAATGCTGTGGTAGACATCAATCTATTAGGGCTGAGATACCCTGACCAATGAAGTGCTGACCTCTGCATTATTTTCCATTGTGGGTTTTCTTTAATGTTTCCACTTCTCTGTAGAAGGAGACTTCTTTTATCAAGGTTGTTAGCTGCAAATATCAAGTATTATCTTAATACTAGAACAATTATTCATGTATTAGGATACAATTTTGATTGTGGTGAAGAATTATGCTGGTCTAGCAAAGAGACAGTAGTAGATTATGTTTTAAGTTTTGTGACATCACTCTCGTGGGGAACTCCCTTGTTTTCCAGCATCAGAAATGATTTCCTTCCTGTTGAGTAGACTTGAAGTCCAATTAGAATGCTATTGGTTGCCCCTGGCATGTAAATGACACCACTTACACATTTATGCATAACTTGCCATGCCGGTAAGTATAGTGGTTCACAATTTGCTGCTTGATAAGACTGTCCAGTTGCATTCCCCAACTGACTGCTTACAAAGTATTTCTGGACTCCTAGGAGCCAGACTTCAGATCTTGGCTTTGTGTTCTGACTCAGCACAAATTATCTCAGTCCTGTGTTCTAGGTATATGGTGCCTTGAGCAATAGGGTGTCACTCTGAACCTCTGAGATGCAATTAAAGGGTACATCAATAATCTCTATTGTTTTGTGAGTCACTTGAAATGTCCTGACCCACCATTCAAAATGAGGTTTCTTATACATAGTACTGGGAATTTGCTAGTCTGGTTCTTGTGGGTAACATTTTCAGATCAAGTGACTAAACATCCTTTAAGATGTGTGTGTGCGCGCGCATGTGTGTGTGTGCATGTGTGTGTGTGTGTGTGCGCGTGTGTGTGTACATATTCTTAAATGTCTATGGATAATTTTAGATAAATATGAAATAATTGAGTTCATTGAGGTTTATGAAACAAATTTGATGTTAATTTGTCCCTCATAAAGAGGGACATTTAAATTATAAATAAATGGAGGGTATATTTTTGGAAATATACATTTAAATCTATAAATTTAATAGTGTTTAACGTTTTTCTAATATTGGGGATGATTATTAAGTAATGTAAGTTATGCCTTTCCTTAAAACTAGTATTGTGATAGTTCAAGCTAAACTAACACACATTTATAATTAAATTTAAAAAGATTACAAATACTAATCCATACCTTTAGATATGACCCCATATCAAGCATTAACATCTTTAGAAGCAGTGGTTCAAACTTTGAAAGTTTTCTTACACACATCCCTAGGCTCACTTCCCTGCCTTCCTTCTCAGTTTCTCATTCCTGATCACTCAGGTAGACTGCTTAAGTGAAGGCCTGGTATAGGGTCCATGCAAGTAGATACCAAATTACAATACATTTTTAATGGTCTCATCTATTTCATCAGTTTTATTGAATGCCCTCTTTATTTTCACTTTATTTCTTGAAAAAATAAAGGAAATAAACTATTATCTGAGCGTTTACATCAAGGCCATTGTTGGAAGATCCTGCTATTAGGGACATATTCTACCATGTCCAGACAGATTCCCTGAGTTCTGGACAAAATGGAGGACTCATGTTCCTAGTTTTCTTTTTCTTCTCTGCCTGACCTTATCTGAGGAGCCAAACCCCACATCCTTTCCCTGAGGAATGTCACACAGTCCTTGGCACAATTATGGGTTTAACTTCTTTCCTGTCTGGCAACCACTTGGAATGCCTCACTATGCAAATGAGGCATTCCCATTACCTTAAGCCTCAACCAATGTACATTCGCCCACAAAATACAAAACAAAACAAAAGAAGACAAAACCCTTCCCACTCTTCAAGGTTTACATAGCCTTTGTTCATCCCAAGTAAAGAGCTTGCTGACAGGAACCTGCTGTGTCTGTCCCTTGGGAGTTCCAGCCAGCAAATGACCAATGCAGATGTGGATGCTTGGTGCCAACCATCAGCCTGAGCTCAGGGATCTTGGTGGGGAAGGAAGGACTAGAGGAGCAGAAGGGGATTGCAACCCCATTGGAAGAACAACTTAGGCTGGCATGACCATCCAGTGCTCCCAGAGACTAGACCACCAATCAAGGAGTGTACCTGGAGGAATCCATGGCTCCAGATACATGTGTAACAGAGGATGGCCTTGCCTGACAGCAATGGGAGGGGAGGTCCTAAGTCCCCTGTGGAGGTTTGATGGCCCAGTATAGGGGGATAATGGAGTGGTGGGGTGAGAGATAGTGAGTTAGTGTGAGAGCACCCTCATACAGGCAAAAGGGAGGGGGAGGGAAGATGTGGGATGGGGGGTGGGTAGAGAGGTAACCAGCAAGTGGAATATCATTTGAGATGTAAATCAATGGAATGAATATATATATATCAAACCTGGATGCTATTGTGGATGCTGGGAAGTGCTTGCTGATGGAAGCATGATAAGCTGTCTCCAGAGAGGCTCTGGCAGAGCCTGACAAATACAGAGGTGGATGCTCGCAGTCAACCATTGGACTGAGCCTGTGGTCCCAGATGGAGGAGTTGGATATGGGACTGAAGGAGCTGAGGGGGTTTGTAGTCCCATGGAGAGAGCAACAGTGTCAACTGGCCAGACTCTCTGGAGCTCCCGGAGACTGGACCACCAACCAAAGAGTACACATGGAGGGGCCCATGGGGCTGGTCACATATGTGGCAGAGGATGGACTTGTTGGACATGAGTGGGAGGAGAGGCCCTTCAGCCTGAGGGTGTTTGATGTCCCTGTATAGGGGAATGGCAGGGCGGGAAGATGAGAGTGGGTGGGTGGGTGGGGGAGCACCCTCATAAAGGCAGGGAGAAGGGGGATGGGTTAGGGGATTTCTGAATAGGAGACCTGGAAAAAAAAAAAAAAGAAAGAGCACAAGCTGTTACACTGAATACTGTCTATAAGCTATAACACTGAAATCTATGGTGCCTGGAAACCCCAAGGAAGGAAACAGGACGTGGAACCACAGGTTAGGTCTGATTACTGCAGGCCTTATTTAAACAAGTTGGAATTGTTGTTTGATTATTTTGTTATTTTGTCTTTTTTCCCTTTCTCTGTCAAGGTTTTTATTAAGGAATTTAGTATAGGCTCATTGGTAATGTAGTTAAATTGACAATTGAGAATGGCCATTATAGTAGATCAGTTGCCCCTCTGTCAAGTTTGCTAAGCAAGAGGAGAGATATATACCTTAAAATGCTTTCCCTCTCTAAGGATAGAATTTTGATTGGGTTTATAGTACCAGACATAGATTGTTTCTCTATTCTGTAGTAATCCTTTAATTCTACAAGAAAGCAGTTAGTTATCTTCATAATAATTGTCCCACTAAATTATGGGTGGAATATCTTGTCTGGTAGTGCAGTTTGTTAGATGAAATTGTGTGAGACTTTTTAATCCCCAAATAGCCCATGCAATCACATTAAATCATTAAAGCTAGTCCACAGGAAGAGAGCTTCCTGGCCAGTTTAAGTTTGAATTTTCTATACCTTGCAATCAAGCTGTGTTGTGTCTTTAGCAATATTATCTTTATACGTAGTCTGTTGAACAAACAAGTGAGGTTGCAAAAGATTTTATCATCTTGAGATGTTTCTTTGTAGGTATCCTACACCCACTGAGATTCACTTAGTAAATCCCTTATTCTGTGATCCGAATTATCCTGACATGGTGACTAATGGTAACTACCTTGCCTCAAATTCTGTTTTACACTTTTGATGGGTTGGCAGCATAGTTGTTTTCTGTGTCACTTTGTCATTATCTTTCATTTAGTTTATCCTATGCTAAGCTCCCACATCTCCTAATACTCTCTGCTTCAATATGTAATTTATGGTTATTCTGCTTTGGATGTTTTGCTGGCTAGTTTATCTAAAATTAACACAGGCTAGAGGTATCAGAGAGGAGGAAACCTCAAATGGGAAAATTCCCTCACCAGACTGTGTTTTATTAATGCCTATGGGGCATTTTCTTGATTGACGATTGATAGGAGAGCGCCAAATTCAATGTCTTATGAAACATACAAGTTCTTATCAGATAGCTGATAAGATGTTGTACAAAAGAGGAAGTTTAGCAAGCCAGGAGGAGCAAGCCAGTGAGAAGCATTCCTCCATGGCCTGTGCTTCTGTTTCTTCAGACATAACAGAGCAGTTGCACATATAAGCACACAATGACTATGACAACACACATAAGTTATGAATAAGTTGAAGCCAGAAAAATCTCCCATCTTGGAGGAGAGAGAGTAGACATAAAGTTTCTACTGCAGCTGAGGACCAATTGACATTTTGGTTGCTCCTGGAAGAAGAAAAATCAGGTTTTGTTGTTGTTTTGTTTGTTTACTTGTGTTTTGTTTTGTTTTGTTTTGTTTTCCCCAAGGATGTGATGTCAGTATTTCTGCAATACTCCAGCATTGACCTCAGTGAAGTTTCTAGGGCAGGGCTTGTATGTGGTTAAGCAACACAAACTTTATTCAATATGGGGAAGAGAGAAAAGGAGAACAGAATGGTGGACAGTCCCAGAGAAAGGGAAGAGGAAGTGTTGGGGATTGATTCTATTGCTTTGTCTTAATTCGGAGCCCAGAATCCCAGGGGAATTTATTCTTTTATATGCTAAAAGAATCCTGACCCCAGATGACTCTAATTGGGAAATAAAGTTGCTAATGGCCAATGGCTGGGCTGGGTGAAAAAAAGGTGGGACTTTTAGATTGCACTTGCTAGGAACTGAGGGAGGAGGGGCCATGACTCAGAATCAGAGGGATAAAATGTAAGAGCTACAGTAAAGAAAGTAATCAGCTATGTAAGAATTCAGGAAAGTGGCCAAGGGCTAACCCCCCCCCCCCACACACACACACAGTTGTTCTGGGGTAGCAGAGATTAAATGTTAATTAAGTAAGTTGACTCAGGAGAGTTGGAGGGGAGAATGTATATTAGCTGCAGGGAGGATTAGAAAGGCCAGTGTGTGTGTGTGTGTGTGTGTGTGTGTGTGTGTGTGTGTGTATGAGAGAGAGATTCTCGAATCTAGAGAGCTCTTGGGCAGTTATAGTGCGCACGACCTGCCTGGAGCCAAAGCAGTTTAACCAATTCATCACTACAAGGAAGATGGAGAAAGAATGAAGTTAGGTAGATGGGAAGGGCAAGACTCTTGAAAGATTTATGTAGAGTGATGAATATTATCACATTGTATTGCACAAAATTCAAAAAAAAATTACACATTATTTTTTTAAAAGAAAATAGAAAAATTAACACATTACCAGTACTGTCCAATGTGGATATGTTTCATGACTTGCACAAATTTCCCATTGTTCCTGGTAAATGAATTAGATGTCAGTTATACATAGCAAACAATATCATCTACAGTTGCATTAATGAACAGAATCTACATGTGCAGGGCTTTCCTACATAGAAGACTTGATGCATAATAAATTTCTCCCAATCTGTGTCTACATCATAAATCACCTGAGGTGATCACAACTTCCACTCCATGAAAGGTCACAATATATCACTGTGATTGATTATCCTCTTCACTAATGATGTTATTAGGTCAACTATATTATTAAACAAGTATATTGTTGGTTGTGGCCCATTAAATATAATATGGAATAATATTGGCACATCCTAGCAAATAAACAAGTGTACCAGCTGCTTTGAGAAGTTTGTCTTTTCCTGCATATAGAGAATAAGACACACTCAGTATTGGTAAGTCCTTCCTGGGATGTTGGGTCACTATCAATGGATGGCCAATTCCCCTGTTCATTTTTTCCCAACCCCTGGTTTTTTCCTCACCAAGGACCAGTCAGGCTCTTTATTGAACACTAGAAAGGTAAAGGGGAATATGTCTTGTGTTCGGTTCTCAAGAAAAGTTAGAGGTTGAATTTTCACAAAGGAAAAAAAATGAAATATTTAAATAAAAGTATCTACTCAAAATACCATGGCAAATGAAAAAGAAACTATTGCCTATGTGATGCCAGAACACACATTTTACTATGAGGATACAGCATAGCAATAATAAAGACAATGATAGAGGAAGGTTTAGAAACAAATAGTACCAAATGGCTGAAGCCTCTCACATGAAAAATTCTGCAAGTTTAATTAAGGAAGCTATCTTTTGTTTTATTTTGAAAATAAATATAATTGAACAAGATGCAATTACAGGAGATTAAGGGCAAAATTTTGAACATATTTCTAGAAAGTACTCAGTCACTTGACATACTTTGACCTGAGCAAATTTAATTAAGACAGTAAACTGATACTTTAAGAAAGAAAGAAAATAAATGAATATACGAAAAAGTAAGTAAATTAGTTTGGGTATTCCATACTTTTAAGAATATCAGACTGTCCTCCTGTCTCTTTAGAAAATGGACTAGACAGGGCTGACTTGCTATGGGGCTTTCGTGGAATTAAATAATGACACCACAAAGATGTCTGGGATCTCTAACAAAGAAGAGACTCCCATTAACAGTCTAATATTTCTATGGAATGATATATATATATATATATATATATATATATATATATATATATATATATATATATAGAGAGAGAGAGAGAGAGAGAGAGAGAGAGAGAGAGAAAGAAAGAGAGAGAGCTGTTAAGATCTGCCTCCTGGATCCAGTATCAAGGCAAGGCAGTTTATTAAGCATATCATTGAATTCGTTTTAGAGAATATGTTTTAAACATTATCAAAAGGATTACAAAGCTATGATATGTAATGTCTTTTCAATATGTCTTTTCTTCCCTTTTAATTAAGTGAGATGTTTTCCCTCACACAATATATTCTGACTTAGGTTGTCCATTCACTACTCTTCTCATGCAACATCTACCTGTACCTCTCTCATCATTCATGTCAACTCCCTTCCTGACTCTCATTAGAAAATTAATGGGGTTTTATGAGGCAATAATAAAATAAAAATTAAAATAAAATAACATAATGTAGAATAAGAGAAAACAAAACCAGCATATAATAATTCAACAGGATGTACGAAGAGAAGGAAAAAGCATCCAGAACAGTAAACTGAAGCCATACTATACACCCAAAGGACTCATAGGATATAAAGACAGAATTCAAAAAAATGAATAAGTAAAATAAAATTTTTAAAAATGAGATTAACAAAAATAAGAACCCAGATTTAAACAAATAAGAACACAGATGTTCTGATGTGACATCCTGAGAAAAGGAACCTTCAAAGACACCCTTGACTTTATTTTCTTTTGGCCATCAACAGCTGGACCTGAAGCCATACCTACCATGGTCGGCTTCCCTAGTGAAGCTCTTTTGGTGTAAGGTTGACTTTTATTTTCAAGTGGTTGTCAACTGAAGATTGTTTCTGGATTAGGGATGGGGGCGTGTGTCCAATTCTTTCAGCATTTGGTTCCATTGTTGTATACTCCTGGAAGCCCTGTTCATGCTTTTGCTGAAAGTTCGTATGTGCATCAATCATGTCGTTTTAGAGGGCCTTTTCCCCTGTTTTTTCAATTCCTCTGGGTCTTACACTCCTTCCAACTCACATCCCATTGGGTATCATGAGCCCTGAGTAGAGGGATTTGATCAAGGCATCCCCTTTACAGCGAATGTTCCAAGGTTTTCACTCTATATAATGTCAGACACTGGATCTCCATTTTTCTTCCTATCTGCTGCAGAAGGAAGCTTCTCTGATGGTTGTTGAGCAAGGTACTGATCTGTGAGTATAGCAGAATATCATTAGGAATCATCTAATTGTTAGGTCTCTTAAAATTTAATTAATTAATTAGTTTGTTTGTTTACTTTAGAACAGAAGAATTTGGCTTTATGCTAGGTCCATTGGTTATTTAGTCTCAGATTGTTGGTTGCCTGAGCAGTGTTGGTCATAGGTTCCATCTCACGGAATGGCCCTATAGCCAAATCAAATACTAATTGGTTACTCCTGTAAACTTTGTGTCACAATTGCTCTAACATCTCTGTCAGGTTCGACATAATTGTAGATCAAAGTATTTGTGGCTGAATTGGTGCCTACACTTCTCTTTTGTTTGCATGCAGAGTATCTTTCTTTATCAAAGACACTAGCAGGTAGATGTGAGGAATCTATGTAGGCACCCTTTGGCCAAAAACTCAGTTAGATGTAATCAAACCCTAGTACTTGAAGCTTGATTTGGTCATATGATATGACCAGTTGGAGTCCTGATTATCTCATTATTTGGAAATTTTATTTAGATCTTTTTGTTATTTGTATATGCTTTAGGAAGAGTCTACTGTATTGTTTCAATACTACTACTCAAATGGCCCATAATTTTACATGTCTGTCCACATATCCTTCATCTTCCTCAGACCTTTTCCTTTCCGCTCAATCCTCTGCTTCTGTCGCTTTCTCATCCAATACAAGGATTTGCTCTATTTCCTTTCCTCTGGAGAACTATCTTTTTCTCTGCCTAGATACTTACTCTATACCTACATTCTTGGTTCTGTGAATTGTAGCTTGATTATCATAAATTTAACAGCTAGTATCCTCGTATAAGAGAATGCATCCCATATTTGCCTTCTGGGTCTGTGTTACTTCCCTCGTGATGATTTTTTTCTACTTCCACCAATTTACCTGTGAATTTAATTAATTCAGTTTTTAAATGCTGAGTGATATTTCAATGTGCAAAATGTACCACATTTTCTTAAATAATTCCTGTGTTGAGGGACATGTAGGTTGTTTCTAATCTCTGGATATTAGGAATAGAGCTACAATGAGCATGGTTGAGCAAGTTAATTTGTGGCACAGTGAAGATACGTTGGCTCTGTATAGACCAAGAGTGATATAGCTAGATCTTGAGGTAGGTAAGTTTCCATCTTCCTGGAGGAACCTCTACCATGAGTTCCATAGCCACTGTACAACTTTGTACTCAAACCATGAGTGGATGAGTGTTCTATTTCCCTTACTCCACACCTTGGCCAGCATGAGCTGTCACTTACTCTGTTGATTTTAGTCATTCTGATATCTGCAAGATGAAATCTCAAAGTAGCATTGATTTCCATTTACCCAAATGCAATGGGTGTTCAACATTTCTTAAAGTATTTCTCAGTAATTAGGGCATTCTTTTTTTGAGGATTCTCTGTACAGATCTCTAATTGTACTATTTGTTTTTCCTGACAAAAGAAGTTTTGAGTTATTTTTATATTTTTGAGAGTGTGTATAGCTCAAAAAATGAGAGTCCTGTATTAAATGTGTAGTTGGTGAAGGTCATTTCCCATGCTGTTGACTGCTACGTTGCCTAAATGGCAGTGTTCTTTGAGAGTCACAGCTTCTTCATTTTCTAAGATTCTACTTATTTCTCATTGATCTTGATGCCTGCACTATTGGTGCTCTTTTCAGAAAGTCTTTTGCTGTGCCAATACACACAAGCCTATTCCCCACTTGCTTTCTATCAGGTTCATTGGATCTGTTTTTATTTGAGATATTTGATCCATTTGGAATTGACTCTTGAAGGGCCATAAGTGTGGATCTATTTGCATTCTTCTACATATAGTCATTAATCCAATGAGCACCATTTTGTTGAAAATGGTATCTTCTGCTAATGTGCATTTCTGGCTGTTTCTTTCTTTTTTTAATAGTTCAGTCATTACCTGCCTTTTGGTCTGCCCTTCCACAGATTCTCATCTCATTTCTCCTCCTCTTTGTGTCCAAGAGGATGTCCCCCCACCTCTGGGGCCTCAAGTCTCTCTAGGGTTAGTTGCCCCACTGAGGCCAGACCAGGCAGCCCATTGCTGTATATGTGCTGGGGGCATCAGACCAGCTAGTGCATATTGCTTGGTTGGTGGGTCAGTGACTGAGTGATCACAAGGGGCCAGGGTTAGGTGAGACTGCTGGTCTTCCCATGGGGTCACCCTCCTCTTCAGCTTCTTCCAGCCTTTCCCTAATTTAGGGTTACAAGGGTCCCCAACTTCAGTCCATTGGTTGGGCATATAAGTATCTGCATCTGTCTCAGTCAGCTTCTTGTTAGACACCTCTGAGA
>CM052708.1:10526703-10559934 GCA_028551405.1 Uromys caudimaculatus
TTGGATATTTTCTTTATTTACATTTCAAATGTTATCCCCTTTCCTGGTCTACCCCCACTTTGGTTTCCTCCCTTCCTGGAAACCCCCAATACTGTCCCCTTGCCCCTGCTCCAATGAGTGTGTTCCTCCACCCACCCACCCACTCCTGCCTCCCCAACCTCGAATTCCCCTACACTGGGGCATCCATTGAGCCTTCATAGGACCAAGGGCCTCTCCTCCCATTGATGCCTGACAAGGCCATCCTCTGCTACATACGCGACTGGAGCCATGGGTCCCTCCACATGTACTCCTTGGTTGGGGGCTTAGTCCCTGGGAGCTCTGGGGGATCTGGTTGGTTGATACTGCTGTTCTTCCTATGGGGTTGCAAACCCCTTTAACTCCTTCAGTCCTTTTTCTAAGTCCTTCACTGGGGACCCTGTAGGAGAGGAACTCTTTTCCTTCACTTGATGACCTGTCTTTCTGCTGGAAGTGGACTCTACAAGTTCCCTCACCTCACTCTTGGGCATTTCATTTAAGTCCTGAGAGTCTCTGACCTCCCAGGTCTCTGTTACTTTCTAGAGGATCCTCCCACTGCCCACCTCTGAGGGTTGCATATTTCCAATCATTCTACTGGCCTTCAGGGCTTCTCTCTTGTCCCCCGACCCCAACTGAATATCTGATCATGTTCCCGTTTCCCCTCCTACTCCCCTCCCCTACCAAGGGTCTCTTTAAAAAAAAAAAAAAAAGTATCCTTTGATCAGAGGATTTATATCTGTGACTTCAGACTTCAGTATGATTCCACTGATCAACATGTCTGTTTTATGCTGATATCCTGTGGTTTTTATAAATTGACCTGTGTACTACAGCTTGATCTTGGGGTGGTTACAACAGCTATTTTTTATGACTCAGGATTTTTTCATCTATCCTGGATTTTTGGTTTTCCTTCTGAAACTGAAGATTCCTTTATCAAGATCTATAAAGAATTTTGTTGGAGTTTTGATGGAGATTACATTGAATCTGTAGATTGCTTTTGGTGGAATGGCCATTTTTACTAAATTAGTCTTACAAATTCATTAGTGTGGGATATCTTTCCAAATCTGTTATCTTCTTCAAAGTTTTGAAGATCTTATCATCTGAGTCTTTCACTTGCTTTGTTATAGAAACCTTAAGATATTTTATAATATTTGAGGCTAATGTGAAACCTGTTGTTTCTCTTATTTCTTTCTCATTGTCATTTGTATATAGTAGGCCTAGAGTTTGTTTGTTTGTTTTGAGTTAATGTTGGATACAGCTCCATTGCTGAAATTGCTTATGAGATGTAAGAGTTTTCCAGTGGAACTTGTTGGGTTGCATATATATATCTTCATATCAACTGCAAATAGGGATACCTTTACAACTTTCATCTTATTGCTCTAGCTTAAGACTTAATACTATACTAATTAGGTATGGAGAAACTGGACAACCATAAGTTGTTCCGATGTAAGAAGTGCTTTTACTTTTTCTCCATTTGTGTTGATACTAGCTATATCTTGTTGTAATCTGCCTTTATTATTTTGAAGTATATTTCTTGATCCTTAATCCTTCCAGAACTTTTATCATGGAAGGTTTTTGGATATTATCAAATGCCTTTCTGTGTCTAATGACATGATCATGTGTTATTTGTTTTTTAGTCACTTTATATGATGGATTATATATGTTAATTTATGTATTTTGAACTTCCCTACATCATTTGAATGAAGCCTATTTGATCACAGTGAATTAACTTTTGGATGAATTCTTAGATTTGGTTTGCTTTATTGAGAATTTTTGTATGTTTTCATATTAAAAATCAATCTGTAATTTACTTCCTTTTTGTTTTTTTATATGGTTTGTACGTCAGTGTAACCATGGCTCATAAAAAGATTGAATAATGTTCCTTCTATCTCTATTTTGTGGTAAAAGATATCCCAAGATCTTATTTAATCCAGAGGTAATTCCTATCCATGATGCTAAGATTGGTTCTTGAATGTAGCAGAAGGGTGGATATTTTATGTGAGTCCATTGTTTGTCTGTGCCTTTTTTTGTGGGAGAATTAAGACTATTAATGTAGAGAGATTCCTGATAGTTTATTGTTGCTGTATTGGTGTTGGTGGTGTTGACGGGGGTTGTGGTCCACTGATGATGATGATGGTGGTGGTATGTGTATGAGTGTGTGTGAGTGTGTGTGTGTTTCCCCTCTCCTTATTGGCTGGTCTAGAATGTTTTACTTGTGTTTCCTTGAGCTAACCTTAGGTTAAACCTGTGTTTCTCTTGGTTAGGTAGTTGTTAACCATGTTAGGTTGAAGTTTTCTTTTTAACGCTTTCTATAGGAGTTTTACTTATTTATGTCCATGATTTTGTTGAAGATATTTTCTGTGCTTTTGACCCAAGCTGCTTCTCCTTCCTCTATTCGTCTTGTCAGATAGTATTTTCTAAGTGTCCCACATTTTTCTGGATGTTGTATGCCAGGGAATTTTAGATTTAACATTTTCTTTTTATTAAGGTAGTCATTTCTTTTGTGAGGTATTCAGTGGCTGAGATTCTCATTTCCATTTCTTATTTTCTCCTACAGAGGATTGCATCTGAGGTTCCTGCTTGAGTTACTAAATTTTCATTTCTAGATTTCCCTCAGTTTGGATTTTCTGTTTATTCTAATCACATTTTCACATTTTGAATTGCTTTATTCACTTTCTACCACTGTTTGTATTTACACAAATTTCTTTAAAAGATTTATTCATTCCCTCTTTAAGAGCTCACATTCATGACAGCTTTTTAAAGGTCTTTGTCTTGTGCTTCAGATATTGTGCAACACTCAGAGCCTATCTATTATGGTAGGGTTGCTGGCCTCTAGTGAAGACACATTGGCTATTCTTGAGTGATTTTGTTTTTATGTTGTTGTCTAGGCCACTGTGTTTTGAGAGACTATAACTCCAGGTGGTGACATTTTGCCCTTTCTTTTTGCTGTGTGTTTTGTTTCCTGGTTTGGTTGCCCTCCTGGTTCTTAGAAAATATGGTGGCTGTGTGTTACCTGGTAGTAAATTATTCTGGGATTCTAGTGGGTGTAACCACGGAGGGTTTCATGTAAAAGGAGATCTTAGGTATTGGGAGTTAACACTTCAGAAAGAGGATTGTCTGAGGGGGTCCACAGGAAGGAGGAAACCAGGTCTTATTCCCCTGGCAGTGAGGTAGCCTTAGCAGAACTGAGGATTAGATTGGGTGGTTGGATATAGAGGAGAGGAAGGAGGTGCAGCTCTGTCTGACATTGCCTATCTGCTTTCCCAGGTGATCCTGGTTCCTTCCCAGAAAAGGCCAGGTAGAGTGCCTCCTTTCCTGTTCAGAGTGCTCAGGCCTGCTGGAGCACTTCCTTTCCTGTTTAGAGTGGTCTCTGCTTTCCCAGGGAATGCCAGTTGTATTTGTGGATTGGTATAAAGCAGTAAGTATAGGGAAGAGGGTTTGGAGAGAAAGAATGATATGGTTTACTGAAGATGAGGGAAGGTGGGGAGGAGAGACTGCAGCAGGCTGTCTCGGGGGGGGGGGTGTAGGGCGACTCTGGGATTGGATGTGGAGGAGGGTAGGGAAATCTAAGGTCTGCTGTTACCCTAGCCCGCTGCCCTGGCTGCAGTGCCCTGCTGCTTCCCTGGCTGCAGTGCCCTGCTGGAAAGTTTTGGTCCAGCTATTTTTTTAGCTATTAAATTGCTACCTTTAACATTATCTGAAATAGACTGACAAACGCAATTGTGAGCATCTTGTCATTTGATATTTGTAAACGCAATATTTCATTTTAATATAAGTTAATTTAAATTGTATTAAATATTGCTATAAAATTATAGAAGCGAAGAAAATATATTGGTGGCAAAATATTTGTGCAATGCCATGGTCTTAATTCTATTGCCTGCAGAAGGATATATATATATATATATATCATAGCACATTATACATAGTGATTATAAGTTTTACTTTGCTTAAAATCCTACCTCCTTTAGTGACATAAATATTATAAGAGTATACCTCCCTCACCAAAGCTAAATATCTACAAGTTTTTATACAATCTGTGTACCTGTTACAACAAGAGAAAGGACGCATGAAATCAGCCCAAAGGTGTGCTATGTTGAATGACAGTGAATGCTGAAAG
The DNA here is from genome assembly GCA_028551405.1 of Uromys caudimaculatus. Taxonomy (NCBI): domain Eukaryota; kingdom Metazoa; phylum Chordata; class Mammalia; order Rodentia; family Muridae; genus Uromys; species Uromys caudimaculatus. The sequence goes on from CM052708.1 coordinate 10,530,833, forward strand.
TACTCATTGGAGTCTAAAACTCACTCTGTTGAATCACATTAAAGGGTGCCCAAATACAGGGAACATATTCATGTTCTGTAGGAACACAAGAAACTTATCTCTTCATTTGCAAAGTGAACATATTGGTGTTTAACTCTCTGTGTTATTCTGAAGGTAGAATGATTTAATGCAGAGAAAGTGGTCAGCCCTGCAAGGATCACATGGGTTCGAATAGGAGTGCTTCGTACATTAGACTAATCGAGAGACACTCAGCAAACACTTTGCCATACTGTCCTAGCCTTTTCTTACATTTATTTATTTTAATTTTAGCTCTCTCCCTCCCTCTCTCTCTCTTTCTCTCTCTCTCTCTCTCTCTCTCTCTCTCTCTCTCTCTAATAAAATGAAAGCAGTAACCATTTGGAACACAAATCAACCTATTACTTTAGCCATCATAAGGTTTCCTTCATAGTTCTAGAGCCTGAAAGTTCAGTATTGGCCAGAATAGATAGATGCATCCCTGATGCTGACAAAGCACTTTTCTGGCTACCTGACAGTTGGTTTGTATTTTCACATGTGGACATTCCTCGGTGGAAATGTTCACTTGCCAAAGTAACTTTTTTGACTTTCTCTTTGGCCTGTATTGTGGAAGATTATTGGTCTATACTTCATATCTCTAGCAACAATGTTTTCTCCTTTAAAATTAAAGAATACCATTTAAAGTGCCATCAAAGAATCCTCAATAGCTTTTCGCAGAATGTTACGGTCTTGCTTTCGCTAAAAAAAAAAAATGGCTGGCCACAGTTTTTCTGGCCATGGTCAACTTGAGGTATTTATTCATTTTTCTAGGAATAGTGCGTTGCATTCTGTAAGACTCATTCACCTGGTCAAAATTACGATCTGAAATGCAAATGCCCATGGATCAATGGCAACACATTAAATTATTGACCTGTTTTGTTTTCTGACCAAAGAGTTTAATTTTCCCAGCGGCTTGAGCCAATTTATCTCTACTGATGGCCAGAGCTTCATACTCAGCTTTAGAAAGAAATTTCACACTTGGTCCACAGGAAATTAATGGACATGCTGTGAATAATGGACTCTTTAATTAAATACAGTCAGAGAAACACTGGGTAGAACAAAGCAGGATTTTCTTTCTTTTTTCTTTTTCCTTGTCAAACTTCAAGTAACTTTTAATTTGCTAAACTTTGGATGTTTTGTTGTTGAGACCAGTTATGCAATGCTTTATAAATGCACTTGAAAGCAAAATCTTTTAGTTAATGAGTATCATAGAAGACTGAAAAACTTCATGTCCGTGTCATCCCTGAAGATAGATATATCTAATTACTCTGCCAAAGCTGGCTGCAAATCTTTAATTTATGTTTGGCAAGGGTCCTACTCCCTTTATCCTAAATCAATCGTCCTTATGTCTCCCTATTTTCTCATCATTGCATATTTACCTGAACCATATGCTGAAACTTTGATCTAGAAATATTGCTTGGAGTTCATCGATATTATCATAGCCCTAATGCCAAGCTTTTTGAAATAAAGATTAATTTATGAACTATTTCATAATAAAGTTGATTTTAAAAATTAAATTAAAAAAATGTGCAAAGACATAATGAGTTCACTGTATTTTACTGTGTTGTGTTAGTTCCCTGGTTTCTCTGTATTTGCTTATGAGTGAAGCATTCTGTGTACTCTGCACGATTGTTGGATGCTTACATATCTAATTCATCATGCCATAATCTTGTCTATTCTATTCAGTTATAATCTGACAAGGTACTTTGGTGTGAAGATCAGGCATTTAAAATATCATTTGCTCTGTCTATTTAAGCATGTTCTCTGAAATATCTTTAGAAAATATTGTTCTCTAAGATCCTGCCTCTGTTTCTCCTATCTTTTCCTTGTCATTCAATTTGGATTGATTATATTCTTCACCTTAAAAATTCTCAAATCTCTACCTCTACTGTTCAGAATATGTTCACATTTTACTCCATAGTTATAACTTATCACATGCTTCTCAATATGAAATGAATAAAAGACTGAAATTATATTTTTTTTCACAATTATATTTGTCCCCAAAGACTTTGACCTCTTCTGTGATTATTCAGACTGGATTACTGACAATTTCAAAAGTTTTTGTTGGTAAGCTACCTAGGGAAATCTGCCCTCTCTGAACTTACTTCAAGGCAAAGTCTTTCAATGCACTGTACTAGCTAATGGATCCACAATCAAAGATTCTGGCATTCTTGGTCCATCCTGTTAATTCACTATTTATATTCAGAGCTTAGCAAATCCCATTTTTTAAGTAAAAAACATGTACCTTTCTGAAAACAGATTTTTTTCCAGCATTTCTCTTGAAAAGAAGGAATCATCAAATTTAAGAATACTGATTGATTGATTGATTGATTGATTGATTGATTGCATTCTCACTTTACACCCAGTCATTTGCCACATTTAGATCCACCCACATTATAGTATGTGAAAAACTGCACAATGCTTTCACTGGCTCAAAAGATAGGGCTACTGTTCCACATGATGCTACCTTGGTAAAAACGGAGTAGGAGGAACCCTTCTTTTCTCTATATGCAGCCTTTTGTGTACAGTACATATTTGTTGAAATCGATTAAGGGCTTAACTCTTTTATGTTTGGCTTGTGGCTTTAGCAGACTACTTTTCTGTATCTGGTACAAGCTTCGTTACTCTTCTTAGAGCCCCATAGTAGGTAACTATATCAGTGCTATAACTTATGAACTGTCTAATATATTTAACCAAGCTGATGGAGATGACACTTTTGGCTCTTTGCCAGATGCTTACTCACCACTGCCATTGCTGTTCAAGTTCTGTGTGCTCAGATTCCTGAATGTTATCTATATTAATTTCATACTTTTTTCCTCTCAAATTTTTGGAATATAGTATAATCAAGTATAATATAATCTATCATATACTTTATTATCTCATCCCTTGGGAAGAAACATTAAATATATTATTTGCAATAACCAACTTTACTGTTTCCATCTTTGTCAGGGGCCTTCTAGGGAAGGCTAGCAAGCTCCCAAAAGGCTCCATCTCAGGATGGCTTCTTGCAGCTGATATGCCTTTTCTGTCACCATTACATTGCTAAAAATTTCCTGGGCATTAGCTTACCCTATTGAGCAGATTTCCTGCAGACTAACATAAAAATGAACTTTTATGAATTAATGCTGTTTAGATGAATTAATGATTTTATAGAATTCTTGATTCGATTCAAATAATCTTAGGAAGAAAGTTTTAAAAGATGGTTTTACTTGTTTTACAAGAAAGATGTAATAGAAACAGGAATAGAATTTGCCCACTCCCCATAATGGTAAGTAAAAACTGCATAAAATACAATAGGCTTTCATGATTATACTAAAAAGAGAATTAGGCTTGGGACAAATTTGTGATCAATAAAAAAACATTCATTCTACATCAGATTCAAGAATTGTGCACTATGATAATGCCAGGCCATATGAAACAATTTCTTTGAGCTTATAATGAGCATATAGACTGAAATACTGGTTTGAATTCAATATCAACATCCTTCTGTAACTCCCATTTTGTATGACATTTTATCTATGAGGTAATTTTCTAAAGAACTTTTGTCTATCAAAGTATAAAAAGACCAGAGAAAACAAATGTTGGTGCCTTTAGAGACTCTGCCCCATCCATCCATCCATCCATCCATCCATCCATCCATCCATCCATCCATCCATTCATCCATCCATCTAAGTGTCTGGTTACAGACATTTCCTGTTTCACTCAGTGTATGTGTGCTCTGTGTTAGTAATCTTTTTCCTTTCTTTTCTTTTCTTTTCTTTTCTTTTCTTTTCTTTTCTTTTCTTTTCTTTTCTTTTCTTTTCTTTTCTTTTCTTTTCTTTTCCTCTTCTCTTCTCTTCTCTTCTCTTCTCTTCTCTTCTCTTCTCTTCTCTTCTCTTCTCTTCTCTTCTCTTCTTTTCTTTTCTTTTTTTGTCTCTCTACTTCAAAAGAATTAACAAGTTCCCTGTTCATCAGGTGGCTTCTGCCTGGCTCACCAGAGAAACGAACACTACCAGTAGATCCTATTACATGGCTGCTAAACAGCACGTGTTAGCTCGCCAGAATTTAGCATTTATTTAAGCACAGAACAATAAGAAATAGTTAAGGTTTTAGCACAAAACCATAAGAAAATGTTGTTTCCCTAGCACTTATTTAAGCATAAAGAGTTAAAATTTTAGCACTTACTACAACACAACAGGAGTCAATTTCTAGAAACCAGTGGCACTTGCCCTTAGGATAGCAAAGAGTTTACGAATGGTAAATATTACCAAAAGTAAGCTACTTTTGCTCCAGCCATTGCAACTGCTGCCACTCCAGTTGCCAATGACCCCATTGCTGCCTTCCTGACCTGGAAACCCTGTACATGCCAGAAAGGTCACAACGCATACTGAGAAGTTCAAAGAACATACAAATTAAACCAAAACGACCATGTATCCACCTCTTTCCTGAAATCAGTGTCCTTAGAAATCTTAGCTTGACTTATAATAACCCCTTTGCTGTGCTTGCGTCCTCAGTCTCAGTTCACTGGCAGTCTCAGCTCACTGGTCTCTCCATTTATATCATCCCCCAAAGAACTAAACTTCGCTGTTAGCCAAAATGCAGTTTATAATTTGTTACTGTTCATTTGATTTTTACTTCTAAAGCTACATTAATTGTATCTTGTGTTCCTGTAGTATTTAACTATCTCTTTCTTGTTGGAAAATCTTGCTTATCAAATCCAGGAAGAAATTTTTCATGGCTTTTCTTTTACAAAGTGTATCAGAATAGTTTCCAGAAAGATACTGTTGGTAGAAGGTAAAACCTGCTGGCAGAGGGAAGGACATCACACTAGGGACCAATTACGAAGAGGAAAATGAAGAGCTGAAAGCAAATGCCAGAAGATATTGGAAGGGAGAAGGGAGAAGAATGAAACCCTGCCATGTCTTCTGTAGGCATCAAAGTTCTGCCAACACCTTCATCTCTGCCTCGTGAAATAGTTTTCACATTGGTTCTTTCCAGAACTCTGAGAGAATACAATTCTAGTGTTTTTGAAGCACTAAAATTATGACATCCTTCTAGTGTGGCAGTAGGAAAGTCATGCAGAATTTTTGAACAAACCCATTTACCAAGTTTGACTATGTTTTAATTTTTGAGCATTTTTTGTTATATTTAAAAGGGTGTGTGTGTGTGTGTGTGTGTGTGTGTGTGTGTGTGTGTGTGTCCATGGATACATGGGTACATGTGTTTGTGTGTGCGTGTGTCACACTGTGAATGTGGAAGGTGACAGTTCACAAGAGTGAGTAGTCTTCGACACTGTACATCGTTGTGTCTCAGGTTTGAAGACTCTCAGCCAGTGCATTCCCCATAGCATATCAACCTGTTCTCTACATTTCCATTTACCTTTTTGTGGAGTCTTTCTGATTTTCACATTATGTATCTCAGTGCCACTCATCTCCCTATTCTTTTGAAACAACCCTTTGCCCTTGAAACTCCCCACCCCAAAAGAAAAAACAAATTGTGTGGAAGTTGTGATATCCCACAGTATCCCACAGTATACACTTTGTCTACATGTTGCTTGCAGGAATTCATTGCCGTGAGTCATTGGTCTGGTTGGCGGCTTCTGGCTTCTGCTACCCTCTCAATACTGGATTCTTACAGGTATTCTCTTGGATATCCCATTGTCCTGTGTCATGGAGCTCCTGCAGCTTTGGATCTGAAGCACCCATTCGGTCAGGAAGTCCAGCATTTCATCCATGTGGTAGACGTTAGGGTGGACAACTCAAAGTCCCAGATCTAGGCCTTCATGGTATCTGAGCTGGTCAACCTGCCAGCTTTCTCACTGGCACACCACCAGGTTGAGCTCTCCAGCAGCCTGGCATGTTCACCAAATGCCTAAGGCAGCAAGTTGCAGGGCCAGCTCTGCTGATTTCATGCCCTAGGGACTGGGTTACCCACACCCCTTGCAGCCAAGGCATGCTTTACTGTTTTGCACAGGCTAGGCACAGGACCTGATCTCCCAAGTGTTGCAGCTGGGGAAGGACAAGGACACCTCTCCTGATCTCATGACCTCAGGGCCAGCTTTCCCACTTACCATAGGTAGCAAAGAAGAGAGGAAGGGAACATCTCTTTTTAGTCCACACCACCACATGGTGGACAAGTGGTAGGGCCAGCCGTGTATCATGCTTACACCTTCAGGGCCCGCTCACCAACAACTCCAGCAACCAGGGTCATTTCTACTGTGATTCCTGGGCTAGGTGCAGCTGCTATCCTGAGTACTGCAGCTGGCAAAGCACAGAGCCAAATCTCCTGCTTTCATATCTCCAGGTCCAGCTCTCTCAAGGCCCAGGAAGGAGTTGGGCCAGCTCTGCACAGCCCTCAGACATCAACAAACCCCCAGGCAGCAGCCCTGACCAGGACTATCTCCCTTGCCTTTTAGGTGACAGAACCTGCTGCTACAGAGCCATAGACTGGAACATGGACCTTGGTAGCATTTGCCAGAAGCTCACTCTCTTCTTAGGCAGCGTCACAGGCTCCTCACATCAGGCTGTTCCTCACCACCCTCAAGTCTGCCTTTCCCCATTTTGTACACATGCTTCTGCATGCTTCTGCCCACACGGTTTACATGGCTCTGGACTGGGACTCAAACCTGCATTTTGTTTGAATGATTGAAAAATATTAAATTTAAATATCTTCTGTGACAAATTCAACTTATATGACATTCACATATAATTGTTCCTTAATAAAATTTAATTTGAATAAACTCAGGCTCACTCCTGCTTTTTTTATGACTGATTTTGTGCTCAATTAACAGAGCACAATAGACACAGAAAAAGTACACCCTACAAAGTAGGTAATAATTCTCTATCTTCACAAGAAAAAAACTGGATACAATCTTTACCAAATAATTGTATAATTATCACTTTTAAGGTTGTTTCTTATCTTAAACTGATCATGAATTTACAGAGTCAATATTAAACACATTTTTAAAGAAGTTGAAAAATAAAATTTAACATTCTTTAAACTTTTAAGAATCACATGATTTTTATTGGGGCACTTTTCCTTCTGTTGATTTGCCTTGTTCAACTTCAATGTGATGGTTTTTATTTTATATAATTATGTTTTATTTTGTTACGCTTGGTTCAGAGACAGAAAGGAAGTGAATCTAGATGGGAGGGAGGGAGGGAAGAACTTGAAGGAATAGAGGGAAGCAAAACAGCAATCAGGACATATTGTATGACAAAACAGTTTATTTTCAATAAATGGGAAAAAATAAAATAAAATCTTTCTTGTTTTCCCCCCAAAAAGAGTCACACTGAAGCTGTTATAAGACAACATATCTAGAAATATCTACTTAGAACATAGATAGGATGTCCTAATTCATTAGACATTCTATTTGTTCCTCAGTAGTGGAACCATTTAATCTCACTTCACATTTCATATATAATACTGTATGATTGAAAATATACTGCCTTAGTCACTTGGGAAATATCATAATTCTCAGGTTTCAGATTAGTAGCACAACACTTGTGTAGCATACACAACACTTGTGTAGCATACACAAGACCCTAGAATCACCTCCTACTACCATGAAAAGCAACCAGTCAATCAAACAGCCAATCAGTTGATCATTCGACAAATTAAAGTTCTAATCAGATTACTAATGACACAATCAATAAGGATGAAAGGAAAAAGAAAAATTTAAAGATGGAAGAAAACACAGCTAGAGTTACAGCAAGTTCAATGCTTCCTGGCTGCCCAGAACTCTTAATGCTGCCCATGGTTCCATCTTATGACTCTCCCTGTCTCCCTGTTCTGTCCAGCTCTTTTCTTTTTTCTTTTTTATATTTACTTTATTTACATTTCAAATGTTTTCCCCTTTCCAGGTCTCCCCTTTGGATACTCCCTATCTCATCTCCCCTCCCCCTGCCTCTATGAGGGTGCTACCCACCCACCCACCCATTCCAGTCTTTCCTCCCCCTCCCCCCGGCATTCCCCTACACTGGGACATCTAAAACCCTCAGACCCAAAGGCCTCTCCTCCCACTGAGGGCCAGCAAGGCCCTTCTCTGCCACATATGTGGTCAGCACCATGGTTCCTCCATGTATACTCTTTGGTTGGTAGTCCAGTCTCCAAGAGCTTTGGGGGGGGGGGTCTGGCAAGTTGATACTGTTACTCCCTCCACGGGGCTGCAAACTCCCTCAACTCCTTCAGTCCCTTCTCCAATTCCTCCATCCAGGACTCCACGCTCAGTCCAATGGTTGACTGTGAGCATTCACCTCGTATTTGTCAGGTTTTGCCTGAGCCTCTCAGAAGACAGCTTATCATGCTTCCATCAGCAAGCACTTCCCAGCATCCACAGTAACATCCTGGTTTGGTGGCTACAGACAGGATATATCCCCAGGCGAGGCAGTCTCTAGATGGTCTTTCCTTCAGTCTCTGCTCCACACTTTGTCTGCATATTTAATCCTATGAGTATTTTGTTCACCCTTGTAAGAAACACTGAAGCATCCACATTTTGGTCTTCCTTCTTCTTAGGCTTTATATGGTGGGTGAATTGAATCTTGGGTATTCTGAAATTTTTGGCTAATATCCACTTATCAGTGAGTATATGCCATGTTTGTTCTTTTATGAGTGAGTTACCTCACTAAGGATAATATTTTCAAGTTCCATCCATTTGCCTGCGAATTTCATGAAGTCATTGGTTTTAATAGCTGAGTAGTATTCCATTGTGTAAATGTACCACATTTTCTGTATCCACTCCTCTATTGAGGGACATCTATGGGTTGTTTACAGCTTCTGGCTATTATAAATATGGCTGCTATGAACATAGTGGAGCCTGTGTCCTTATTACATGTTGGAGTATCTTCCGGGTATATGCCCAGGAGTGGTGTAGCTGGGTCCTCAGAGTAATATGTCCAGTGTTCTGAGGATCTGCCAAACTGATTTTCAGAGTGGTTGTACCAGCTTGCAATCCCACTAGCAATGGAAGAGTGTTCCTCTTTCTCCACATCCTCGCCAGAATCTGCTGTCACCTGAGTTTTTGATCTTAGCCACTGAGTGGAGTGAGGTGGAATCTCAGGGTTGTTTTGATTTGCATTTACTTTATGACTAAGGATGTTGAACATTTCTTTAGGTGCTTCTCAGCCCATCTAGTTTCCTCAGTTGAGAATTCTCTGTTTAGCTCTGTTTACATCTTCATAGAGTTAGAAAGAGCAATTCTCAAATTCACTTGCAATAGCAAAACAGAAGGATAGCAAAAGCTATTCTCAACAATAAAAGAACTTCTGGGGGAATCAGCATCCCTGACCTCAAGCTGTACTACACAGAAATAGTGATAAAAACTGCATGGTATTGGTACAGTGACAGGAAGGTAGATCAGTGGAATACAATTGAAGACCCAGAAATGAACCCACACACCTATGGTCACTTGATCTTTGACAAAAGAGCTAAAAAAAATCCAGTGGAAAAAAGACAGCATTTACAACAAATGGTGTTGGTTCAACTGGCCCTCAGCAAGTAGAAGAATGCACATCAATCCATTCTTATCTCCTTGGAGAAAGCTCAAGTCCAAGTGTATCAAGGACCTCCACATAAAACTAGATACACTGAATCTAGTAGAAGAGAAAGTGGGGAAAAGTCTCAAACACATGGGCACAGGGGAAAAGTTCCTGAACAGGGCACCGATGGCTTATGCTCTAAGATCAAGAATTGACAAATGGGAACTCATAAAATTACAAAGCTTCTGAAAGGCAAAGGACACTGTCAATAGGACAGAACAGCAACCAACAGATTGGGAAAAGATCTTTGCCAATCCTATATCCAATAGAGGGCTAATATCCAATATTTACAAAGAACTCAGGAAGTTAGACTCCAGGAACTAAATAACCCTATTTAAAAATGGGGAACAGATCTAATAAGCTGTTCTCTTTAAACCTGTGTTGAAGCAAATAACCTCTGAATCACATGTTTTCAAGACTCTAATTAAATTCATACGTTCTACAGTCATAAAGACACTAAGAGATAGATTTGCTTAGTGGACTAAAGGTTGCAGCAGACTGAGAGAGATAAAGGAAAAGATAATGGAGTTTAACATGTCCAAAGCCTTTCTTCTCATTTTTAAATTCTTTCTTAATTAAAAAATTTTATATAATATGTTTTGATTATATTTTTCTTTCCCTAGCTTCTCTCAGATCCTGTCCAATTCTCTATTTACTAAAATTTATGTTTTCTTTTTATCTCGCTCTCAAATATATATATATATGTATATATATTATATAGAATATATAATATTCTATATATACTCTTTTATATATAATGTATATGAGAGTTGAGTGACATAGAATTCTTTATATACATATATGAAACTTTCAAATATTTGAAAAATGGATAAAGGAAAATTATAAAAGAATTGTAAGTTAGCGATTAGCAATTCTTCTTGTACATATTTGTTAAAATTACATATTTGTTGAACTACACATGAATTATATTTCTGAATGTATTTGTGGAAATTTAAAACAAATCCTATTCAAGGACAACAATTTTCATAAAACTTTTTATATTTGAAATGAAGATATGTGAACTTTACATATTTAGCCTTTTCAGTGTTGTAGGTACATGCTAACTAAAGATGAAAGAACGTGCAATATTCTCCAACACAACATTATAATGATAACACAGGACTTAATAGTTTATAATATATATTCTTAGGCCATACAGTTTTATTACAAACTGACTTTCCCTAAATGCCAATGACAAAGTTACAATTGGTATTTGCAAAGTAGATATTCTCAAAGGTGGAGGAAACCCTGAGAATGCTGAAAGGGAAAACTTTCAATAAGATACAGCTATTTCTGAAGTCAGCATAAAGCCCCTCTTTGTGCTTTATCAACTTGTAACGTTCATTCTAAAATGAAATGAATATTCAGTTTTTATAAAAGACTTCTGAAGGGAAAGAGTCGGGCAGGAAGAAATGCTGAGGAATTGCAAATCTTTCGATTAGCATCATCTTACTAGTTCCTAAACTGAAAAGTGCCGTGAAGCTACTAAACACAGAGAATTATAAGAAGTAAGTTTACTATTCATTTGCTCATAGGGTGAACTGTCTTTTGCAAAATCCAACACTAAATCATTACATTTTGAAATCATTTAAAAATGCATTAGGTCTTATTTTGTTAGAAAAAAAAAATTCTGTTACTGGAAAAATCACTTGTTTTTGCACTTGAAAAACAAGTGGGATTTTATTCCTGTAATTCAAAATACATTTTAGGATGTAGCTCTTTGTGCTCCAAACAAATGGAGAGCCAGCTGTGGATTAGAGCCACTTAGAAATGAAGGAACTCACTAGTGGTGGTCCACTCGTGATATTAATCAAAACACATTTGATTTCCTTTCCTATCATCAACTTACAGTATTCATAAACTTGATCTCCAGCTACTTAAATGATTTCTCATGCATTTTTCAAAATAAGGTGACTTATACCTATTATATAATGTGATTACAAGTACTAAATCCCCCAAACTGGAAACTCTGTTTGAAAACCAGCTATTATCCAGTTACCAAGCACTGATTTTTGAGGACTAAATGGGTAGAAAATGTCAACACTTAGTTTGTTATCTATGTGCTGGACTCAGGGAAACTAAATGATTAAACCATAGTTAGAAAGAACCCTCTGGCTTGCCCTGTTCTCATTATTTGGACTGTCTATTAACTATAAATAGGACAATACTACAAACTGAGTTGAAAATAGTGGCTTCTCCAGGAGCATAATTGTCTTATGGAGATAAAGTTTAATTTAAAAAATAGTGGAGAAAGTCACTTACCCCATAAGTTTGCACAGCTCTGCAAACTTTGAGAAACAAATTTTAAAAGTACAAGTTCAAAGCTCTCTTATAAAAAAATTAAACATGGAATGGGATGTTTAATTATTTTTTGGCACTATTATTACTATTGATATTATTATTATTTTACTTATCCACTTTCCACCCCACTCACTGCCTTCCTTCCAGTCACCCCCCTCCCACAACTCTGACCCTCTTACCCCCTCTCTTTCTCATCTGAGCAGGTGGGGCCCCCTTGCCTATCTCCAACCTTTACACATTAAGTCTCTCTGAGCTTTGGTACATTCTCTCCCACTGAAGCCAGACAAAGCAGCCTAGGTAGAAGAAAATATCTCACAGACAGGCAACAGTTTTTGGGATACCCTCTGCTACGGGATCCTCATGAAGACCAAGCTGTACTTCTGCTACATATGTGCACAGAGTCCTAGGTTCAGCAACTTCTTTGGTTGGGGGTTCAGACTCTTGATAGCCCCTAGGCTCCAGGGTAGTTGACTGCTGGTCTTCCTGTGGAGTTTCTATCCCTTTAGAGGCCACAATCCTTCCTCCTGTTCTTCAATAGCAGTCCCCAAGGTCCATCCACTATTTGGCTGTGGGTGTCTGCATTTGTTGCAGTTAGAAGTTGGTTCTAGTGTCTTAGAGGACAGTCATGCTATACTCCTGTCTGCAAGCATAACAGACTGTCATTAATAGTGTCGGGGATTGGTGCTTGCACATTGAATGGGTCTTATGTTGGGCTGGCTATTAGGTAGCCATTCCCTCAGACTCTGCTCCGTCCCTGGCCCCGCCTTTCTTGTTGACAGGATAAATTTTGTGTTTTATTCTTTTGGTCATAGAGAAGTCTTTGGGGTTCCATTCCAAATCATCCCCCAGTTACATGATTGTTTAATGGCTTACGCATGACTGTGTGATTTATTAAATTTATGCTAATTTAGATATATGTATGTATCTCTTTTCATGACAATTATTTCAATGTTCCCTAATATATTGAAGGATATTTTAAATTTTCTTACTGACATATCACAATATAGTAAATTATATGTGAAGTTATTATGTTGTGAAAACTTGTGAATATAATAATATGAGGACATATTTATTATGTTCTTATCACATATATAATTCCTAATTAAATTCCTGTAAGCTGCTAAATGTAGGCAATGTTTTGCAAATTATTGTATCTCCTTAATGTTTGCTTGCTCCTCATATAGAGTATAAAACAACATATAAACATTTTCCCTTATCACAACTGATGATGTGTATTTTATAATAAAAATAATATCTCAGAAATTATTATGGCCTAGAAATAAAATACTATAGAAATTGTTCAAGTACAAAATTTGTTTTGCATATTAAAGAAAATGCTGGAAAACTATTAGGACCAAAAAAAAAAAAAAAAAAAAAAAAAAAAAAGGTTATAAGACCAAAAATAATTAGTCATACTAACTTTAGATTTAGGGAAAAGTAAGATGGTAATTAGTTAAATCTCTTATATTGATATGTGCTGAGTAATAGTTTATCTTGTTTTGTTTTTTTTGTATGTGTGGAATAATAAACTTAAGGAAAGCAAGAATATATCAGTGGTAAACTCTCTACTGAAGATGCTGTGTCACTGTTTGTATAGATCTGTAGGTGAAGATCATTTTACATTTCAATTTAACTTCATGCTTTCTCATTAAATATCACAAAGAATTTCATGAATATTTTATCTAGAGTGTATCATTTCACTCAGATTGTGATTCTGAGAGAGTGTCTTAACCTCTGTACAGCTGTTTATTAATGTACGTGTTTAGAAATATATCCATTCTGAATTTTAGTATCGTCTGCATATAGTTATATTTCTGAGGAACAGATATGAGATCTTTAGAACAAAGGTGTAACACGCTTAACCAGCATTGTTCTGAAAAATGAGAGGTTGTTGCCATCCTGTGACAATACTTCACTGTGAATAGATTATCCGTAATTCTAGGGCTGTGGTTCCCACTAGTTTTAATATTGTTATAGAATTTTAGAGAACAGTGTTTCAGGAGAAATGAAACCACACTTCTCTGGTGTTCTATCAAGTGTCTCAAAAATAAAACAGTATAAATGTACTTCCGCTCATATTTTCTACATATACTATTACCTTATTGGAGGGACCATGAGGGCAGAGAGTAGACATAAATATTCATCACTAGTAGCAACAAAATCAAGAACATCATGCACACATCTTCAGCACAAATGGTACTTATGGATTCACAAGTGTATACTTGGTTTTAATGACAGATTTGAGGAGGCAAATCAGTGCCATACATTTCACACAATAAGAAAAAGGTGTGTTAGAATTAAATGTATTAAATGCGTATATTCCCAATCACAGTATTTTTGTTCCTTTAAATTCACTTCTTAAAACACCTCAGTTTGTTCAAAATTACCTTGCAAAATTTTCCTCATGAAATAACTTAGAAAACATTAATAAAGTACTTTAGATATATTGAACACAAAACTGAGATCTGAAAACATTCCAGACCTAGATAAAATTTTAATATTTTTCCAAAATTTATAAACATTTTAACATTTGAACCTCGTGTGCCTAATTTGCAGCTATAGTGCTTAACCATAGGAAATAGAATTCTCACTATCCTCTCCATTATTTTTCTTCTCTAAAATCTATTTTGATGAAAAGATTAGGTGATAAAATTATTTCAGACATCTAATTGCTTGTCTTCTTTTTGTTCTACAATTCAAACCACTTTCCAAAGAAGTTAAACATACCTGGAGGCAATGAATATTATCAAGAGATTTGGATAATTAACCTGTAATTTCAGCTATTAAAAGGGGCTTAAAAATGTCCTTTAAAAATACTTGCTACAGATTATAAATTTTTCACTTTAAAAATGTCCCCATTTCAGGACTTAGAGATATAATAGATTATATAAAATAAACATTGCCTTTTTCAAAAATCCTCCATCACAATTTTAAGGAAGCAATATTGAAGTGGAAAGGAAGGCAGGTGTAGGTGTTTCTTTACAAGGGAAGCCTCACTCAGAACATTTTGTCATCAACTACCAGCATCAGAGCTAAAGTTCAATAAGTTGGATTTATTAAGCTTTACAGAGAGGCCAACTCCCACTCCATGGGACAGTCCATGGCACAGAAGGCGGACATGAGAAAGTCCTATCATGAAACTGGGGCTTTAAAATAGTTTTGTTTGTTTGTTTGCTTTTCAGGGAGGTGCAAAGCATAAGAGTTATTTTCTAGGATCAATAATATCAAAAGCCAGGAAATTTTGTATTGGATAAAAATAGAAATAACCACTATTGTTTGGTGACAGTGTGAAGCTTTGATTTATGATTTTCGTAGGAAGCTCACTGGTGAGTGTTAGTTAATTTTACAATATAACCTTGACTTGCTAGAGCTTATTATGATGATCTTACCATCTGTCCAGGTCAGAAGTCTGTTTTGATACATGTAAGGAAGAGGTAACATGCTCTGTCTAAGAGCTTCAGCTCAGGTTTTTAAAAATAAAAGATCGTTCTTCACTGTCTTTATCATTATAGACACTATGAGAATAATTATTTTAAAAATCTAAAAGTGCATATCTTCATAATATTAGAAATTGAATACTTATTTTTAATGATTAGACAGTTTTAAAAATTGCTGCCTGATTTTTTTATATCAATTGAGAATGGTTTCCAGAATTGACACTTGAAATAAATAAAATGTGAATTAGATTTTCCTGGAAACAAAGACAGTTAAAAATAATTTATGAGTATCTTTTCTTCTGCTAAGGATTCTATTCCTGTCCATTTTCTTCCATGTACTGAGAATTTAGGCTTGCTTGTGGCTATTCCATCTTGCACGTAAGATGGGTGTGCCTACAGGTGGATGGCCTACTGAGTCGAGGATACTCCATTTCTTTCTATTTTAATTGTATTTAGAAGATAGATAGATCATTTCCTACTTTCTACATCACTCATGTCCTTTCCTTTCAACCCCATGTCTCCCTTTTATCCCTTTGCAGTTTATGACCACAATTTATGACCACTTTCTTCTTTTACACACACACACACGCACACACACACACACACGCACACACAGAAACACACAGACACACACACAGCCCTTCTGCCCATCTATGGTTGCTTATACAAATATGATTTCAGAGGGGAATAATTGATATTTCATTATGGTTTATGGTATTCCTAGAAGAGAGTAATTCTCCCTCACTCTGTAATCACTAGTTGCAGGGATAGCAACTAAATGCCCTAGAAATATGGCGCCTCCTTCAACGTTAACGTTAACATGGTTATTGGTGTTGACATTTCTCTCCTTTTGTTTTGCCAAATTGTTATGGTATTGTGGTGTGGGCCTGCTTTTCCCCATCGCTGGGGTGTGAGACAAGTTGTTTGGGAGGGCATAATGTGGAGAGGCCTGTTGTGAGTCCGGGTTTCACCAAGCCATTGGAGAGGCTAATGTGAGGAGTAATTGACTGATTCTCCTTGTACTGCTGCTGCAGGGTGCTGGGCTTTAGGGATACTGCTCAGGGGGCAGGAAAATACAGGATGTGGGAGGTTGAAGCAGGGGTTCTCTGATTCCTGAGAATCCAGTCAAAGCTGGAATGCTAAAGAGAGGTATTGGAAAGAAGGTTCAGGCTTAGCTCATTTGTGATTGTTCTTAGCTTAGCACTGGTTGTCTGGAAGCACAAAGAGGAAGCACAAAGTCTTCTACAGGAGACTTAGGCTGCAGCTCTGTAGGCAAAGGCCTTCTTCATGCTCTCCACTGGGGTCCATGTTTATTCTTACCATATATTGGCTGTTCGTTGTGGAAAATGGATGCATACAAACTCCTCAGGGTGGACCAGAGATTAGATATCCTTTGCAGGGAAGAATGTCTGGGAAGTGAAGTTTATTTGCTAAACCTCAGGGCCTCTAGATACCTCATTAGTGTGGAGAACTCTGTTTTGGGGTGTGTGATCACAGATCACATTTCCTTATTTGGGAAGTGTTGCAGGACAGGAATCTAGTAGGGAGCAGGGAGCTGGGTGCTGAGAACTCTGAACCTGCTCAACCTTACTTAGTTTCCTGGCACGGTTTACTGTCCCACATTATGGTGGGGTCTTCCTGTCATTTCTATGAATTATAATATCAGTGGGCTTCTTGGAACTTTGGCTTTTGAATACTTTACATCCCTTCTTCAGTGATACTCTCTAAACATTAGTTTAGGAGATATATTGTAGATTTATCCATCGGGGGTGGGCATACCATAATGTGTTGATCTTTGAATTTTGAAAGGTTGTGGTTTTTTTTTTTTTTTTGGTTTTTTTTTAATGGTCTATCTCTGAGTGAAAGTTTCTAGATATATCTTTTTTTTTTTTTTTTGAGCTTCAGTTTCTTTTTTTTTAATTTTTTATTTTTTTTTTTATTTTTGATACTTTATTTACATTTCCGATGATTCCCCTTTTCTTTGGAAACCCCGTGTCCCCTCCCCCTCCCCGCCTCTGTGAGGGAATTCCTCCTCCCACCTACCCGCCCACCCATTCCCATATTCCCACCTTGACATTCCCTTTTACTGGGGCCACAGATATATCTTGTGATGCAGACTCACATGTGTTTTGCTGAGGCTGACTCACCTGTTGTTTTGCTGAGGCAGGACCCATGGAAGGACATCTGGTGTTTATAGAATATAAATAGGACTCAGCTGACTGACTGTGGGCTTGCACAGGTAGCTTTGCAAAGCTTTGTGGTTCTTCCCTTAGTCCTTGCTTCGCTGATCTCAGAGAATTTCTCCTAGCATCCTGGCTGGCCCTGGTATCTCCCGCTGGCTGTTTTTGTGGGATTGTGCTACCACTACTGAGTTGTGTTTGGTATCCTGATACTACTGAACTGGACAGCTGGTAACCTGATAGAGATTGAACCCTAAATTTACCTGTGGGTATAAAGATAAGTATTGAGAGTCAAGAATTATGCTGGTATAATAAAATGGTAGTGGTAGATTCAGGATTGAGATTCATGATCTCGTTAGTTCCCAGTAGTTGACCGTGTTTCCAGCATAATACATAATTTCCTTCCTATTAAGTTCAAGGAGAGAGTTAAAGTCACTGCTAAGGTATGAGTGACACTATTGCACTAGTAGGAGTATTTTTGCAGAGCTGGTCCTTTTCTGCTTCATAGGCATCATGGCTACATGGGACTATTGTCTATGTCCCTCCTTTGGCAGTTTAAACAGCTCGATCTGGTCTTCTGTGAAGAGGCATTCTGCTCAGATCTAGCTTGAATCTTCTTAATCCTGTGTCAGAAGCCCATGGTATCCTTAGCAATAGGGACAGCCTTTCAATTTCTGGGAGGTGACCAAGAGAAAAAGTAATAGCCTAAATTATTTTAGAAGTCTTTTGAATTTTCCTGACCAATAATAACTTAAAAAGAAGTTTCTCAGGGCTGAAGTTTTTGTTTCATGATTATTCACCTCTTTGCATTGTCAGTCTAAGAGGCAAAACTTGAACTTATATGCATGTGTTTGTGTAAGCCTTTATATGCATTCTAAGTAATTTCATAAGAATTCTTTATAAGGGATTTCAAAATAAGTCATCATGTTTTTCCTTGAAGCATTATAAAACAGTCTTTTTGTTTTTGTTTTTTTCAAGACAGGGTTTCTCTGTGTAGCCCTGGCTGTCCTGGAACTCACTCTGTTGACCAGCCTGGCCTCCAACTCAGAAATCCACCTGCCTCTGCCTCCCGAGTGCTGGAATTAAAGGCATGCGCCGCCACTGCCTGGAGATAAAACATTCTTAATGTAATTGATCTGCTTTTCTCCCTTCTTTTTTCTGTAGCAATCTCCCGTTCTGTTTCTTTTAAAGCCCTCTCCCACTATTCCCAGGTCTTTCTTCACATCAGATTTACCCTGCTTCTTCCCTAGTGTTTTCTTCATGGACTGAGTGGGGCTTTGTTTGTTTTTGTTTTCTGTTTTTGTTTTTTGTTTGTTTTGTTTTTGGTGTGTGTGTGTGTGTGTGTGTGTGTGTTTGTATGTGTGTGTGTGTTGTTTTGTTTGTTCTTTGCTTACCAGTGTAGCAATCACTTTTTCTCACCTGAAGACATTGTACTCTATTTTTGTGTGGCTTTTGCAAAGTGTGCTTCTTCCTACCTAATTCCTTTAGGGATCACCCAAGTGCTCCAAACATGTTTTCTGCTCTATTCCAAATTAATGACCTGTATTCATTAGGGTTTTATTGCTCTAAAGAGACACCATGACCAAGGCAACTCTTACAAAGGAAGACACTTACTTTAGCCTGACTTACAGTTTCAGAGGTTTAGTCCATTATCATCATGATACAGAGCTTGGCAGTGTACAGTCCGACATGATGCTGGAGAAACCAAGAGTTCTAACTACCGATCCTAAGGCAGCAGGGATAACCCTTGTCACTGGGTAGAGCTTAGGCATAGGAGACCTCAAAGCCAGCCCTCACAGTGACACACTTCCTCCAACAAAACCACACCAACTTCAACAAGACCACACAACCTAATAGTGCCACTTGCTATGAACCAAGTATTTAAACATGATTCTACTATGAGAGTATTTTATCTATACAAACCACAGCATAACCCAAATAATATTTTCTAATATATTTCTACAAAAGGTCTCACATTCATTTCAATGCATTGACTGATATTTATTTATAAGGTAATCAGGAAAAATTTTAATATTGTATACAATTTTATTAAGGCTATAGATATTAGCAAATAATTTCTTATTTAGGCTGTTTATGATTAGCAGTATATTTTTTATGATTAGTGTTTGATCTAATACCTTTTTCTCCTTGTTTACAGTATAGAAATGCTTTGAAGTGTTTCACAAATACTTGTGTTTTACCTCAAAATTATGAGGAACTTATATAATTTATTCCCCTTGGGAATACACTAATTTATTACTTTAATAAAATGGTTTTGTTAACATAAACAGTTTTTTGAAGAAGTATAGCATTATAGTTTTTAAAATTTATAAAAATGCCTTAATCTATATTTATCTGTAATAATTTATGATTATTAGTAATAAATGTACATTTATTAAATTTACATTTATTAAAAATATTTTCATAAGTAATTTTATATTGCACATGAACATGCAGTATATAATTTATACACATTAAATATATGTAAAGGCATATATACTTTTTCATACACATAAAAAGATGTACATAAAACTTAAGGACAAAAGCTGATGTTGATCACAAAACTCTACTTCAGTGGTGCCCAGCTGGCAGGAGACCGACCTGCAGCTGAAAAGAACTACAAAAGATGAATAAAATATTTAAAAATCACTGAAGGCATTCATAAAACAACAAAGCCTGCCAGAACTGGAGGGCAAATTCCTACAGGGCAGAGTTATGATCTCACTGCTGCTCTCTCCTCCTGAGCTGTTAGTCAGTTCTAGGCCCAGGGCACAAGGGCAAATAAAACAACAAGCCTGTAAGTGCTCAGGTCCCTTGGCTAAGAAAACCTCTCTGGAACTTATGGCCTCTAAACAGGCTAGAGTGCAAGTTCAAGCAGGACCAGAGCCATGACCTTTACATCCTGAGTGTGGGAGATTGGTTAGACTAGTTTCTGGTTTTAAAAGGTTTAAGTATTAGTGACAACTCAAAGAAAGCTTAAAGCTAGCTGCTAAAGAGCTATAGGGTGAAGCAGAGAGCCAATAGCCTCCAAGATCAAGAGTAACAAGCTCAGTATTCCAGTAACACTCATGTAACAAAGACTTGGCAGAGAACACAGGGTTTCTATTAGGAACAAAACAATCTTATCTGAAAGGTGAAAACAGAAATCAAATATATTTCAAAGTTGAATAGGTTGAGGGCCTCCTCTCCGTCTCTTCTTTCTCTCCTTATTAGAAATTCAGAATACATATTAGTACATATTGATATATTTCTTATAGACATTGTCGTTCAAATGCATGATGTATTTTCATCATATTCCCCACACTCCTTACTGGATTACCCAGACCCCTTACCAGTAAGATCCTTCCTTTATCTATATAGTGCTTCTTTAATTTCATGTTTTAATAATTTTATATATACATTATAAGTAATGCATATAACATGTCCATATATTGATGGATATGTATATATATATATTCATTTGTATAAACATGCTTTACATGTTTATATATAAACATTACAATATGCATATATCCATATATAATACATATAATCACAAATATGCATGTATTCTAAGATTCTAATATCCAAATATGATACCAAGTATACAATTGAGAAAAGGCAATTCTCCTAATGGAAATAATTATGTCAAGACATCAGTTACATTTTTTTCAATTTTATTTATTTACATTCCTGTTGTTGCCCCCTCCAGGACCTCCTCCCAGAGTTCCTCATTCCACTCCTCCTCTCTCTTGCCTCCGAGAGGGTGCTCTCCCCACCAGGCCTCCCCCTTCCCTGGGGCCTCAAGTCTCTAGAGAATTAAGAATATCTTCTCCTACTAAGGCCTGACCAGGGAGACCTCTGCTATATTTGTGCCAGTGGCCTCGGACCAACCCATGTATGCCCCTGGTTGGTGGCTCAATCTCCGGGAGCTCCCTGAGTCTGGGTAAGTTGAGACTGCTGGTCTTCCAATGGGATCTGTTACTGTTTTTAAAGAAGAAGTTATGGAACATCATTTTAAAAAGCGTAGTAAAAAAGCCCCAAAGTCACAAGAAATGACTGTAACAGAATATCATAGCACAACTGACATAGATATTACATTAATATCAGGGTTTACAATTGTTCAAGACTGTTAATAACCAGGTATTTCAGACAGTGACACAGCATTCACAACTTTAAGATTTAATCAAGCTCCATAAACAACATTTCTGAAAATTTAGGGGTATTATATTATAAAACTAATAAAGATCATTGAACTATTTCTACAAATCCAAGATTTAAAAGCACAATGTAGCACTGATGAGCAAACAAAAGCAATGAAAGAAAATTCTTAAACTTATACCCACATGCTTGCTCCACACTCTGAACCTTGTCTAAAACTCATATCTTGGGGGAGGATAAACACTTCTAATTCATCTGGTGATTTGAGGCAGAATTTCTCAAGACCAAGTTTAATATGAGCACAAAAATCTGAGGTGATTTGCCTCAGAATAAGGATTTGTGAGTGTGCTGTGAATAGTCACAGTGTAGTCAGTGCATGGACCTTCTACTGTTAATTTTAGGTTTGTCATCTGAAGAAAGATAAAATCTTATATTTTTTTTATCTATAATGATTTCAATGTACTTATTGACCATTTTTATTTCTTATGTTTACATTTTCTTAAGCTTCATTGTTTGTGAATAAGGCAGTCATTTCCCTGTATTAGCATATTAACCTTTATTTCCTCATGCTGATATCTACAAATTACATTGTGCTTTATGATTCAGGTTAAATAAGTGCTCTCTGCTGTTCTTTATTGGAATGTTTTGGATTTGATAGTTTGGCTATTTTACCCATGTACAATTTTCAAGTATTGAAATTCTGATAATTTGTAAAGAAAACCTGTTAAGGGCAAATGCACCTTGGAGTAGAAAGTCAGGCTTAGCCATTATTTCTCTGAATATTTCATAGGACCTTTGTCTGCCAATGTATCATTTATCTGTTTTCATGATTCATTTGACTGAACTGGTAAGATGCTGATTAATGTTTGTAGATTACTGAATTCAAACTTGTGTTATTTTCTTCCCTGTTTTCTCTGTCTGTTCCTCTGTCTTTTAATTAGCTCTACGTGATTATAATCTTTAACATATGGAACAAACACACACACACACACACACACACACACTTTCCCATCACTAGAGAATGCTGCTGTAACTGTCATTTATTCTCTTAGCTTTTGCGTTACTTGCCTTTGAAGCCAATTTTCTATGACCCAAATTCTGTGCCATAAATTGTATTCTCCTTCTAGTAAGTACATTATGATGATGGGTTATTAACAACAGGCCTTTATTACACTAAAAGTAACTCGTTGTCACCCTGGAAAAATAGTTTTATGGCCTTTTAGTTACCATTAGTGAAAGCATGTTGTGTAACCTGCTTATCCTGTGCAGCCAGTTTGTTCATTTATGGAAAAGCAGAGCAGGATATCTCTGTATCTATAAGAAAACATTTAAAGTTAACAATTATTGGCCAGAGTGAGTCTCCCACTGAGATATAATTGGGATGAATTTTGGTAGATTTATATTTTATTATTTTTTATACAATGCCTATCTGAAATAAGCTGCTTTTTGTTTTGTTTTTCTTTCAAATAACACAGGAAAACACTGGTGGGAAATTGGTAATGAATTCCAGAGTTACTTTTATGGTGCAGTTTTAATCATTATTTTCATGAATAGAAAATAGACACTTGTTTGACAGTGCATAATAAACATCATTGATCCAATAATCTTTAAAATCTTCTGTTTTCTGACTTACGGAACTCAAACAAGGAGACGAAGTTTGAGCCTCATCGTGATCTATGAAAGCTCAGGTTAAAGTGTCTTACGTGTCCACTTACTCTCAGGATGCAATTATGTATAGAATGCGTGTCTCATCTAGCACATCCCACATGTAAATGTGTAAAGAGAGGTATAAAATTCTTATAGAATTTCAAGGTTGACTCTCTAGTGTATGATTACAACTTCTACACTAATTTTAAGTACAGTCTCTTGGTAGTTTAAACACTTTTTATATTTGAACATAATATTGCTTTTTTGGCACATGTTTGACACAGAGAATTTTATATTTACTTTTCTCATTCAATATTTTCAACAAGAGGGATGTAGAAAATATTTTTTGACCAAACACATTAGTGTGGATTTTAGAGAAAATGTCAACTTCTCTCACTAGAGGAAAAATAATAATAAAGAGACACGGAGCAGGAAGCACACAGGGGCTGTTCACTGCCTGTGTAGCATCCTGGATTTTATGCCCTCAGGGGAACACACCAACTCATCTGGACTTCTCTTCACATTTATTTTAAAATCATCTCTTTTTTTTTCTTTTGCTGAGAAAATAGAAAGCTATGAAATGGGTGATTTTATTTTCAGAAGTGATAAATCATAAGCTATCTTGTAGGAAGCAATATGTTGATGACTCAGAAAATTACACTGCCCTCCCTAGACAACGTTACATCTGTGTCAAGGAACTAAGTCAGCCACGGAGTTACAGCTTTATTGAGTGCCATAGCTTAGCAGAGAACAAGCAATTTAGCTTCTTCTGTATCCAGCTGGAAACCTTAATCCACTGGAAGTTATATTCAGGAAAAATTAAACATAAAAATAAAAAGAAGAAATCAACAATCAGTTCAATCCAGGAAGCAAAAAAAAAAAAAAAAAAAAAAAAAAAATCATAGTGCAACCATTTAGTCTTAAATTCATTAGATATTATCCAAAATAAACACAATCTTAACAGCTAACAGTGCAATGAAACTGATATTAGAAACATATATGAAACAAGTATTTGATGTTGGGAAAAAAATCGATAGAAATGAACATTCGTTTTAATACATAAGAAATAGTGCAGGTTTATTTTGGAGAACAGGAGTTTGACTTTAGATTACCTTATGAGACAAAGGACACAGGAGAGAGTCAGTAAATTCCTTTGTCTGTGCATCTTTACTTTATAGCAACTGGAATTTAAAGTACTGTGAATATCTCATTTGTATGGAGAGGCGACCAGGAATCTCAGGTAATTGCTGGGTGGGTTCTTACTGGGGAATGAGCAGTTTAATCCTGTAGGTTTGCTGGGACTACATGACCTTAGGTAGAGGGTGTCGCCATCCGGCTCCTCAGACAAGATCAGAGAAGGGAAGCCAGGCTGGATAAAGGGAATTCTCCATTTTGCTCTGAGCTCTCAGGAGCTATCCGGACACTGTAGACTTCGAAATTAAGTAGCAGCGTCTCCCAGCATCAGGATGCTGTAGTCCTTTTTTTTTTTTTTTCTTTTTGGAGTGAAAGGCCTTGGTGATGCAGAGGATGGAGTGATCGTGATGGTTGTTGGAAGAGGGGGTGATTATGACAGTTAAAACAGGTAGCGAAGTTTATTGTAATTGGTTCTTTCCCCATGATAGCAGGAATTTTTCAGACCTGCCAGCAGTATAAATATAAAAGGAGACTACTATGATAACTTAAAGCTTAGGCCTTTTGGCTGGGCAGTCTCCCAGCTAGCTCATCTAACTTAATCTGACATCTAATCTACAACCTGCCACATGGCTAGCTCTGTAGCCCCCTACGCTGCTGTCCATTTCTGTTCCCTCCTTGCCTGCTCTCTATTCTGCCATGTCAGCATTCTCCCCCCCACCCCCTATCTTGTCTCAATGTCTGTCTCTCTGTGTCTCTGTCTCTCTCTGTCTCTCTGTCTCTTTGTGTCTCTGTCTCTCTCTGTCTCTCTGTCTCTTTGTGTCTCTGTCTCTCTGTCTCTTTGTGTCTCTATCTCTCTCTGTGTCTCTGTCTCTCTCTCTCCCTCTCTTTCTCTTTTCCTCTGCCTGGGAGTTTCGCCCCCTATTTCCTGCCTAGCTATTGGTTGTCAGCTCTTTATTATAACCAATCAATAGTGAGACAACCTCTGATCATCACTAGATTGCCTTTAGGCAAATGAGGAAGGAAGAACATTTACAAAATTGAAAATCCAACCATGGGCCATAGAGATGACAATGCCAAATTCTGCAAACACTTAGTTCTCTGTTCATGAAGAATTCAGAATTTAAAATACAGAGACACATTCTCACAATGTGATGAAAAGTTACCCCAACACCCACAGATGTTTCTGCGCTATGCATAGTTGTTTGAAAGCATATTGTTCATAGTAGGATTGCTTTTGAAATTCGACCTAAACCTGTCAAACCTCATCCTTCCTTATCTACTAAATTTATATAATTTTAGTAAATCTTTTCTCATTATTTAGGTAGTGTTAATAGCATCTTTATTGGATGTAGTTTCTATCACAATTCTACTTTGTTCTTCCAGTAACCTCAACTCCCTATCAGCTATATTTGATCACAAAATTGAAATAATATGCTCACATTGTGAATCCTCTTTTGAATTTGTTCTACTATTATTAATATCTCCCTGATACTTTTTACATATTCTTTAACTGAAGATTATAATTTTCTTTTTTTGTTATTTTATTTAGGGTGTATGGTGTGTGTGTGTGTGTGTGTGTGTGTGTGTGTGTGTGGTGTATTTTCTGTATGTGCTATGGTGTGCTTACCATGGTGCATATACAGTGGTCAGAGAACAACTCTATTCATCAAATGGTTCCCAGAAATTAAATTCAGCTTTTCAAGCTTGATACTGGCAAATGCCATAACTGGCTAAATAGTCTCAGCTGCCCCAACTCCTGTTCTTTACATTCATTAGCCTATGTGTACATTAACGTTTCCAAAGTTTTCTTAGTTTTGAAGCTACACCTCCTCTAATCATGAACACTCCCAACAACATCCAGAAAAATAAATATTTTATAGGATATTTCCAGTTTACTAAGAACCATCAGAGGAACCCCTGTCTAGGGAATTTATAGCGTTATAAAGCACATTTCATAACAGGACTTCAAAGAGAACATTACTCCTTCATATATGGGTTGAATATGGATCTTGTAAGATCTCACACATCTCTATCAGCTGTGTGTTGGGACAGCCAGAACTTTGTACATGAGCAATAACCTTTGAAAGATATTTTTGTTGTTGTTCAGCAATACATTTTGTAGTATATATATGGTGGTATATATATCCACTATATATATACTAATATTCTAATTATATATATATCCCCACCATAAACATATTTGCTGTCACCCACCCCGTGATTTATGTGGCATTAATTTAGTATAGTCAAAGTTAGAAAAATTCTTTTTTTTTTTTTAAAGATTTTATTTATTATATAAGTAGACTGTAGCTATCTTCAGACATACCAGAAGAAGGCATCAGATCCCATTACAGATGGTTGTGAGCCATCATGAGGTTTCTGGGAATTGAACTCAGGACCTCTGGAAGAGCAATCAGTGCTCTTAACCACTGAGTCACCTCTTCAGCTCCAGAAAAATTCTTAATGAGCTCAAGAATTTATATGTCAATTGAATAGAAAGTTATTACTGTGCTTTTATATACTCAAAATGTGTGTGTGCATGTGTATATGGTTTATGTGTGTGTGGGCACAAATGTGAGCTGGTCAGAGATCAATTTGTGGAATCATTTCTCTACTCCCACTTTTATGTGGGTTCTGAAAATCATTCAGATCACTAAGTTTGCAAGACAAGCGCCTGTATCTGCTGAACCATCTTGCTGGCTCGAGGTCCAATATTTAAAAAAAAAAAAAAGTTTATAAACATTTCATCAACTAAATTTGGCAGCCACAGATAAAAGTCACTTTTCCCTTTCGTGTTATGAAATCAGCCAAGAACCTGAATATGCCTGAATATGCAAATGAACTCTTTGCATAACATGTAAGTTTGTTTCGCTTACATTGAAACTTATTGCTCTTCTGCTAGGTATTGGATCGACACATTCTGCATAAGTTGTTGCAGGTTGTGCACTAGCGCTTGATGCTGTTTCTTGAATGTTTCTGTTATGGAGAAATCATTTTCATTTAAACTTCATAAAGCACCTGCTGTCTGCCTTCACCGCTGCATCTGCAGCCATTTCTCCCTCAAGAGACTTCACAATTAAAGAGAGTTACGCCTACGGACCAGATTAGTTTTGTGTTTAAGATGGCATTGTGGAAGCTTGATCTCTCAAGATTACTAAGGCTTTCTCCACCCAATAAAATTGTTTTCCTTTCTTATCATTTGAATATTGATTGAAGTTTTCCTGTACATGAAAAACTTAACTCTTTTATGCTAAATGCCCACAATTTGAGACGCCTCAGACTTTCATGCCTTTGTTACCAAACTGAATCATTTGTAGCTGCTACATTAACAAGAGATACATCCATAATCCTTTTCATATTATCACTTAGAGACCATAATATGATTGTTAATTATATGATTTTAATGTTGAGTCACAATGGCAAGGAAGGCACAAGGCAAAGATAAAATGTAACTTAGAGATTCTGATGAAATCAGAACCCACACAGTATATTTTTATCCATCATAGTATAAAGTCATTGTATAATGTGATCTAAAATAATTACAAAGTTGGTAACAAATTTACTTATTAAAATATTGAAAACTATTATAACAAAAATTTATGAAACCTTGTGAAACTTGCAAAATATGGTGCAGATATTCAAAGGGAATGTATACAGTTGGGGAAATATATTACCTTTAAGACTTGAACTACATATGTTTCATTTCAAAGCACAATAAAACAGGCTGCAACAGAATTAAGTAAGTATGTAATCTAACTCAAATTTACCAATGGTGAATATGATTTATAATAGCCAACTATTACCAATATACATGTTTTTATGTACTAAGATTTAAAAGAGCTTGTATTTAAAACTTAGAACTAGTATTTTTCATACTTATACATAGATATGCACATGTGAATTTCCCTGTTGTATGTGTAGGTATACATTGATTACAAATAAAAATTTTGAAGGATGTTGCACTTGAATTGGTTTCTTTTGTTTTTAGTTAACATTTGCTAAATTTAAAAATCTTTTTCTGTGAATTAAACAGGAATTATGTAACTAAATAACTAAAAATTCAAGTTAAAGTATTATCTTAAATGTTTCCTTCACATCTACAGGTGTCTGTCATTTTAAAGAAAAAAAATAAAATCTATAGATAGCCTTTCAGTGCAAGTGAACTCTTTTATCTGGATACACATGCGTTTTAATTTTCAAATCATCTACATGTTTGTTGCTCCTTGGTTTCTAGCTTTATTAACCAAAATATAAATTTAGTTGGCAAATTTGTTAGTATATTTCTCTGCCAGCATTAGTCCCATCATTGGAGAAAATAAAGAAAATTATTAATATTTTACCCTCTGGACTATTTGGTTGGCACTCAGTAGTTCTTTCTTATTGTACATCTTTCATATAAAGGATTTTAGGAGGTTTATGTAATGCTCCCTTTAATCAATACTTTTTAATATGATTATTTTTAATGCAACATTTATATGAAAGGATGTGTAAAATATCTGTATGTTTGGTAAGCACTTTTCTAAACTACTTAAAAATTTAGAAGAGATTGAAATACTAATGTATAAGATATATATAATAAATAGTATGACATTTAGTTTAGATGAATATACTTATGAACACAAAGTATCTAATATCATAATGTTAATAATTTGTACTCTTGCTGAATTTTTCTAAATAATGCTGTTCTATAATGT
>CM052708.1:10560434-10589558 GCA_028551405.1 Uromys caudimaculatus
TCACTATATAATTTTTGTGTTCATTTTGGCCTAATTAGAAACATGATTTGTTTTCAAACACACTTAGCTATAAACACTTTTACTCATGCAGCTTATTATTAAGATACATGACAATTATTAAACTATGGGGAAGTGAAAATTGTATGTGGATTTGTGGAAAAAGTATGCTACTTGAATTTATATAAAATGGATATTGTTGCACATGTTTTATTTGTCTTGGGATTTACTGTACTGAGGTACACTTCTTAGGTGTTACCTTGGAAAGTAGATCACTTGCCTGTTGAAATAGAACTTAAGAAAAATTGTTAGGAAAATTGCCCAATGCTTGTAGATAGTGCCTGCATTGATGGTTTTCAAAGTATTATACAGCATAAAGTTGCTCTTCTCTAAGGCAGAGAAATGAAAGAGTCTAGGGAACTATAAAATCATAAATATGTTTATATAGTTTGAAAATGTACATTAAAACAAATTATCAAAGACGTAAATAAGTATTTCTCTTTTGAATTCAAAATTAGTTGTTTTTTTCCTTGAGGTAAAGTTATTATCCCCAGGGCCAGTAAGCTTGATGGGATGAGTAACGACTGTTACAAATATCATGAATTGATTTTGCTATGTATTCATTCTTCAGAAAATACGCCTTCTGTCTTAGTCACGGTTTGTATTCCTGCACAAAATCATCATAACCAAGAAGCAAGTTGAGGAGGACAGGGTTTAAGTCAGGACAGAAACTCACACAGGGCAGAAACTTGGAGGCAGGAGCTGAGGCAGAAGCTATGGAGGCAGGGTGTTGCTTACTGGCTTGCTTTCCCTGGCTTGCTTAGCTTGCTTTCTTATAGAATACAGGATTACCAGCCTAATGGCATCAGCCACAATGGGCTGGACCCTCCCTTGTTGATCACTAATTGAGAAAACGCCTTACAGTTGGATCTCATGGAGGCATTTTCTCAAGGGAGGCTCCTTTCTCTGTGATAACTCCAGCTTGTGACAAGTTGACACACAAAACCAGCCAGTGCACCTTTCAACAACTACCGCTCATACATATAAAACACATACATACACACTAAAAGTCTTCAAAGGAAGCATCCATTTACAAGCTTTTGTTAGATAACACATAAGAAAGACGCTTTTCTTTCAAACTATGACTCATTCAAAATCTAGCCAGCCTTAAATATATTTATAAAAATTTGCACCATACATCCTGGGTATACTTATGTCAACTTGACACAAGCTAGACACACTTGCAAGTGAAATTGCTAAAGGACACACGCTAGAATTGTTTTAGAAGACGAAGCTTCTGTGATTGGCCTATGGGGCGTACTTTCTCAGTTGATTGATATGGGAGTGCCCAGCTCAGCTCTTGTGGGTATTGAAGCAGGCTGCTCAAGCCATGAAGAGCAAGTGAGTAAGTAGCAGTTCTCTTTGGTTTCTGAGCCAGTTCATTATTCCCTGGTCCTGAGTTGAGTTTCTGTCTTGACTTTTTTTGATTTTGCAGTTGTGAAACTGTAAGATACAATCAACACAATTAACCCTTTCTTCCCCGAGTTGTTTTTGGTCCTGGAATTTTATCTTTGAAATAGAAACCTTAATACATATCATAAATTTTCTGTATTTTAATCACCAAATGACAGAATACTACTTTTAAAAGGTTGGTAATATGTCTGTCATAACATGGTCAAAAGGATGACGAGGAGAGAACAATGCCTTGGAAAACTCGGAGAGAGACTCCAGAAACAAAAGGCAGAGGGCCTGCCCCTGAGGTGCTATTGTTCCTTGGATTCTCCTTGAGTGTATTTTGTGCCTCGTGAGACAAACAATTTTTCAGTTCATGAGATCCCTTTATTCTTGTTGGATGCCAGATTACAGCTATGGATCTCAATCTGGTCAGTGTACCATGAATCTGGATATCTGCCTTGCTTTCCTGCTTTCCCAGATATAACCTAGAGTTTGTGGTAGGAAATTCTGTTTAAATTGGTCTGTCCTGAGAAAGTTCTGGGAAATGGTTACTCTGTTAACATCAGTATGTGCTTACTGACCTTTATTTACATGTTTTTCTCACTGTGATTTTTCTGTACTCAAACATCCTTCCTTGGATCATTTCTTTTTGTTTCATTCATGTTGAAAAGTACAATAAAACTAAAGGAAGCTTGTCTACAGGCCACAAGGACAGTTGTAATATTTATTAACTCTAGTTATTGTCCATTTCTAAATGTATTGCTGATGGCTATTTAATGCTTTTATGAATATAGACATACTGTTTTTGACCTTTCTTCAGTTGGACTCTCAAAATTAGCTTAAATGATGATGGACCACATTTATGAATTATAACAAGTGAGTAAAATACTGTTGATCATATAGAATTTTCAAGATTATTAACATAATGTAGGTTAATTACTGAGTTCAATGTCTGCCTCTTAATAATCATTCAGTCCATAATACTTTCATTAATATGCCCCCAGTGTAAAAGTCACAGTTGACTTAGGAAATTTATAAAGATAATCTAAGTCACTTGAAATTTCTAGTTGACCCAGATCATTGTCCTACTTCTTCTTTTTATTACATTTTCAAGTTAAGTCTATAAAATATCATATACAATGTATATAGAGCATAGCCATTAATGATTTGTATCTCCATGAAGCCACAGCATAATATTTTATAATACTTAAAGATATCTGAGCTCTATAGCATGTGATAATTTATTTTGACAAGGATTATATCATAAAATGCAAATCCCAAACTTCAAAACACAAACCACGAATTTCAAAATAAGGCAGCATATTTTAAGGTGAGAATGTAGAAAAAGTAGAACATAATTAAATCATGGAAGATTCTGAAACTTTGGAGAATAAAGAGCAAATGCTGAACACTGAATCTATTTATGTTTGGCAGCCTATCTTTCAAATATATTTGTTTCTAGGAGATTTTGTTCATATGTAACTCCTTTCATATATATTCATATAGGTTAATTTAGACAGTACAATCTCATGGATAAAATGTTGAACATAAGAGTAGTTCCAAGATGCTTTGCAAAAAGGCAGTGACTTCATCTCGTGTCATCCCTCCCTCTCTTTCTTGCCGCTCAAAACTCTACTAAGTTGTTAAAATGAGCAGGTAGTAACACTAAGGAGCTGCAGACCATATGTAGAATTCTCCTAAATAGCTGAAAAATTCAGGGCCCCACACTATCACTCTGTGGAAAGAAGAGTACTCAGTTTTGCAGCAAGGAACTTGTTCTGAAAAAACTAGCAAGTAATTAATAGTTGTTGCTTTGAGGAACTAATTGGAGATCGTTTGTGGATAACACACAGAAAACAAAACAAAATAAAAATCACCCACATTTGGATAGAAAAAGCAAACTAACGGCAGCAGAGATGAATAGGATTTTTATAAAGATGTGACAGATAATATCAATAGAAGTACCAAGAAGAAAAAAAAATGAAAAATAACTATAGCAAATGTGGAAGAAACCATGCCTTGTACTGCTTTTAGAGCTACCAGAGTGCTTGACAAGTGAGAACTGGGCAGTGTCACCTGAGGATTGTCTCTGACTGCATCAACTTACAGAAAAGACCCAAACCAAAGTGTGTGGCACCGTCTATTAGCAGAGGAAACACGAAGGGTCATGGCATAAAGCAGCTTATTCCTGTTTTGGTTACTTTGTCATCTTTCTTTTGGAGCACTCATCTCTCTTTTTAGTGATCCACTACATCAAATGTATAATACCCTTGATAATCTGTTTTCTTTACTAAAATTTTGATAACTAGGGAATATTAAATCAATTAAGTTATATCCCTCATTTATTCATTCTTCAAAATTTGATATTTTTCTTACATTATATTTGTAAGATAATTTAGCCATTTCATTGATTTTTAAATTGATTTTCTCTTTCTTTTTGCTTTCAGCTCCGTATACTTCCCAAAATTTGTGAGCACAAAACTCTTTAAAAATTGCAATACATTGATTCATGTCTCACTACTGTAACTATTGGCAGAAACAGTACAGTTTAAGAAATTTAATTCTAAATAAACACTACTATTTACACTGTTAAATTCTTTGTAGATAAGAAAGTATGACAAATTATACCTTCTATCATGGATTTTAGTAAGAATCAAGGGGAGGTATTTAAAAGTAGGTATTTCAGCTGTCATTTCTTTGCTGATAATTAATAAAAATCTGTTGTTAAAATGTCTGACTAATAACTACATTTCATAAGCCATTATTTAAAAAATTCAGCACATAATTTCTAAAACAGAAGAATAATAGCTCTTCACAAACTCCTATACATTTCAGAATAATGCGACTGCAAGAGAGACTTTCAGTATTTCTGAAAGGATTTCTTCTTGTTAAGGTTGTTTGGTTTTTTGTGTGTGACATACTTATGCAGTGATAACCATATGATCATTCACTTGGGTTATGCCATTCATGTAAAATAAAACATAGAATCCAAAATTAAATCAAGTAATGAGGATAATTCATTGTATTGAATTAGATTTTTTTTTCAGATGCAGAGTTGATGAAAAACCTGGACTCTTTTTTGCTGAGTGAAAAAAAAAAAAAAAGAACTACAAAAGATGAATTAGGGATAATAAAGGGGAAATTTAAATGAAAACTATTTCCTGAACCTCGAGAAATTATATGCTTCTTATGGAGAAAAGTTGGCATTCTAGAGAAAGTCAGCAATATGTGAACAGAATATTGCAATGTATAAACTGAATATAAAAAATCTATATAATTTTGATAAATAAATTATTAGAGATATCATTACACAAAGCCAGAACTATGCTAAATGGAGAGGAAAATTGACAATAGGGTGCTTATGCCAAATTAATACTTTTTCAACAGAAAAACTATACAATTTAGTCTCAATACACATCACAAAAGAGAAGAGAATATATTCACCAGAGCACCAGATATCAACTAATATTCTATTCTATCAATGAGTAAGTAAATGAATGAATGATTTAATTTAATTTAATTAAATACAATAAAAGAGAAGATCAAGAGAAGACATTATTTAGAAGGTGTTAGGAAGAAAGCAGTGGATCTGGAAAGATTTGAAAGAAGACTGGGGAGGGAATATGATTAAAAACCATTGTATAAAGTTCTCATAAAATTATTAAGTATTATGTTGCCTCAAAAATTTGGATCTTTACAAACTTCTAGCAAAAGTTGACTGTGGGTTTCTGATTCTGACAGAGCAGTGTTACTTTGCGCCAGGGTCCAATAAAAGATCCAGTAGCTGTGGACAGTTGACATCATCCTTGTTCCCTCCATGAGTATGCCTTCAACTCCAGTCCCCACTGGAGCTGGGTAAACCACCCTAACTTCATCTGGAAACGCTTTGCCTTCTAGCAGTCTCAGGAACATAACACTGTTAATAACTCTAAATGTGGTTACTTTTCTACTTGTTACAAAGATAGGATCAGCTTGCCAGAGGAGATGTAATTTGGAACAGACAGAGGTGTATCTTCTACACATAGTGTCTATCTTCAATAAGTGCATACAATAGCTAGCAGCTTACCACTAAAATGCACATTGCACCTGACTGCCTTAAATATAAGAACTATCAATCAAACAGACAACAAGATTATCTGCTTCTGCATCAGCTTTCTGGTACTCACCTTAAAACCTGGACTAAAGCAAAATGATTACATCCTACTTCCCTGCCTCCTGGAGGTGCAGTATCAGTAATGATGTGCATAAAACAGTTCTTTGTTTGTTTTTATCAGACTTTTTCATATGACGGGCCTCACTGAACTCTAGGTGACTCTACAACTTTTTCTTTTGTGGAAAGTTGGGGAGGCTTCCCTGGATATCTAATAGAAAGACAAGACTATGATTGGTTATTCCAAACAGAAGCCTCTAAAGTCCAAAGCAAGCTTTCATCACTATGATTGGAATGAAGGGTGAAGACTGGAATAAGACCAGACAAATGGCTGTAATTAGTTCAAAAGGGGTAATTTATTCATCTGAAATATGAATGTGTGATTGATACACATACCCCTTCTCGGGATATATTATCAGTCTACAGACTCAAATAGTAAATCGTCTATGGTATAAACACTCTTGTCTTGCCTCCTTTGGCACTAAAGCATGAGGCTTTATAAAACTTTTGGCTCCTTTTGTACTCCCTTGCTTATTTTTCGTAGCACAGTTGAACTTGTAACCAACCAAGACACAGAGACAAATAGGGATGGTAGACACAGAGGAGCTGCAGTGTTGGCAAGTAGCAAGTATGCACAGAGCTACAGGCTAAGTTGTGCGAGAAGAAGCGATGATAGATAGCCCCATTGAAAGTCACAGTGGCATTCCAGTAGCAGTAGAACTCTTGTGTCTGCTAACGTCTGCCTACAGGGGTAGGAGGCATCTGGCACCTTGACTCCAAAGCCATTTGGTTTCAGGAGTTATTCAGAAAAGAAAGAAACTTACGTTATATTTCGAGAGTCCAGTCTGAGTGGAGACAAGTCCACTGAATAACCCATTAGTAGCAAATTGTAGAGGCAGTTGGTCAACCTGGAAGCTGAAAAGGAGCTCACTGTTGGCAAGCAGTCAACATAGGAGAAAGGGTGAGCAGAGTAGAGAGAAGGCAAGTGGGGAAGGACAAAAAGTTTCAATCGAAAGAAAGCCAGCAAGTAGCAAGCTAGGACACTGAACATTTCCAGTTGCTGAGGGTTTCAGTACACATAAACTTCATGAAGACTGCAAAGACTGCCAGGTACCATTGCGAATACCCCAGTCATGAGTGAGGACTGCAGATAGGTAGATAAGTTCTGCTGACAGTCTATATGCATGTTTTCTTCCATGTTTCCCCATGAGTATTAGGTTTCTAAATAATTTTTAATAATAAACCAAATTATAATATAAATGAACTTGTTTGTCTTTTTGTCGGCAAGAAGTATCAGGTACATGTGTTGTGGGATGCTTGCCACAAGAAAACTAAAGCAAGATGTTCATCTATCTTGTAATCGTTATCAGAAAGCTGTCTTCACAATGTGTTTGAACATATTGTACAATGATCTTAGTACAGAGAGAAACAGTAAGGTAGCTGATTGAAGTCATTACAGATTTGCCGAAGGAGTTAGTTCAGAGGATCACAATTAGAAGCCTCCTGCTCACCAGTTCTTATTTCCTGCTAATGTTTTATGTCCCAGCTACCTTTGTGCACATTGTGGGATAAATAGCACTCAGGAAATCAGTAGGGATAA
Source organism: Uromys caudimaculatus (assembly GCA_028551405.1). Lineage (NCBI taxonomy): Eukaryota > Metazoa > Chordata > Mammalia > Rodentia > Muridae > Uromys > Uromys caudimaculatus. The sequence goes on from CM052708.1 coordinate 10,567,637, forward strand.
ACAGCACTGAGGAAATACCTTTATACACAAAAGATGATGTATACTTTTCAATGATCATGTGTTTTAGGTACCACCCAGGTAATAGATTAAGACGATATTAACTGAAAGTAAGATACCGATATTTTGTTGTTTACTTTTATTCTACTGTTCAGTTTTATCTTATATTAATTATATGTTTAAATATAAAAAATATTCCTGTGTGTATTTAAAATATGTACTAGACAATAGGAGACAAAATCAAATGGAAAAAAATTAAGAATAAAGATAGAGAACAGACAGAAGGGGGAAAGAAATAAGAGATAGATACAGTCCTTTATCGGCCTATTTCATTCAATAAGCATGCCACAGGATGCAAAGGAGATGACAGCTGTTATGATTTTGTGTGAGTTTAGCTCTGTCCACAAATATTCTTCATTCTGTGGCATTCTTACATTCTTGTGATGCCAATTTCTAGACACAGACAGGAAATTATTTTGCTCATGTCCTCTAAAGCCACCTTATAACTGAATACAGCTGAGAAGCTCTCATCTATTCTTTTGCTGGAAGGAACAGAAAGTTTCTGGAAGACATGTCAGTATATTGCTATAAGTAAAATATTCTGATTATTTAAGGGACTCTTAGTGCATATTGTCGATTAGATTATAGGAAATGTGTGCTGAAGCATATGTTTGGATTTATTACTGTATGAAAGGGATGCATGCTTCTATTCAGACATACACATGTTCTTAGCAATCACTTCCTTATAATGATTGGGTGATCATTATTTGTTAATTCTCAAATCAACTGCTTAAAATTCTACCTCAGTGTGAACCTATTGATTCTCATTAAACATCAAGTAAGTTGATTTCTCCTGACAGAAGTATAGTAAACATTTCTGAATTGATTCCCTACCTTTATTTTTGCAACTACATTTAACAATGACTCTTTAGGCAAAATGGTCCATCCCATTCCTTTATTGGGCGCTCTTTGTTTCCTCAACAAAGAATTTTTATTTTTACGTAGTTTACAACATCATAGTTTTCATATATACATAGTATACTTTGGTCTTATTTAGCCGGCTACCTCCTTAGTGTCTACTGCATCCAGTGCTAACTACCTTTACTTCCACAAATAGTTCCTGCTTCTCCCTCTGGTCTTCTCTATTTCCCAATTTTAGATATCTTCTTTGTCTGTCATAGCAGTCCTTCTACTTTCACGTAGTGTGTGTGTATTTGTGTGTGCATATTAATTGAAATCTACACTCAGCATAGGACACAAATGTGATTTCATCCTTTCAAGTCTGTCTTATTTTGCTTAATGGAGTAATCTTCATTTTATAATCATTTTCTAGCAATATCTTAGTTTCATATTGTTTAGGACTAAATAAAGTTCCATGAGTGCATGATCTTCACTTTATCAACTAATATGTTTTGGGCACCTAGGATGTTTTCTTTATATATATGTATGGTGGTACAGAACTCAGCAGGAGTATGCAGTTATTCCTGTTATTGGCTTGTATGCAACCCTTTGGGTACATGCTTAGAAATATTTCCAAATCATATAAAAGTTTTGTGTTTAAACTGTTAAAGGGGCTTATCTTCTCTTTCCCATGGAGGTCACGCTGGTTTACATTTTCACTAACACGGTACAGACATTAATTACTGTTGTCCTACATCCTCGCAACTATTTCTTGCCATTAGTTTTCTAGACAGATGTTAGGAATGGGTTAAGGTGGAGTTTTAAGATTAAGGGTGCTAAACTGTTTTTTCAAATATTTATTAAGAAGTTATATTTCTTTATAAGAACTACTTCATCAATTCATTAACCCACATATTAATAGAAACATGTGACTTTGGGTGTTTAATATTTTTCTTTTTATTCCAGCTTTTGATAATTAGTCCTTGCAGACTATATATAGAAATAAGATTAGGTGGTTCTGGTTTCAACCTTACCCTGATTCCATAGCTGAGTGAGAATAAATTCTAAGTACAAAAGTTTAAATTTACTACACTGATATGTATTTATATATTAATAAACATATACATATAATAAGCACATATATGTGATTTGTTAAATGTATATCTATAAAACAGATTTACATTTGCACATCAAATTGCAAATCCAATTCCAGAAAATATCAACAAAATCATGGTCTTTGTGGGCTTTGAGGAAGCTGGGTGCATTCTTCTTGTGAGGATGACTCAAAAAAATGCTTTTCCCTCTTTTAGGGACACAATCTGAGCTCCTTTTGGAATGTCTGCTTCTTTGTTGGTGGGTTTTTATTTTTAAATAAATTGCCAGTTCCTCTGCACTGATTTTTTTAATTTAAAATGTTATTTTTTCTCTTTATAACAAAGACGAGGGTCATAGCTTTCACTCAGTAACAATATGACATAAATCACCTGGATGTATACTTAGCTTGAAAATGTTAGTGAATAAAATTTTGATAAAATTACCAAAAAACAGGGATTTTGGTAAGTAATTTCTCTTCTCTGTATGGCAAGGAGTATTTTAATTCAACAGTAAATGCAAGGACAGCAAAAAACAAAAATATAGGCCATGATCCCTCTTGATGACTATGCCTACATCCACACAAAAGATTCAGAATTTGTGATTAAGGACTGTGAATAAAGGTGTCTGCAGGAGACAAAGAGGGTACACATGTGTGAGCTATGTATTTGTTACAGTATAAAATCAATCATACTGAAAGTCTAACTCTATTAGATGAGATTGGTTTTGTTATCTTATTCTCTAGTCATGGTACTTTTATTTTGGTTACTAATATCAGCTATTCATAAAACCTCCAACACAACAATTTGTCTTTATCCATTGGTGAACTTTTATATCAGTATCATTGTCACAAGTGTGTAGCTGGCATTTTCAGCAAGACATAAACTTTGAAATTAAATAGCAGTTTTAAGTGTCCATTCTGAAGGTACCAAAGAGCAAATAAAATCAACAGATTTAAAAATACTAATGCATTACTGGTGATTATTGCAGGGATTATTGCCAAATTATCTTTGGCTGCAGTTTTTATTAGATTGCATTTTTGATCATACAATAAAATTATCAATAACTGTACTTTTATGTCAAAAAAGCTTTAAAAATAAGCATCAATGCTGCACACTGTTCTATTACCTTAAAATCAGGGTGAAAAGTTTTGCCATGTGGCAAACATTTCAATGATGCTTTGAAAAATCTCACTGTATTTTTATTATTTTTTGAGATTTTAATATAATTCCATCAATTCCTCCCATATATCCCCTCCTTGCTTTCTTTTAAATCCAGGACTTCATGGTTCATTAATTTTTATTGAGTACAATCCAAAATACATAAATTATAAACCACTCAGTATGTTAGTTATGTGCAGGTTATTAGTGCTATCCATTTGATGTTGGATAACCAATTGTTCTGCTCTTCTCTGGGAAAGCTACTTCTATTTCAGCATTTCTTATTTGCCTGTATTTCACTGTATAGGTTTGAAATCATACTCCGCATTAGCATGACGATTCTTGTCCTTCTTCAGCTCAAGTTAACATCGTCATGTAGGTAAGACTATGGGTGTAGCTCTGACATTCCTAGGAATCACACTCTCAGAGAAAACACAAGTTTCTTTGCATCTTACAATCTTTCTATTTTCTCTTCTTCAGTATTACCTGTACGTTAGATGTGGGGGCTTGTACTGTAGATATACAGTTAGAATTGGGATCTACAACTCTACACTTTAATTTTGAATGGCAAAATTCACCACAGAGCACACTGTCGGGAACCATAATGGGACAAGCTAATAACTAGCAGGTGATCATCCTGAAATGGCCTGCTTCGGATTATTATAAAATCTGGGACAGGTGAGCCCTTATTAAGCAAGACTGTAAGAGATTCATTTTAGGAAAGATTCCTGCTATTAATATGCTTTTCCTGTTATTATTAAACACTATTATTAAACATTCACTAACTAGTAGCACACCCTTTTGGAGCAGATCTCTGCATATCCACAAAAATGTACTGTCTTGTAGTGATGCTTTATAGTCAAATAGATGACTTAAGTCTTTATGATGATCCTATAAGAATTCCTAAAATTGTATCAGTGATTATTAAACTCTCTTATAGTGGGATTGCTATTAGGTCCTGTTCTGATAGTCAAAACTGCAATGAGAACTCTGCCAGTCTTCCAAGTGTCACCAGTTAATTGCTCTTAGATAGTAACCAGACATTCTCCTACCCAGAGCAAATTCCAAGAGGTTGTAAAACAATTAACCAAAGGTCCTTAAAAGGGAACTAAAGATTTACTATAGGTGCTAGGACAGGAGAGAAAATATTGACTGGGTTTATCTATACAAAACTTCACCAATAACTTAGTTATTGTTTAAAACCTTCAATGAACCTGTGGAGCTGAGACAGGTGATGGCTGTTTAGCCAGATAATTACTCCTAATGGTATGCATGTGAACATTCTCTGTTGTAAACTTCTATTTCAATTTATGATTTGATGTTTTTGTGTGAACTTAACATGTGATCATGTATTCTGAAAGATGTTTAAGTGCTGAGGACAAAGAGAAGAATCAGAGTTAGGGCTCAGCTGAAGAGATGGCTGAACGTAAGAGTCAGGACTGAGCTGAGAGGAACTGAGCTGAGAGAGGAATTGAGCTGAGGAGAAGTTTTTAGACAGAACACTTTTTAGATAGAGCTGAATCCAAGAAGAACTTAGAAGTATAGGCCCAGCATTGGGAGAAAAGACACTGATAGTTAAGCATTGTTGTGACATCAGAGCAGGAGGAGAGAGAAAGATTAGAAGGAGAATACAGAGTGGAATAACTTAGAAACTATGGGTAACATAAAAAACTAAGAGAACGATGTGCAGTATGCAGAGGGAAAGAGGAAAAAAGAAGACGCTGCAAACACCAGAAGGATAAGGCAGGCTTAGTTTTATTAAAAGGAACAAAGCTTTATTCTTACAAATGTAGGTTTAATTCATTTAGCATTAAAAGGGTAGAAGCTTTTTCTTTCACTATGCCATAAAGATTGGAGTGCATTTTTATCCAGAATGAGTGAGTTCTTCCTGCGGTGCTTGGTCTTTGGTTCCATATGCATATGTAAGTATGGATGTGTGTGTGTGTGTGTGTGTGTGTGTGTGTGTAATTGTGAGAATGCATGCATGTGTGTGTGTGTGTGTGTGTGTAAGTATGAAATTGTGAGAATGCACCCAAGCTGAGCCCAATTGATTTTTATGGAAATGAATAAAGGAGCTTGTATGAATCTGCATATGAACTTATGTGAGTTTATGCATATTTGCTTATGTAAAAGGTTTTCCTTCTGCGAGTGTTAGTCTCTTCTCCTGGTTCAATAGAGTTTATTGCTCCAAAGGTCCCCCTAGCTGGACAAGCAAGAGACATCTGGACAAAAGGGAAAAGACTCTAACAATTAATCCTTTGCTTTATCTCCTGCTGTTTTAGGATGAGTTGCTAAGTGCCAGAGACAGCAGTTTCTGGCCTCAGAGGATCACAGAAGGCAGATCAGCTACAATGGCATAGTACCTTAGACTTAGATAAGTAAACATTTTATTATTATACAGCAACCCTAAATATCTCTTAAGACAAAGTCTTACCCTCCGCCGATGCTCTTCCCCCTTTCCTGCCTCAAGAAGAACTAACAAGAAAGAAGAACTCTGCCGGGGCTGGCCCTAGCACCACACAATGCTTGGGTTTATGAATAAACAGTTCTCTAGATAAATTGAGAATAATTATTTATCTCTTATGAAAACCATTTTAGGGTGTATTCTTTCAATTACATTGACCAATGCATTTACTAGAAGACATTTATAAGGAGTGTTGTAAGCACTGAAATTACTGGAGGAAGATAAAAACAGCATCATAGCAATAAGAGTTATAAAAGGTGATGTGTAAGTACTTTCATTGGTTAGCACATTCATGTTTTGTGTTTTTACTTGATATATTTAACAATGAGCTTTATGTAAGTAAAGCTCAGCCATTCATTAGAACAATAAGAATTCCCTCAAGTAGTGTAAAGGTCTGACACAGAATAAATTAAAGTTCTTGATTATGTGCAAGAAGAAAACCAGAAAAGTTATTCAAATTAATTTAAATATCATAATTACAATGAAAATATATCAAGTATTAAATCTCACACAGTGCATTAACAAGTCACATTTCTGTGAACATTGACACAGATTTCATTTGGTAGATTTTTAGATAGTTTGATTTTTTAGAATAATTCTAGTGATATCAGAGAACCCAAGAGTTTAACACTATTCCAGTCTACTGACCTTTCTCAGATTTTAACAATTATCAGTGCACTCTTATGGATGCATGTATCTTTGTTTTATAATTTTATCACATGTGTGGGAGTCACTATAGAGGAAAATTCTATTATTCTTTTATTCCATTTTGGAATTAGACAATCATGCCCTCTTTTCTAATCCCTTGATATAACAAAACAAACAAACAAACAAACAAACAAACAAACACCTGTCCATAGTTGCTATATTTGTACCACTTCATGTATTTTATACACAATGTTCCATAGACTGTATAAACATCTTTTGGTAAATATATTTACTGGCAGGTTGAAGTACATATAGGTAGAGAGTAGGCAGCCTTGTCTAGTCTCTGATTTTAGTGGGATTGCTTCAAGTTTCTCTCCATTTAGTTTCATGTTGGCTACTGGTTTTCTGTATATTGCGTTTACTATGTTTAGGTATGGGCCTTGAATTACTGATCTTTCCAAGACATTTAACATGAAGGGATGTTGAATTTTGTCAAATGCTTTTTCAGCATCTAAGGAAATGATCAGGTGTTTTTTTTTTTTTTTTTCTTTGAGTTTGTTTATGTAGTGGTTTATTTTGATGGATTTCTATGTATTAAACCATTCCTGCATCACTGGGATGAAGCCCACTTTATCACAGTGTATGATAGTTTTGATGTGTTCTTGGATTCTGGTTGAGAGAATTTTATTGAATTTTTTTCATTATTCATTATTCATAAGGGAAATTGGTCTCAAGTTCACTTTTTTTGTTGGGTCTTTGTGTGGTTGAGGTATAAGCATAATTGTGGCTTCATAGAACGAATTGGATAATGTTCCTTCTGTTCCTACTTTATGGAATAGTTTGAAGAGTATTGGTATTAGGTCTTCTTTGTAGGTCTGATAGAATTCTGCACTAAACCCATTTGGTCTTTCGTCCTTCTTAGAAAGGGGAACAAAATACTCACAAGACAAATACAGAGACAAAGTGTAGAACAGAGACTGAAGGAAAGGACATCCATAGATTGCCCTATCTGGGGATCCATTCGGTATACAGTCACAAAACCCAGACACTAATGTGGATGCTAAGAAGTGCTTGCTGACAGGAGCCTGTTATAGCTGTCTCCTGAGAGGCTCTACCAGAACCTGACAAATACAGAGGCAGATGCTCACAGCCAAACATTGGACTGAGCACTGGGTCTCCAAAGGAGGAGTTAGAGAAAGGACTGAAGGAGCTGAAGGAGTTTGCAACTCCATAGGAAGAACAACAGTATCAATCAACCAGATTCCCCCCAGAGCTCCCAGGAACTAAAACACCAACCAAGGAGTATACATGGAGGGGCCCATGGCTCCAGCCGCATATGTAGCAGAGGATGGCCTTGTGGGGCATCAGTGGGAGGAGAGGCCCTTGGTCTTGTGAAGACTTGATGCCCTAGTATAGGGAAATTTGAAACAGGGAGGCAGGAGTGGATGGGTGGGTGGGGAAACACCCTCATAGAATCAGGGGGAAGGGAGAGGGTTTGGGGGTTTACGGGTGGGGGGACTGGGAAAGGGGATAACATTTGAAATGTACATAAAATATCCAATAAAAAAAAGTGAAAAAAGAGTACATATAAACGGGTAACCTTGTGATGTTTTAACATATATATATCTATAAAATACTCTTTTAATATATTTACACGTGCAAACATTTATAATACTCATGGTAAAATATTAAATATATTCTTCTTTGATATATAGCATACCATACAGTTACTCTCATTTTATTTTGTGTGTTTCATAGGTAGCCACTTCTAAGTTGTTCCTCGAGTCTTATACAGTTAGAATAGCTACCACTTAGGCTTATTGATTTAAAGTTGCATTCAGTGTTTTTTTTAATTATATGCAGGCTAAGGTAGGCAGACCTGAGCTCATTTACTTTGCCTGTGACAGGATGTATATGGGCTGAATTTTTATGACCCATTTTGGTGAGTGAGCTTTGACAAACTATTTTGAATAAAAGATTTGGTTTTATTATACTATCTTAAAATGTAGGGAAATTCTGTACAGTAAAAAGTGAAATAATAATGCAAAGCATGTCATCTGGAGATCTCTGATCAATGCCTAAATAGAAATATTACATGTGGGACTTGGAGAATATTAATTATGCCATTTTCTTCATTAGTATTCTCTACGTCATCTACAATTGAGTTCTCTGATCAGTTTTCTAGATTAAGCATCATCTTTGTGATCTGATAAGGAAACTGCTTAGGCGGTTTGGTATTTTTTTAAAGAGGCTTCTATATTATACAATATAAATTTATTAATTCTATGTGAAATGGGCTAGGCTTCACTGAAAACTTTCAAAGATTTTTAAAAGAATTATAAAATTATTATTAATAATAATATATTTCCTGATTATGTTAATTTCCAATATTCATTAAAACTTTAAAGTTAGTTCAAATTCGTATCAGATTTTTGTAATTTGACATAAAACTACAACTGACATTTTAAATTTATAGTTAAGAATATGATGCTCTATTTTCAACTTCAGTATTTCTAGTTTTTCTATAAACTGAAAACTTGGCTAAGAATTGTTGAAAGTTCTTTTTTTTTTTGTTTTGTTTTGTTTTGTTATTTTTCGAGACAGGGTTTCTCTGTGTAGCCCTGGCTGTCCTGGAACTCACTCTGTAGTCCAGGCTGGCCTCGAACTCAGAAATCCACCTGCCTCTGCCTCCCAAGTGTTGGGATTAAAGGCATGTGCCACCACTGCCCTGCTTGGCTAAGATTAATAAATTAAAACAAAACATATAATCCATGTTTCCGTACAATGTATCAATCTCTATGCTGAATTTAGTTTATATTTTATAAAAGCAGAGTCGATATTAGTTATTGTAATTGATTTTATTATTGTAATCAATACCCTGTATCTCAAATTTAATATCAAATAGAATGTGTGTGTTTTCTTTTAGTTTTCCCCTCTCTCTGATTGTCTACATTTGTATGTGTGTGTGAGAGAGATAAGTGTGTGAAGTGTGTGTGTGACGAACCTCTCTATTTATATAAATATATTTGCAAAGTAGAGGTTAAGTTGCGTGTTTCCCTCTATAAGTCTCTATTTTTTGAGTCAAGTTCTCTCACTGAGCGTGGCCTACCAGATGCAACCATCCTTGCTGGCCAGCTATGCCTAGGAATCCTATTGTCTTCAGTGTACAAGTGCTGATATTATAAGCAGGCTTCTTTTCCACCTTTGTGGAGAGGATTGTAATTATGTTATCATGCTTTCACGCTTACATGGCAAACAGCTTAGACACTAAGCTGTGTCAGCCAACTCCTGTTTTGTTTTGTTTTTTAAGTGAATATGTACCTCCATATCTATATCTATCTATCTATCTACCATCTATTTATCTATCATCTATCTATCTATCTATCTATCTATCTATCTATCTATCTATCTACCATTTCTCTATCATCTGTCAATCTATCTATCTGTGAGAACATTTCTACTCTGCATAAAATACAGTAGAAAAAATACAGAAAATGATTAATGGTTTATATCCTATTAGTAATTTTAATGGTAACATTCAAGAATAGCTACAAAAGTGTGTGAATTAGGAATTTGAAAAATGAATAGAATATTTTAATCATATAGGGAATTAGCATAGTCTAGTGAAATAAAAGTTTAAAATTATTTGAATATTCAACAAAAAAGAAATAATACCATCCTTATTTTCTTATTTATCATAATTAGACTCAGTAGTTTTAGGTTTAGGTCTCATAGAAATTCCTCATACTATAAAAACCTAAGCCAAATTATAATATTCCTCTTTTAAAAAAAATAATCAATAATGAATATTAATGTATAGTAATGATGTCTTTTAATGCATCGTGTTCTAATTATATCAGGTTTTCAATTTTATGTGTCTTATTTCTGCATAGTAATATGTATAATATACTGTACACTAACACACTGTACATAGTGTCAAACATATACATGAGTATATATGTTGGTGGTTCACTTGTGTGTGTCTGTATGTTTAGCTGCAATTTAAATTTATCTAACCCAGGACAAACACATTATAATTTCTTTTATTTTCTCTGACTTTATTATTACAATTAATCATTTTATTTATTTATATTCCAAATGTTGTTTCCCTCCCGGGGCCCCCTCCCAGTGGTTTCCCCCCATCCCCTTCACCTCTGAGAGGGTTCCCCCCAGAACCCCCCACTCTGACTCGTCAAGTCTTTATAGGATTAGGTACATCCTCTCCCACTGTAGCCAGACAAGGCAGCCCTCTGCTTTATTTCAGCTGGGGGAAGTCCTCAGACAGGTCCATGTATGCTCTTTGGTTGGTTGCTCAGTCTTTGGGAGCACCCAGGTGTTGGTCTTCCTACGGAGTTGCCATCCCCTTCAGGCCTTTCAATTCTTCCCCTAACTCTTCAATAGGGGTCTCCTACATCAGTCCAATTCTTGGATTTGAGTATCTACATCTGTCTCAGTCAGTTGCTGATAATTGTGCCCAGATTGCAAAAACCCCAGAGACCACCGGGATCCACAACTTAGATGAAAAGCACATGAGAGTATTTACACAAGCTAGCGATCATGGGCCACAAATCTTCCTGATGCAACAGGAGAGTGACCCTGAAGTGTAGGGGAGGGAGGGTTATAAAGGAAAAAAAACCCAAGTGGGGGGGTTCCAAGCCTTGGTATTACATAAGAGGGTAAAGGAATGTTAGTCTTTAAGCGAATTGCTTTACAGCACCTGGTTAAACCACAAGAAGGGAGCAAGCATATTATCATAAAAGGAGCCTCTTGACCTGGGAAAGAAGTGCTTTCTTAGAGCATTCAGTTGTTATCAGCTAGCTACAGCTACTATGTCTATTTTGCAACTGCCAGGGACATTTTGTGATTTTTCTCATATCTCAAGGGTGGGGTCATGCCTCTCTAATGGCAAGCTAACTTAGAATGGAGTGTTAAAAATAAAATGGAGTTTATTCTGTTATCGCAGTCCCTTCAATAGAGCCTCTCAAAGGACAGTCGTTCTAGGATCATATCTGCAAACACAGCATAGCATGAGTAATAGGACCAGGGGCTGTTGCCCGCCCATTGGATGGATCCCAAGTTGGACAGGTCACTGATCGGCCATTCTGTCACTCTCTCTTCCATTTTTGTCCCTGCATTTCATTTAGAAAGAAGCAATTTTGGGTCAAAAGTTTTGTATGTGGGTCGATGTCCCCATCCCTGCACTGGGGACTCTGTCTAACCACTGGAGGTGGTCTCTTCAGGTTCCTTCTCCCCACTGTTGGGCATTTCAGCTAAGGCTACTCATATTGACTGTTGGGAGCTTCCCCTATCCCAGGTCTCTGGGACTTTCTGGGGTTCTCCCCACACCCAACCCCCAGCAGCTGCATATTTCCATTCGTTCTTTTGGCCCTTTGGGCCTCTCTCTTGTCTCCCTGCCCCATTCCTGCCCCTGCCTGCTTTTCTGATCTCTCTCCCACCCATGTTCCTCCTTCTCTCTGCAACTCATAATTATTTTGCTCCCCCTTCTAAGTGAGATATTTTTTAAAAAGTATTTATTTACAATCCTGCTGTTGCTCCCCCTCTTGTCCCCCTTCCTCATGCAACTCTCCCTCCCCTTAGTCTCTGAGAGGATGCTCTACCACCACCAGTTCTCTCCCATCCCTTGGGCCTCTAGTCTCTTGAGGAATTTGGCTCATCTTTCCCCACTAAGGTGAGACAAGGCAGTCCTATGCTATTTATGTTGGAGGGGGTCTCGGACCAGCTCCTGTATGATGCCTGGTTAGTGGTTCAGTGTCTGGAAATTCCATCTCCCCAATGTTAGGCATTTCATCTAAGATCACTCCCATTGAGTTCTGAGAGTCTCTGCCCTCCCAGGTCTCTGGTATTTTTGAGAGGGTCTTCCCACTTCCCACCTTCTGAGGCTGAATATTTCCATTCATTCTGCTTGCCCTCTGAGCTTCTCTCCTGTTCCCCTCCACCCCACATAACTGATCCTGTTCCTCTTCTCCCCTCCCCTCCCCTATCCTGCCCTAATCCCTCCCTCCCTCCCTCCTGGTCCCTCATTAAATACTTTCTTCCTTCTACTAAGTGAGATTGAAGCACTCTCACTTGCGTTTCTGCTTGTTAAACTTCTTAAATTCTGTGAGTTGTATCTTATGTATTCTGTATTTTTAGCTAATATCCACTTATTAGTGAGTACATACCATGTATATCCTTTTGGATCTGGGTTACTTCCCTTGGTATATTTTCTAGTTCCATCCATTTGTCTGAAAGACTCATGATGTCTTCATTCTGTGGTTTATGTCCAAGAATAGTATAGCTAGGTCTTCAATTAGATCTATTTCCAAGTTTCTGAGGAACTGCCAGATTGATTTGTAGAATGGTTGTAACAGTTTGTACTCTCATCAACAATGGAGGAATGTTCATGTTTTTCCACATCCTCACCAGCAACTGCTCTATCCTGAGTTTCTGATCTTACCATTTTGAATGGGGTAAGGTGGAATCTCAGGGTCAGATTGATTTGCATTTCTGTGATGGCTAAGGATGTTGAGCATTTCTTTAAGTGCTTCTAGGGCATTTGTGATTCTTCAGTTGTGAATTCTCTGTTTAGCTCTGTACCCCATTATTTAATTAGGTTATTTGATTTTATGGAGGTTAGCTTCTTGAGTTCTTAAGCATCCTCACTTTGATCTTTCTTCTTGTTTAACTTCTTAGGGACTGTAGAATGAATCATGGGTATTCCGTACTTTTTGGCTAATATTCACTTATCAGTGCATACATGCCATGTATGTCCCTTTGGGTCTTGGTTACCTGACTCAGAATAGTATTTTCTAGTTTCATCCATTTGCTTGCAAAATTCATGATGTCCTTATTTTTAAATAGCTAAATAGCAGTCCATTATGTAAATGAACCACATTTAATGTATCTGTTCAGATTTCTCAGTTTAGCAAAGTATACTGTCAATAGGACAAAATGGCAACCTATAAGTTGGGTAAAGATCTTCACTAACCCTATATCTGGTAGAGGGCTAATCTCCAAAATATATAAAGAACTCAAGAAGTTAGACTCCACATCATCATTTTCTATCATTAAAGTGGGACCTAAATTCATTTTTTCCTTCTTTTTCCTTCAAACTCTTCATATACCTCTTCTTTTCAAATCCATGTGCATTATACAGAGACAATATATATATATATATATATATATATATATATATATATATATATAGTCTATTCTATATTCTAATATATTCTAATATAACCTACTCAGTATGTATGATGTTACTTATACTTATGTTTTCAGGACTTTGATTTATTTCTCCTGGCTGTTCCAAAGATAATAATAAAAATATTTCCACAAAAGATAGTCTTCAAAATTCTCACTATCACAAGCCAAACACACACAAAATGGCTAGAGACATGGTTTAACATTTAACCCCTTGCTGGTTTTCAATTGTTTCCTTTCCTATAGAGAAATACTGGATTTTCCCAAAATGTGGTAGCTACTAATGTGGTGATGGTTTGGTTCTTTGTCAAGTTCTATCTTTAACTGAAAGGCACCCTATTATAGCAGTAGGTCTAGCAAAGAAGAAAGATGTGGTTCTTAAGATTTCTTCATAAAAGCCTACGATTTAGGCTAATGCAGCAGGCTTACTGTGCAACTTATTGTGCAGTTTCCTGACTTATTATGCAGTTCTTAGAAGCTTATTGAGTGTCCCTATTGTCACACTTCATGATTTAGCGAGCAATACAGAGGAGCTTATCATATAACTTGATAGCACAACTGCGATTTACTATGAAATGGTTGTTCCAATCTGTTTCTGCAAGGGGAAGAGTTTATTCAATGCGTCCTAATTATAGACAAGCCTCACCAGACGCTTTGCTTTCAATACATTCAGCATCTAAGAGGATTTCAATGATTCTTTTAAAATGGGGAATTTTCTTCCTTCAAAATGTTCATTTATCCAAATCACTGTCTTAAGACAACTCTGAAAAATTGAAAAGCTGTCATTACGTTAGATAATATTGCAGCATAATGACATATCAATTAAATTTACAGGTATTTATAAAAAGACTAAAATTTTATTCTTCTAAGTGTATTCACACTGCTATCTTAGAAGAAAAGATTTTACAGTTGCTTTTATAATGTTTGAGTTAAGTATTTGCCTCTATATTATTTAACATTATTAAAATTAATCTATTATTTATAAATAGGATTATAAATTTATAAAAATATTTGTATGTTTTGAAAATGTGTGTTCAATTATTACTCTAACATATGAAGAAATCCTACCGTTTGACATTTGTTTTTCAAATAGTCTGCTTTAAATTTTTTTATTAGATATTTTCTTTATTTACATTTTAAATGTTATACTCTTTCCCATTCCCCCTGAAACCCCCTATCCCATCCCCTACCACTGCTTTTATGAGGGAGTTCCCCCCCCATCCCACCTCCCCGCCCTCGAATTCTGCTACACTGAATCCATCCAGCTTTCACAGGCCCAAGGGCCTGTCCTCCCACTGATGCTCCACAAGGCCATCCTCTGCTACATATGCTGCTGGAGCCATGGGTCCCTCCATGTGTACTTCTTGGTTGGTGGTTTAGTCCCTGGGAGCTCTCGGGGGTCTGGTTGGTTGATATTGTTATTCTTCCTATGGGGTTGCAAACCCCTTCAGCTCCTTCAGTCCTTTCTCTAACTTCTACATTGGGGACCCTGTGATCAGTCCATTGGTTGGCTGTGAGCATCTTCTTCTGTATTTGTTAGGCTCTAGTAGAGCCTCTCAGGAAATAGCTATATCAGGCTCCTGTCAGCAAGCACTTCTTAGCATCCACAATAGTGTCTGGGTATGGTGACTGTGTATGGAATGGATCCCCAGGTGAGGCAGGCTCTGGATTGCCTTTCCTTCAGTCTCTGCTCTACACTTTGTCTCCACATTTGCTCCTGTGATTATGTTGTGCCCCTTTCTAATAAGGACTGAAGCACTCTTTGGTCTTCCTTCGTCCTGAGCTGCATTTGGTCTGTGAATTGTTATCTTGGTTCTTCCGAGCTTTCGGGCTAATATCCACTTATCAGTGAGTGCATACCATGTGTGTTCTATTGTGATTGGGTTACCTCACTCAGGATGATATTTTCTAGTTCCATCCCATTGCCTAAGAATTTCATGAATTCATTGTCTTTAATAGCTGATTAGTACTCCTTTGTGTAAATGTGCTACAATTTCTATATCCATTCCTCTGTTGAAGGACATCTGGGTTCTTTCCAGCTTCTGACGAATACAAATAAGGCTACTATAAACATAGTGGAGCATGTGTCCTTGTTATAATTTGGAGAATCTTTTGGATATATACCAAGGAGTGGTATAGCTGTGTCCTCAGGTAGTATTATGTCCAATTTTCTAAGGAACCACCAGACTGATTTCCAGAGTGGTTGTACCAGCTTGCAATCCCACCAGCAATGGAGGAGTGTTCCTCTTTGCCAGCATCTGCTGTCACCTGAAATTTTGAGCTTAGCCATTCTGACTGGTGTGAGGTAGAATCTCAGATTGTTTTGATTTGCATTTCCCTGATGACTAAGGATGTTGAGCATTTCTTTAGGTGCTTCTCAGCACTGTGAATTTCCTCAGTTGAGAATTCTCTGTTTAGCTGTTTGATGGGGTTGTTTGGTTTTCTGGAGTCTAACTTCTTGAGTTCTTTGTGTATGTTGGATATTATCTTTTCCCCATCTGTTGGTTGCCGTTTTCCTGAACAGAACACCAATGGCTTATGCTCTAAGATCAAGAATCAACAAATGGGACCTCATGAAATTGCAAAGTTTCTGTAAGGCAAAGGACACTGCCTGTATCCCATTTTTTAAATTGGATTATTTGTTCCTCTGAATTCTAACGTCTTGAGTTCTTTGTATATATTGGATATTAGTCCTCTATCAAATGTAGGATTGGAAAATTTTTTTCCCAATCTGTTGGTTGCCGTTTTGTCCTAGTGACAGTGTCCTTTGCCTTACAGAAGCTTTGCAATCTTATGAGGTCGCATTTGTCAATTCTTGATCTTAGAGAATAAGCCATTGGTGTTCTGTTCAGAAGTAGCACTTCCTCTGGGTGTTGTGGGACTGGGTGGAGTTAGAGTCCAAAGTCTGCTCCAGGTAGCAGCTCAGACCAGAAGACTTCTTTAAAATTTTTATATTTTGTTTTATTGTTCTTATTGAAAATAGTATCTTACAAGGTTTGCTTATAGACTAATTAATGGTGTAGTTAAAGTATTGAATTTTAATAGTATGTAATGGTTATAAGAAGAACATTTGATATTAGTCTCATTTTGCTTTCTTCATCTCTTTGTCAGCATTACATTTTAATCTTTGATAATGTCACTACCAGAAGCTTGTAAGCTTCCATATATACTTGCTTTCTGAAAGACATGGATGGTTTTATTGTGATATGGAAATTGATATATTTTGTTCTGACAACATCTTGGCTGGATGCCAATACTGGGTATAGTTATTTAAAGATTATCTGACTTCAACTATATATTTATTGCTTTTACTTTTAAAAAATGTTTGCTCTTTTGTAACTTAATTTTGATACAAGGAATCACATCAAAAATAGTGACAAAGCATGTTATATTCTCTAATTTGTTAATTTATTATTTCCTATAATCTCTGCTTTTCATTAGATTATCACATGTTCAATTTCTTAATACTACTATAAAGAGTTACTGGGAAGAAACCCAGACTTACTTTTATTTTATAGGTTTTGTTATGTGTGAATATTTCTTCTCATGACAGCGTATCTTGAAATAACTGGAAGACGCTATAGAAACACAGCAGTCTTACAAGATGAAAATTCTCTTCTCTTTCTCTTTTTTAAGTTTTTATTGGTTCTTTGTAAATTTCACACCATGCTTCCTAATCCCACTCATCCACCCTCTGCCCTTGAAACACTCCTCACCCCCCCACACACACTCAACAGAGGAAAAAAATCCTGTTGTGGAAGCTGTAGTATGTCTCATTGTGCCCCATAGTATACTCTTTTGTCCACACATCTTTACTTGCTAATGTTTATTGCAATGACTTGTTGGTCTGATTTGAGATCTCTGGCTTCTGCGACTCTATCAATACTGGAACCTCACTGGGTCTCCTCTCAGATACCCTGTTGTTGCCTCATATCATGGAGATCCTGTAGTTTTGGATCAGCAGGACTCTCAGGACTTAAAGGAAGGAACCTTAGATAAAAATTCTCTTCTTTTTATCCTGCACTTAACTGTTTTGTCCCCATCTCTTCCTGTTCTGGCAGAAATCTTTTTAGTGATGTAATCTAGGTGTCAGTAGTGTCTAACTCTCATTACATTGTCTATGACTGTTGTGAGTTGCACTCATTTTGCTTTCATTGTTAAAATAATTGAAAATAGAGATGCCTACAGCATGTTGAAAGATTGTTTGCACATGTGCATGTATGTGGTTCTGATTTTTAACAATGATTTGATTTCTGTCTTCTAAATTTTTATATGTTTTCATTATATCAGATCATTTTCAAGTAAAAGAAATAGTTGAATAAGCTTAGAAGACATATACTGTTATTTTTGGATTAAATTCCATGTTTTAGAATTTAGTAAATTTTCATTGATCTCCCAGTTTGCTACCTTGTAAGCACATACTCTTTTCAAGAGCATGTAACTAATTTTAGGTGGTTTTTTATTATATTCACCATCTCACAGTTTCTTTAAACTCTTGTTTTAGAAACTTTGACTCTGAACAGCAAAATAGACACTGATATAATGTTCATATCATCCTGATTGCAAAATGCCATTAATAAATCCCAGAATATTTTCATGCATTTCTTATTACTTTTTTTTATGAGTAAGTTCCAAAGTTTTTTATTGGAGTTCTTTAGCAGTGATGGAGATGTCCCATAGAACATGGGGAGCTGAGTAAATTAATTGCTGTGTGGAATAAAAAATATGCCTCATAAAACCCCACTGCTTCAGACTTTAGTTATGACTTTCTATAGTCTTAATTTTCAGAATTTTACCTTTATCCCTTCCTGCATCTTTGGGTACTGAGTAGTATTATGTCTAAAGATGATGTCTTGTATTTATTTCTGGTTTACTACTCAAAAGGTTGCAATTTCTCTGGAAGTATTCTCACATAGCTGAAGATTTGAAACTCATAAATTACACCAGATATTTTTGAAAGTGAAGAAAAATTTAAAGCTCTTCTTGTGTGAGTAGTTAGGGGGAGTTTTATATTCTCCTTGAAAGAACTCGAAATGTCTTTACTATATGTGAGAGTACACAAGCAAATTCATTTTGAAAGCCAATAGTTTATAATAGTATTAGTTTTCTCTGTGTAGTACAGCAATTCTGGATAAAAATTTCATGTTTCTGTTTTGGGACACCTTTCTAAGTATAACCAACAGACCAAACTGACTAGCAATGTGGGTAAAAGAGTAACACTGACAAAAAAAAAAAAAAAAATGGAACATAGAGATTTCCAAAGACACACAAGATCATTTCTACACAGTCATCGTCCCTGTACTAGAAAAAAATATCTATTCCTTTTCCCAGAAAAAGAATCTTGTTTCTTCAGAAAGCGCCAGTCTTCCACGTCCTCTCTCCAGTGAGAGGGAGGAATGGTTGTCTATGGCTCTTAGGTAAGATCAGATATTAATGATGCTGTCATTCTTTCTTATTCCTGCACCTCTTCAACGAGCTGTGAGTCTGTCCTCATCCTATCACCACGTTGATCTTAGGAAGAACTGAGGAATGAGGAATTACCAAGAAGGTATTTTGTAGCAAAATAATATCTGCTCAATCAGTTGCCTCCAATCTAGAAAGCAATAATAATATATGAATTAAAAAATCCAAGATTTTAGTTGCTTGTGTTATTTACGGATGAGCAGGTTAAATTGAATTAAAATCTAGAGAAGGTAAATTATTATTATTATTATTATTATTATTATTATTACAAATTCAACAGTTTTGTTCAGGAAATTATTATTTTATAAAATGAGGTATACTTCGACTCAGCAGACACTGATCTGCCTGATTCTGATATCAGATTATAACTCTGTCAATATTATTGAGTATTAGATATGTGCATATATATGTGGATATCACATAAACAAAAATGGTATATTTCACTCAAAGTTATATGAGAGCATAGCATTACTCTGTCTAAACAGCATGATGCCTTTTACTTTATGTGCTCATCCAACGTCTGTTACACAATAATGAACTCAATTGTCACTTCAACAGGGAAATATCTAATTATCAATATTATTTAATGCTGTGGTTTCATACACATTTATTCCAAACATAAATGATCAACAAGCTAATGAAATAACGTAAACATTAATTTTTTATAATATTCCTTCTTTTTAATTAATTTTTTTTCTACACGCCAGATTTTATTTCCCTCCCGGTCCACCCTCCTACTGTTCCACATCCCATACCTCCTCTCTGCCGCCCTGCTCCACGAAGATGTCCCCACACCCACACCTCTCACCCCACCAGACCTCTAAACTCCCTGGGGCCTCTAGTCTCTTGAGGGTTAGATGCATCTTCTCTGTCTGAATACAGACTCTTGTCTGCTGTATATGTGTTGGAGGCCTCATATCAGTTGGTGTATACTGCCTCAGTTGGTGTATACTGCCTGGTTGGTGGCTCAGTGTCTCAGAGATCTTAGGGTCCAAGTTAATTCAGACTGCTGGTCCTCCTACAGGGTTGCTCTCCTCCTCAGCTTCTTCTAGCTTTTCCCTAATTCAACCACAGGGGTCAGCAGCTTCTGTCCATTGGTTGGGTACAAATATCTGCATCTGACTCTTTCAGCTGCTTGTTGGGTCTTTCAGAGGGCAGTCATGCTAGGCCCATTTTTGTGAGCGCTCCATAGTCTCAGTAATAAGTGTCAGGCTTTGGGGCCTCCCCTTGAGCTGGATCCTGCCCAGAGCCTCCCGGCCTGGAGAGGGTAGTGGTGGAGTGCACAGAGTAGGACAGTGGTGACAACTTTTTTGTTTGTTTGTTTTTCGAGACAGGGTTTCTCTGTGTAGCCCTTGCTGTCCTGAACTCAGAAATCCACCTGCCTCTGCCTCCCAAGTGCTGGGATTAAAGGCGTGTGCCACCACTGCCCGGCTTGGTGACAGCTTTAAAGTCTGAGGGTCTCGGGACTCTCTAGCTCTCTAACTATACTGAAATGCTAATGATAGTTTGTTAAAAAAAAAAAAAAAAAAAATCCTAAGAACTTTCTTGCTCTTTCTGAAGGTAAAAGGCTGCTGGTTTAGGAGATTGACACCTGTAGCCTAAACAGCAGGAGATTAAGTAATGTGGCCTTTGTTCTATCTCAGCAGGAACTGCTGGGCTCTAACTTTCAGCCTGCTAGTCCAAAGTCTCAGGAAGAAAAGGGGGCTTAGAAAATGATTATAGCATTTATTACTAAGTTGTAAAAAGTTTCCTATGAAACTATCTAAGGGGAAAAGCAGAAAGATCCTAAGTGGGGAAAAGGAAAACTGCCAAGTGGGGAAAGGAAAAAAAAAAAAAAATTAGTAAGGGAAACATTTTTCCAGAAGGAAAAAAGGATTGATTCTACTCTAAGGAAAAAAGAAAGGATTCTGCCCCCCAATCCTCTTTGTCTTCAGGACTTATTCGTCTTTCAGAATACATGATCACCTGTTACAAAGCTCACCACAAGTTCACACAAAAACATCAAATCATAAATTGAAATAGAAGTTTACAACAGAGAATGTTCACATGCATACCGTTAGGAGTAATTATCTGGCTAAACAGCCATCACCTGTCTCAGCTCCACAGGTTTACTGAAGGTTTACAACCATAACTAAGTTATTAGTGAAGTTTTGTATAGATAAACCCAGTCAATATTTTCTCTCCTGTCCTAGCACCTATAGTAAATCTTTAGTTCCTTTTTAAGGACCTTTGGTTAATTGTTTTACAACCTCTTGGAATTTGCTCTGGGTAGGAGAATGTCTGGTTACTATCTAAGAGCAATTAACTGGTGACACTTGGAAGACCAGTAGAGTTCTCATTGCAGTTTTGACTATCAGAACAGGACCTAATAGCAGTCCACTATAAGAGAGTTTAATAATCACTGATATAATTTTAGGAATTTTTATAGGATTATCATAAAGACTTAAGTTATCTATTTGTCTATATAGCATCGCTACAAGACATCTTTGTGGATCTGCAGAGATCTGCTCCAAAGGGGTGTGGTACTACTTAGTGATTGTTTAATAATAATGTTTAATAATAGCAGGAAAAGCATATTAATAGCAGGAATCTTCCCTAAAATGAATCCCTTACAGCCTTGCTTAATTAGGGCTCACCTGTCCCAGATTATATAATAATCCGAAGCAGGCCATTTCAGGATGATCATCTGCCAGTTATTAGCTTGTCCCATTATGGCTCCTGACATGATTCCAATTTGGACCTGTTGCTGGATCTCCTTTCCCTCAGGCTCCTCTCCATTTCCATCCCTGCAGTTCTTTCAGAGGAACAATTATGGATTAGAGTTTTGACTGTGGGATGGAAACCCCATCCCTCACTTGATGCCCTGTCTTTCCACTGGAGATGCCTCTACAAGTTCCCATTTCGCCCTGTATGGCATTACATCTAAGGTCCCTTCCTTTGAGTCCCGAGAGTCTCTAACCTCCTAGTTCTCTGGCACATGCTGGAGGGTCCCCCC
>CM052708.1:10589658-10608930 GCA_028551405.1 Uromys caudimaculatus
CTGGAATCCCTTGTTGAAGATTGAGCATAGGATAGCGTAGGCAAATAGGAAATGTCATTCTGGCTTAATATGGGGTGGTGTATTAAGTGGATTTGCTGGTATATAATTATCAGGATCCCCTGGATAGATAGATCTGGAAAAAATAGGACTAAGGTTGTGAGTAATAAAATTACAATAAATACTCCTAGTAGGCCTTTGATTGTGTAATATGGGTGAAATGGAATTTTATCTGTGTCTGAGTTTAGGCCCGTTGGAGTATTAGAACCTGTTTCACAAAGAAATAGAAGGTGAACAACTACTAGGGCTGTGATGATAAATTGAAGAATGAAGTGAAATCCTAAGAAGCGTGTTAGAGTGGCTTTATCAACTGAAAATCTGCCTCAAATTCATTCGACTAGGGTAGTTCCGATATATGGGATGGCTGAGAGTAAATTAGTAATTACGGTTGCCTCTCAAAATGATATTTGTCCTCATGGGAGAACATAGCCTATAAGTGCGGTGGCTATAACAGCAAATAGTAGAATGACTCCAATATTTCATATTCCTATGAAAGTGTAGGATCCGTAATATATACCTCGTCCTACGTGAAGAAATAAGCAGATATTGAGGCTCCGTTTGCGTGTAAATATCAGAATAGTCATCCGTAGTTTACATCTCGGCAAATGTGCGAGACTGCTGAGAATGCTGCTGTTATGTCTGATGGTAGTGTATGGCTAGGAATAATCCTGGGATGATTTGAATTATAAGGCATAGTCCTAGGAGGGCGCCAAAATTTCATCGTGATGAAATGTTAGATGGGGCTGGAAGGTCAATGAAAGTGTGACTAATGATTTTAAGTAAAGGATGTGTTTTTTAGATGTTTGCCATTATCTGTTTCTGTAGTTGAAATACAATGATGAATTTTCGTGTCATTGGTAACAGTTAAATGCTGTGTGAAAATGATGACTACCTGTATTTTTATTTTAAGTTTGTTATTTTTGACTGGGTGTCTTGGGTTGGCTTTAAAGCCTTCGCCTATTTATGGTGTGTTTGGTTTAATTATTTGTGGTTGTATAGGTTGTCTTATGGTTTTAGGATTTGGGGGGGTCTTTTTTAGGTTTAATAGTGTTTTTAATTTATTTAGGTGGAATGTTGGTTGTGTTTGGTTATATACTACTGCAATAGCTACTGAAGAATACGCTGAGACTTGGGATTCTAATTGGTTAATTTTTAGTTTTTTAATTATTGGATTTTTGATGGAAATATTATATATGTATATTCTTAATTATTATAATGAGGTTAAATTAATTGATTTTAATGGTTTAAGCAATTGATTAATGTATGAGATTGATGATGTTGGTGTAATGTTGGAAGATGGAATTGGGGTTGCAGCAATATATAGTTGTGTAACTTGAATAATAGTGGCAGCTGAATGGTCTTTATTTGTTGATATTTTTATTATTATTGAGATTACTTGGGATTAATAATATATAGGATAATAATAAGTGATAATGAAATTAGGAAGGATATAAAATATAATTTTATTAGTCCTTTCTGGTTTGTTAATGTTTTGTATATATTTATGTGAATAGTAGAAGTGGATTTTGGGATAGATTTTTCTAGTCAGATTAGATCTAGTATATTTAATGATACTTTAAAACTTGAATTTAGAGTTTTTGAAGGAATTATACAGTGTATAATTTATGGAAAATATCCTAATGATGTTGAGATTGATGAATATAAGTTGATTTTTTGGGGGGAAAATTTTAAGGTTAAGTTGTTAAGTTCTAGGGCAATTAGAAAGCCTAAAATAGAAATTAGTAGGGCTGTAGTTTTTAAGTATCAGGGTATTGTAAGAATTTGAATATTAATTGGGGAAATGTTAAGCGAAATAAAGAATCCAGCTAGGATACTTCTGAATGCTAATCGTTTGATTGGGTTAATAATATTTGAGTTATTTTTGTTACTAATAATTATTTGGGTTGTTTCCAGTTTCTTTTATAAGGTCTTGTTTGGACTTGTTTGTTAGTGAGATTGTTTGTTGTGACTCCTAACTTTACCAGAAGAGAGAATGCCACAACAAATTTCCTGATCCTCTGGATCTTTTGATCTTTCCACACCTCTTCTACAATGTTCTTTGAGTCTTAGGTGTTGAGCCACTAGGCTCCTCAACTCTGCATTTTGATTGGTTGTGCTTTTCTGAAGGAGTCTCCATCTTTTGCAAAGAGAATTTTCCGTGATATCGGGTGAAGAGCTGCACAAAGATGATACCAATACAGATGGGAAAATGGGTGGTAAAAGTCCATGATTTCTCAACTCTACCTAAGGAACTATAGAAAACAGAGGAAAGCTGAGGTAAGAGAGGTGGTCTTTCTCATGGGAAGCATAACAATTGGCTGTCTAGTTCCAAATGATCTGTCTGACAAATACATACAGGGAACCTTATACTCTAAGCAGATTGTATTTCTGAATATATAGTTATACACACAGATAAATGCATGCAATAACAATTAATGAAACCATGAATTTGAAAACCATAATGGGAGAAGCATGTAGAAGGATTTGGAGGGAAGAAAGGGAATTTAAAAATGTAATTATGTTGTAATATCAAATAAAATAATGATAAAATTATATACTTATTGGTATTTAATAAAGATTCATTTTGAATCAAATGTTATTGGATAAGTGTACAGTGAAAATATACTAGGAAGTTAAATTACCTCATAATACTTCTATTGAGAAACAAGCTTCAAAATATTTATGAAAATAATTAAGAAATAGATCCAAACACTAATTTTCAAACAAAATTATTTGATCTAATTAGAGGCTCAGTGACATACATTTTATATAAAAGTTTGACACATATACACAATTATGGCCAATATCCATTTAAACATTTAACCAGACCCTATTCTGTTTGCTTTATATTATTACAAATTTCTCAAGTCAAAATGTAAGCATATAATATATTTTTTTAATTTCATATTGTTCTTCCTTGAAGCTGTTATATTCTTTTACGAAGAAAACCTAGAAGGAATAATGAAAATTAAAATTTTCAAATATGTTTTATCTAGTTATGAAATAATGTACTTATCACTTTCTCTTGCATTTTCTCAAGTCCTGGATCTTAATCCCTCTGGAACAGAAACTTCTGTCTTCATCCAAGAATCTCTGCTTGCAGCTGTTGTTGATCCTTAGCTTTACACTTTCAGTTCCAACAGTCCATGCACAGCTGTGCAGTTGACAGGATTAAAAGTTAGAATATTGTTTTGGAGGAAGTTATGCACTGTCGGCAGGAAGAAAAACAGTTTCCAATTCTTCAGAGTTCGCGAATGTTAACTTCTATCTCCTGAGGTAATCCTCCACCCCCATTATGTATCCTTGAACTCCTAAGATGAGCAGCCTCACTTTTGATGTAGGAAATAAAGTATTTTTTTGCCTTTAGCAATATAATAAAATCTTTACAGAGAACATTGCATCCCACAGACTTGAAGCAGTACTACAAAATACAACGATCCAGTGCCTGTAGCTCTTGAGAAGAATTTGGTACTAGTATATAAATTGTCTTAAAGGAGAGAAAGGAAAGGGTAGACACAGAGGTTTGAGCTCTTTCTGAAGAGTGTATCTGCATGTAGGAAAACATTGTTCAACAATCAGAACTTCTCCCAAAATGTTATTAACTAGTCCAGGGTGAAAAACTGTAAGAAACCAGGAAACCCAGAGGGAAAGCAAGCATGTGTGCATCACTGAGGATACATCTAAAATGGTAACAGAGTGCATTCCCTGAAGGAAAGATATCCGTTCTAGCCAAACTCCAGCACACTTCTTATTTTGAACCATAAGTGTCCCAAACAAGTAATATTTCAAGGAGCGTAACTGTACATTGAGAACAGGCTGTAGATAGTTGTAAATATTAATTATTTAGCATAGCATAGGCTATTTTAAACATGGGAAACATAGGGGATAAGAGTGAAGAACAGATGTGAAACACAGTAAAAAATGAATTACACATGTATGGAAACGTCAAATGAAAGGTAAAATATCTTTGAGTCTTTATACAATTGATTCCTAAGTATATTATGCATTTGATCCTTTAGGGAAAACATTTCTAATTTTAGAATAACAAAGTATGTTCAAAATTTTGTCACAGGAAATGTATTTAAAGCAATGGATTTCATGAAGGAAAAACATTATATTTGCCAGAGTAAAAATTAGTAATGTATGATTTATAAAATGTCATTAGTGTATAGAAAGGTCGACAAAATATTTGTATTTACTTCCACAGTGCATATTCTAACTAACACCCATTTGTGTATATGCTCATAATATTTGAACTTGCAAGACAAATCTACTATTAAAAATAGCTAAACAGCTTGGTAGCCAATTCACAAAAACAGTGACATACAGTTCATAGCCATAACAGATGGTTATGTATTGCACTCCAAAGGACTATAGGCAAAATATAATGCCTGCTGGAAGAGAGATCATGACTTTCCCAGGGATGAGATCTCATATTGGTTGTCCACTGTAGAATGATCAGCCCTGAAACTATACACACACACACACACACACACACACACACACACACACACACACACAAATGTACAGTCAGAAGATCCTATTATGTATTTATGCATACATAAATGTATATGTATGTATATAAAAATAAATGTAGTCTAGCAACTCGAAAATAAAAACGTGGGCACTGAACAGGCTAAGGAGAGAATAGAAGGGTAGAAATTTATGTAAATCTATTTCAATATATTACAAAAACACATTAAACAATATAAGATAATAGCAACTTTTAATGGTGGACATAGCAAGCTGAGGAGCTTATTTACTCTCTTCAGAAGAATAAATTGGAACAAGTACTTGTAAATAATTTTTCAGCAACAGTGAAGTCAGATCATTTCCAATCCTATTCATGCAGTGAAG
The DNA here is from genome assembly GCA_028551405.1 of Uromys caudimaculatus. NCBI lineage: Eukaryota > Metazoa > Chordata > Mammalia > Rodentia > Muridae > Uromys > Uromys caudimaculatus. Next base: position 10,594,573 of record CM052708.1, read on the forward strand.
AGAGACACTTTAGAATGTACATAAAATACAATTCAAATGAGAACCTTTCAGAAGGAAAAAAAAAACAACTATGAAAAGTAGACTTTGCAAATGTAATCTGTTAAACTCATCTAATAAATAAAGATGACTCCATTACAGTCAGCTGATTTTAAAAACACAACTTTTTTTTTTTAAGTACTCTTTAATTTAGAAAAGATCTTTTAAAAGAAAACTTGCATTGTTTATGGACACATGAAAATGAGAGTGTGAACTGAATAAAGACAGATGAATAATTAACTCATATTACAAGATATTTATTTTCTGTCTTTGAGTGAAGACTAATATAAAAGAGAGGTTATTGGTGACAGAAACAGTGTTCACAGGATAATCTAGTAAAATTTATGACCCGTGATAAGATATAGTCTGTAGCCAATTTGTTAAAAAGTACTTAAAAATAATTATGTTTCTACTAGGGGTAAAATATATAAGCCAATTACTTTATATGTATGTATACTTTTCATAATTGCTATCACAGATCGAGGATAGCCCAGGCTTGTCTCACACTCTCGATCACATATTTTGGAATTTTACAGTATTTTCTACCCTCATTTGCTACTCCTAGTCTACAATTTTCTGAGTGGTATTTCCTATTAAATAAGGGATCTCAAAAGGCTATTCAGCTTATCAGTTCCTCTTTCTGCACATCCTTGCAAGCATGTGCTGTCTCCTGAGGATTTTTTTTTTTTGAATTGGATATTTACTTTATTTACATTGCTCCCCCACCCACCTGCCCACTCCAGTCTTCCCTCCCTAGCATTCCCCTACACTGGGGCATCTAACACTCTCAGGCCCAAGGGCCTCTCCTCCCACTGATGTCCAACAAGGCCCTCCTCTGCTACATATGTGGCCAGCACCATGGGTCCCTCCATGTGTATTCTTAGGTTGGTGGTCCTGTCTCTCGGAGCTCCGGGGGTCAGGCCAATTGACACTGTTGCTCCCTCCATGGAGCTGCAAGCCTCCTCAGCTCCTTCAGTCCCTTCTCCAATTCCTCCATCTGGTTTTTGATCTTAGCCATTATGATTGGTATAAAGTCGAGTACCTGGGATACCACCCACAGAATTTAAGAATTTAATAAGCAGAAAGGATAAGTAAGGATGCCTCTATCCCACTCAGTAGAGGGAAGAAAATAACCATGGGAGGCCAAGGGAGGAAGAGATTTGGGGGTTATGGGGAAAAGGGGAACAGGATCAGGTATTGGGGGGCAGGGGAGAAGCCCAGAGGGCCAGCAGAATAAATGGAAATATGCAGCCAGAGACTTGGGAGGTGAGAGACTCTCAGGATTAAATGGGAGGGACCTTTGCCAAAATACCCAATAGTGAGGAGAGGGTACTCGAAGAGTCTACCTCCAGGAGATAGACAGGGCCTCAAGAGGAAGCATGGTGTTACCAACCTACAGTCATAATTTCTGACACAGATGTGTTCCTGTCTAAAAGAACTACAGGGAAAAAGAGGAAGAAGAGACTGAGGGAAAAATGGTCCAGTGACCTGCCCTACCAGGGAGACATCAAGGCTGATCCTATTACTAATGCTATGATATGCTTACAGACTGGAGTCTAGCATAGCTGTCCTCTGAGAGACCCAATCAGCACATGACTGAGACAGAAGCAGATTCTTCCACCCAATCATTGAACTGAAGTCAGGGACGCCCTACGGTTGAATTAGGGGAAGGATAGAAGAAGCTGAAGCAGAGGGCAGACCCCATAGGAAGACCAGCAGTTTCAACTGTCCTGGACCTTTGTGAGCTACCAGACACTGATCCACCAATCAGGAAGCATATGTGAGCTGGTCCAAGGCCCCTGACATATATAGCAGAGGTCTGCCTGATCTGGCCTCAGTGGGAGGAGATGAACCTAATCTTCGAGAGACTTGAGGCCCAGGGAGGAGGAAGTCTTGGTGGTAAAGGAGTACCCTCTCTGATATAGGGTGGAGGAGGAATTGTGTGAGGACCTATGTGAAGGGGGATTTTAAATAAATAAATATTTAAAAAAAAAAAAAGGCTTACCAGTTTATAAAAAAGCAAACTGTATAAATGTCTACTCTGAAAATCAGAAGAGTAGGGGTGATAAAATGAGGAAGAGGAGGCTATCAATCAAGCAATCCTTTTAATTTGGTTTTGATAATTTTAGCTAATAGCTGTTTCTGAATTCCCTGTTTACTCAGAAAGAAATGAGGGTTGCATTAGTCTAGAAAATATGAGTAACATTTTTTTGCTATCATATAAGAATCCTCAGGATAAAGACTGAGAAGATATGAAAAATAAACACTGGTAACTCTAAAGAAAATGGGTTGCACCTCAGAATTTGATTCACTCTATAAGCACCCACACTTCTGCAGAATAAAGTCATTGTTGTCTGAAATTGATATAAAAATATAGAATAGTTCCATGAGTTACTCTTTATAAGTAAACCAGTTCATTCCAAACAACAGCTTGTTCTATACAAATAAAAACTTCTGGTCAGATATACTGAACTCAAGAAGTTAGTAAGAAATCAAAATTAAGGCCAAGAGCTTCCTCAGTTAAGTAAGGACCTATGCTCTTGTCTGTACTTTCACTGGTGCCTCCTTACAGTTAATTGGGCTGTCTTGTTCTGAATTGGTCTGCTAAGGAGACATTTCCTTGATCTTTTTGCAGCAATCTAATTCACTCTGACACTGTTAAGAGTTCTGACCTATGACTTAGGCCAAAGTTTAAGATAATTTAGGTGGAGAAAGAGAATGCGGAATTGGTTGAGGTGGAGAGACTTGACTCCAGCTCTTCACAAATGCTTAGACAATTAGAATCCTAGGACTTTGCCAGTGTTAGATTCATTATAACTGCTCTGTGATTAAGCACAGTGTTTAAGCTGAGCTCTCACTGTTATGGAAAGTGCCTCTGGGGCAATGCTAAATTGCAGATTTTCTATGCTTTTCTCTCTGTGAGATTCTGAACTCCTATAGATAATAGCCTTTGGAAAAGCTTCTGTATGTAAAATAGATTTTATAGCCCATATTTGATGAAAAGTACACTCACAAAAGTACTTTTTTAAAAGCTATCATTCAGTGCCAGAAATTTTATATAAGGCATTTAATCTATGCCCAAGTACTGACAAAACAAACCGAGTTAAGAATAGATGCTGACTGAGCATAATGAGTCTAGTAATTGGCAACAATGCTACTCATAGCAAGTGTCTGTGACAGCAGAAAGGATACATTTTTAGTGCTCTTACTATGAACTGAGATGTCTGGATGCTACACAATTTGTAATACAGTAGTTTTATTCAAAGAAGAATCTGTAATGGTGTACACTATAACTATCTAATATCAGAATATATATAGCATATGCATGATCTTTCCAGAAAAATAATAATTTAAGAGATGTCCCAAATCTAAATCCAAGTGTTTCAAAGATAACAGGAAAAGCACACAATGTCCATGACTTTCTTACAATACTTTTAGTACTTGGCATATAAACCAGGTTAAAGTCCTGAGAAGATACACCTCAAGGAAAATATATAAAGCAGCAGTATACATTTATGAAAAATATGAAATAAAGAGAAAAATGACAAGTTTACTCTGATAACAAACTAGAACATTTCTACTAATAAATAAATTGAATGAAACATCAAAACCGTTGGTAATCTCTATGGGATGAGAAGGAACTGTGCAGGCTATGGAAAAATAAACCTAAACGCCCTCCACAAAAGCCATACAACCTGTCCTGCCTACAAGATATCCTGAAGCAACGATGGCACACACTGGTGAGAGCAGCCAACCAATGTTTGCTTTAACTTGAAGCCCACGTTATGCAAGGCAGCCTAAGCCCTACCTGCATTCCCTAGATGACCAAAATATGTGAACTGGATCGCCCATAGCCTGAGGGTAGAATGAAGCATGACTGGAGCAACAATAATTCAATAGTCATTCCTAATATTATGCATCTATGCTCCTACATAGTGCCTTACCCTTGTCCAGCCATCATCAGAGAGCCGTCCTCTGCCATGAGATGGGAGTAAATGCAAAGACCCACCAAATATTATGCAGAGAGAGTCTAAATGTAGGTCTCCATTGGGCTTCTCCTCTTGAAGATCAGGGAACTCCACAGTAGAGCAGGAGGAAAGACCAGGAGTCAGAGCGGATGAAGGGCATCTGGAGATTATGGTCTACCAAATTAAATAAACAGGACTTGCATGAGCTCACAGAGACTGAAGTGGCAAGCACGGGGTTTTCACGAGTCTGCACAAGACCTTCTGAATCCATGTGATAGCTGTTAGTTTGGTGACTCTGTAAGATTCCTAACAGTGGGTGTGGCTATATCTATTATCCTTTCATATAGATAGGAAAAAACAGATATTAAATATTCAGATATATAGACAGACAAATTTGTATATATTGTTTATTTAACAAAAGTCAAAGTGGAAAATCTTGTCCGTATGAATGACAAGAATATGAATGGCATAAATAAACAATATCAGGTACAAAACATAGATTATTTCTTTTGTTTTATAACCACAAGTATAAATTTGTTACTATTAACAAAACTGTCTAAAATTGATTTTATTGTATGAAAACTATTTCCTCAGAAATTGTCTCTATATGTATAGATTGTATTTGTTAGGCAACAAATGTTAACAACAACAACAAAAACCCACCAATGAAACAAAACCGAAAAGCAACTTTCATTACTACTTTAATACAAATTATAATCAAATAAATGTGCTATTTTGTTATTTTGTTGTGACATTAGCCAAAGCCAAGAGTTAGAGAGGTCAGTGACAGCCACTTAATGAATCTGTACCTTCATTGGTTCCAGAAGTTGCACAACAAAAGGTCCACAGATCTCAGACCTGTAAGGATAACGGAATCTTTGCAGGGCTTCCCCTCCTCTGTCCCATCAGCAGTGCAAACTGTTAACCTGGTGATGTTCAACCATGGTGCATGACATTGAAGGTAGTTCAGGAGAGAATTAGAGGATCTTAAATTCTAAGAGAACGTAGACAGTTCTAAATAGTTCTAAGTTACGCTAGATATACTCACAAATCTATAAAGTAAGGCGTCTTCTGCTTTGGTTGTTGGCTCTGGTGTGAACATTTAAACACACTAATATACTTCTTCAAACAAAAAGTTACCCATCGTCTTAACTAGCCTGTCATCATGGTGACCAAATATGTAACAAAAAGCAATTTAGGGGATAATGGATTATTCTGCTCATGCTTTCAATATTTCTTGGAAGGGATGGTATAGCAGAGAGGAGCAGAGGAATTCTCCTGTAGGACACGGAGAGGGAACAAGGAGGCAGACAGGAGCTCAGGCTTCGGAACCCAAGACTCCTCTCACAAGTCTTGTGCTAAATTATAATATCAGGGTTATATTAGCACCACAGAGTCAATATGGGTGCCTAGGCAAGACCTGAAAAATGATAACACCAATTTACTGAAGAACAGCAATGGAAAAAACCTCACTCTATGTCAACCTCTCATGAAGGGCTACACAATAATTAACAAATGCAGGAGAGAGAAAAGTATTTTTCCAAAAGGATGAGCCCTGAAATGGCAATCTTACATCAAGTGATCATTCCTATACTAGGGGAATGTCAGGGAGAGAAGACAGGAGTGGGTGGGTGGGTGGGGGAGCACCCTCATAGAGGCAGGGAGAGGAGGGATAGGATAGGGGGTTTCCAAAGGGGAGACCTGAAAAGGGGAAAACATTTGAAATGTAAATAAAGTATCAAAATAAATAAATAATAAATAAAGTGATCAGCCCTTAAACCATAGAAGGAAAAATAAATGGACTTAAGTGCCAGTGTTTACATGTTTCTATGTAATAACAATAATAGTTATGAAATAATATGGCATGAGTTGAAGGCCTATTGAGGAGTTAGGGGGGAGACAGGAGGGGAAAGATCTAGTTATATTTTACCTTTTAGAGAACTGAAAAAAGATAGGAGACACAATCTGTAGGTATTTATAGGTTAGGTTGCTGCTCATTTTGTCAATGTTTGAAGGAATGTGCTCAGTGGTCCTCTATCTCTAAAAACAGAAACTTTTGAAATGGTGCAAATACAGTTTACTAAATGATGAGTAACTCTGAGTATCCCATATCATGGTAGAGTAAGTGATGAGTGTTTACCATATATACCAGAAGAAGGCATAAGATTCCATTACAGATGATTGTGAGCCACCATGTGGTTGCTGGGAACTGAACTCAGGACCTCTGGAAGAGCAGTCAGTGCTCTCAACTGCTGAGCCATCACTCCAGCCCAAGGACTCAGTTTTTGAAGGAGAGAGTATATAGCATGGGGCAAGAGATGGTAAGGTAAACACATTATGGGCAGAAAACAAAAGAGAGGCAAAGAAAGTGACGGATTTCATCATTGGAGGGCTTACCTATACAAACAGAAAACCACCAACATAGCCCTTCTCTTAAAGGACTCAGCCCTTCCACATAGTACCAAACTGAGGGCCAACACATTACTTTCTGACACATTGGAAGGTATAACAGATACATAATACATATTTTAGATACCATAGCTTACATACATAATAATAAATAACTATATTTCTTTTTCATGTTTTATAAAATGTTTAATTTGTTTAATTTGGATTTTTTGTTTTTCCCCCTCTGGAGGGTAGCTCTTTCAGATAGCCTAGGCTGACCTTGAGTTTGCCATGAAGGATACTCTAATAGTTTGATTTTCCTTATGACTTCTCATCTCTCCAGTGCTGGGATTAAAGGCCTGTGCCTCCGTGCCCAGCTTCTATATTCTTTTTTCATTAGTATAGTTGGAATGTTTATGTTTGAGACAGCAATAGTGATGCTTGCTTTTTAAATTTTGGTTTTGACATTGACTCAGTGTTTCACATGTTTTAATTTAAGCTTAATTTCATTTTACAACTATTTCTCAATCTCGGGGAAATGGATCTTTTAATTGCATAGATATATGTAATAAATATATTGTTACAAGATTTATTTCCAAATTGTTTATAAAGGTCAGAACAATTTAATAGAAATATTTTGTTAAAATGCACCCTTCAATATATAGCATGTATATTTAAATATAGATTATAAGTCTGAATTTTAGTTGTAAACATTGGTTTTAGAAGCATTAGAAATAAAACAGCAACACTTGTCTTATCCCCAGAGAGGAATCAGCAGAAAAACAGGACTGCTCAAAATCCTACCATAGCTAAGAGACCTAAGTTCCCATGGGGCCACACAGAAGGATTTTGTCATCTCTAAACCCATTTCCAAGCAATAAGCCGCAGATAATATAAATTCCACTTTTCCCAAGGACATCCTGATGGGTTTATTTTTTACAGTGTAGAAGTAATGAAGAAATAAACTGAAAATCAGTTTTAAACTTATTAAAAAGTTATCTTAATATTTCCTACCTACCACTCACTTTCATATAATTTTCCAGAACAGCTAATTCTTAAGGAACCCTAACAGCTGTCAAAATCTTGATTGTAAATGAGGGAAAATCATTACACTTATGGATTCTGTGATTTGTTTGGGGGATGGGGGTGAGGTTATCCTTGATAATGTTTTAGCTGATACAATAGAAAACAGAGTCAAAGTTAAATGCTCAACACAATAGAAGTTTCCAAAAGAATATTTCCAAAATGTACCAAAATCCTATATCAGTACACAACTGTATGGGATTTTGTCATAATTGGATGGAAGACATTAAGAAGCAGAGAGGCAGAGAGTTAATCAAGGTGAATATAAGTAGAATACATGCATTCTTTCAGTGAAGACACAGGTGATTATTTATTTTCTATATTTTTCTTATATTACTTTGTGTCAGGAATAGATGTCAAACATATATTATTTTTTTCTCCTTTTAAAACTAATGTCACTTTCATATTTCAGAAACATTACAAAACAGTATACAACAATTCATTTCATTGGTGATATATTGTTTTCTTCTTTTTCCTCTTTACATTTGGAATTAGAATGCTCTTCTCTGTGTTCTTTTATTGAGGATCCCAAATTACTCTGTTCAGCTTGGGCTTGGTTCAAGCACTGCAGGTACTGTACATCTCCCAGGCACAGATATTTTAATAAGTTATTGAAGAACGACTGTGGAATCTAACATCAATCCACTTCTTTAGAAGTTATTGGTGTTTGAAGGGTTGCCTTTGGTACTATGTCTGTAATTTAGGCAAGTACTATGTATAAAACTAAGTTTTTACTTCTAGTAATACAGTATAGCATGTTGACTTCCTCTGTGGGCTTACCGGAGAAAGGTAATTTCAGAAGAGGAAATACATCAGAATATACAAATTATTTACAGGAGGCAACTCTTGGCATCCAAACCAGTGACATCACACCCAGGTGACAGTGCTACCTACATACCTGTTGCCAAGGCAACAGCCATCATATTCCCAGAATCCACTTGGCCCACCTCCCACCTTTACCTGTGGCTACATCATTATCCATATATAAACGGAAGACCCCTCTGGTCTCTCCCTCTCTCTCTCTCTCTCTCTCTCTCTCTCTCTCTCTCTCTCTCTCTCTCTCTCTCTCTCTCTCTCCCCTCCTTCTCTTTTCGTGGCCACCTTGCCCCCCTCTCTCTCAATAAACTCTATGTGAAACTCCTTGGCCTGGTGTGGTCTTTCTGGAGCTGCGTGACCATCACAACATTGGTGCCGAAGACTTTGGGAATTGCTACACTACTGCTGCTGGATGACCAAAGCCAAGTGGACTGCCACCATCGCCATCACTGCCTGCAGTCACTGTTACACTACGTGTACTCCATCCGCTTGCACACGCCATCACCTACCACATGAATTTCCATCGCTGCCACAGACCATTGCTTCCACTGCTGCCAGTGCAAGACTCACTCTACCACGTGAGCTGTGCCACCTCAACCCACCATGTGGAGCTAGCATCTGACCACACTGACCACACGGTTCCACACTTCCTTTTACCCAACTACAGAAGTCCGCAAACACACACCAGCATATTGATTGGTAAGGAGTTTCTCCAATCTGTGGGAGGACCCTGTATGCCAAGATAGTGTCTGGCCAGCCTTTTCTGGGCTAATGGGTTGGTGTTTCAATGCCCTGTTCCTTATGATTGGCCTCCTGACTGACCTATGAGTTAAGACTTAGACCCTTTGGTGACCTCCCTTCTCGAAAGCACTTCATACATCCCTCAAGCTCTTCCAGCCAATTTAAATTCCTAGTACTAGGTTGAATTGCTTACTGGTAATTTCCAGGAAACTGCTGGCAATAGCCCCTAGAGATTCACGTGATGACCTGAATTTCTAGCTTGGCTTTTACACTGATCCACTGCTGAACTTTTCTCTGGGACTCTGGCACGAATAGTTCAGTAACATTTCCAACACCCAATGGGCACTAAATGGTCTTCGAATGTACCCCCAGGCACCCCACTGGGATATCTCCTGGAAAATCTCAAATCTCTTAAATTAATGCCCAATTTGAGGCCCTCAAAATTGATACACCTCTACAATAAGGTCTGAGTTCAATGTCCTTTAGATAATAGTTCCAAATAGCCAGCTAATGGCAGATTAGACGACCATTTTAAGAGATCTCCATACAAACTGCCAGTGGTGGGATACATGGAAAGAAGTCCCATATATCTAAGAATCCATCTATCTTCACTCTCACCCTTTCATGTGCTCTGCTTGTTTACCATCCCGATTTCTCTTAGCCATGAAATCCACTCAACCACCACTAGATGACTCTACAACCCTAGATCCAGCTAATGAACCGCCTCCGCTCTACCTCAGACCTGTGTCCACACCACCAAAAACCCAAACTGCCACCTCATTTTCTCCTTCTCACCAGGATACCCAAGGGCCTACTAGCTCAACCTCTCTGGACTCCTCCCCTCCTTCTGTGCCAGCTGCTGGTCGTTCCAATCACCCTCCATTGGCACTGACCTTCACCCCCCCATCACACATTCTAAGGCCACAGTCAAACCCCCAACTCCTTCTCCTCCATAGTCACCTAAACCAGCACTGTACTTCCTCTAAGGGAAGTGGCTGGGGTTGACAGTCTGGTCAGAGCACATGTTTCTTTCTTGCTGAGTGAACTTTCCTGGGACCTTCTTGCTTCCCTGGAGTTTGGGACTTTCTAGCGGCTAACCCATTCTCCCTCCCTCACTGCTACATGTTTCTATTCAATTTCCTGACCCTTTGTACTGCTCTCCTGTCCCCTCCAATACCTGTTTTGATATACTAATAAAACCTCAACTTCCTGCTTCTTCCAATCTTTCTTTAGATATGTGAGAGTGAATGCTACAATGAAGGCTTTAAATAATCATCAAAGCAGTCAAGTAGATTAGTAGTGAAGACAAAACAAGTGGATGGGTGCAAAGATAATGCACTATTCTTTACAATAAGTGCTAAGATCATGCATCCTCTCACTTTGGGAAAGAACTTCTCCAGATGAGCAGATAGGTATAGCTGTTAGGTAGAAGTGTTCTGTTGTTGTATGAAGTTTAAATGTACGTAGAGGATTTTCTGGTGGAAGTTGTGAAGCCAAATAATGCGTTTCTTGATTTTAGCTATGCTGTTAGTTATTCAGATGTTGCCTCCCTGTTCTGAATGTACCCTTCAGTAATTGCTCTGGGATAAACAACATAATTGCTCCAAATATTTCCCCTTTGATGTGGCATGCTATTAAACGTTCTCACTAGAGAGCTTCAAACTACTCTCTTTGGGCTGGATGAAAGGATTGTTCTGTTAATTATTCTGTGGGAGACATGGGAACAATCTCTACAGAAGCAAGACTTGTGTAAGGGCTTCCTGCCTACCATAAATAGAGGACTTATACAGTCTGCTCATTGAGGAGATTGCCTGATACTGTAGAGCCTGCAGTCTTCTGCACAGTGTGTTTACATGCTTGAGCCTGAGAATCCATGAAGCTATCTCTTCTGCAAGCATAATCAGAACCTGTATGCTCAAAAAGCTAGTGTGTCCTCAAGCACTTATATACTCGTAATCCTTTTGAGATATATTAGTTACCCCTTGGCAACCACCTGTGTTCTTCTGGAAAGAACATAGGCCTGTTACACACTCAAAAGAAAGCTGCTAAGAATGTTGAATTACATATTAAAGAGCAGAGGCTCAAGCTTTCCATTGTTTTTCTTCTTCTGAATGCGCATGTTGAACAACTTTCTGTATTATTTTCACTCTTTTGTCTGTCTTTACAAAGCTCAGCTACTTAAACAGCCATATTGTTTCTATGTCCCAACGATATAAAAAATAGTAAATGTTAATGTAGATTGTGTGGGGTATACGAATACCATATAACCAGATGTAAACTCTCTAAAGCCTTATTATTCTTGTTTTTGCCTGTTGCTTCCCATATATAAAAATGAAAAAAAAGAAATCCCAAGTCATACATTTTGTATAAGAACGACTCCCTTATTACTAATTGGAGTGATGGAAAAACTTCCTTTCCTTCTTTATCTGTGCTACTGAGAATCTGGAGTAATTAATTTCTCGAAAACATTTTGGCTATAAAATTCATTAGTATTTGCACATCTACCAAAACAAAATATAAACCATAAAATTCTCAGTTTCAGAAACTTTTCTCAGAGAAATATCTTGTAGAGACAATCAAATTCAGCCATATCACGCAGTGTTCCTTGCGTAAAATATTTCAATGTATTCCCATGAAAGGGATGATTGGACTTGAAAGTGCATTAACTAGGAAGACCCAATTTTTGCTTAATTTTTTGAACTTAGAGCTTGTTTTGGAAATACTTTATCAAAAATTTCGTAAATATTTTTTAAAAATATTAGTTGAGTAAATATTCATTGAAGAATATATAGCTATAATAAAATACAAATTTAAAAGTAATCTTATTTTCAAACTGCTGCCTCTGGAGGGAAGGAAGGGCCATTTTTAATATGATAGAAGTAGAAGTAAAATGAATTTATTGTATAACACATCATATCTTGAAAGCTATGGTGCTTCAGAGACTGGAGAGACAGGGGCTGAAAATTGAAGAGTGCTTGCTGCACTTGTAGAGGACCCGTGTTTTGTTCTTGATACTCATGCAAAGATATTTGAAAATGCCTATAATTTTCTGGATCTACCCCTCCCACACACATATGTAGAAGATATACAGCAGCCTCTCAATAATTGGAATGGGGACTCTCCCTGAACCCCATTGGCTGCCTGTGTATCCAGTTTTCTATCTCAGTGAACCTAACACTTAGGCTTTGTCTGATCTCAGTGGAAGCAGATGTGCCTAGAGCTGCAGCACCTTGATGTGCCCAGGTAGGGTGATATCTAGGTGCCTCCCCATTTCAGAAGAAAGTGGGGGGGGGGCAATGGGGTCAGGAGCTGTGTGAGTGAGGAAATGGGAAGTGAGGGGATGTGAAGGGAATACATAGATAGATTAGATAGATAGATAGATAGATAGATAGATAGATAGATAGATAGGAAAGAAGGAAAATACCTAGAATTTGTGCTCTACTTGAAACACTGGTACCCACATATAAGTTCATTGTTCTGCACAGACATATATGAACACACAATTATTATGCTTTTAATTTTGCTATTAAGTCTCTTGATTTACCTAAATTTTCATTTTCTCTTCTACCCCTTTTAAAAGTACAGAAAATAACAGATAGTTAAAAACAACTAGCTGAAACATTCAGACTACCTCTGATACATTTCAGCCAATCACTAGCAGATTATGAAAATTAAATCTCTTAATTTTATTTTATAGCATGCTTCTGAAATGTATTACTAGTGTCAATTTAAAAACAATTTTATAGCATTTAAGATGCTATTAATTTTCTTGCTGTAAAACGTTCTTTGCCTGTGCCCCAGATATCAAAGGCTGGAGCAGGGCACTTTTAAAACATGTCTTTGTCTTCTTGTAACTGCTGAAGGAAGGGAGGTAGCATGCTGGATCTTCTGAAACTATGTATGGACCTCTAACATTAATATAATATCATCATAATAATTAAAATAATAATAATAATAATAATAATAATAATAATAATAATAATTGATTTTGTCTCTCCATGTTTAAACATTTCTCTTAAGGAAACTCCCAAAGATGATGACTTTATAGGATGTTTGAGCACCCTTACTAAAGCACACAAAATGCATATTTGATGAATGGGGTGATGATGTCCAGTCATCCTAACAGCCAAGATCCTGGAAATTAGGTGACCAAAACAATCACCAAGGTTCTGAGAAGTTTCCCCTGCAGTGAGAGACACGTTGTGTGACCAGTTGGTTTGTCTGCATGACCTTTCCAGTGCTTCTTGCAATTTAACCTTCCAGAGTCCCACAGGGAAGTCCCACTTGCCTAACTCCAGTCTTCATCTTCCTAAAGATTCAAAGATTCTGTCACTGTTTCCTTTCCTTTAAAAGTACACATGTTTGAGACAGAGCCATGGTTCAGCCATGAAGAACACTAACCTTTCCTCCCATAGACCTACATTGGAGTCCAAGAATACCCATGGGGGCCCAACTCTCTGAAACACAAGTTCTGGGGAATCTCATGCTCACTTCTAGGCTCCTCAGGTTGTAGGCACATATGTGTATATGTAGGCCAAATGCTCATGCACATAAAGTAATTAATTAATAGCAGCAATTTTATAAAGTACTCAGGCATTCTGATGTTCACTGTTTTTTTTTTTTTTTTTTTTTTTAGCAGGTTGTTTTTTCAGCTCATCTACATATAAACCAAATAATTCTGTCAGTTCTGAAAACTCACACTGATTAAAACAGTGACTCCATGATCTCATTCTATATTTTTTTTTACTAAAGGTTTATTAAATAGCATTCATTAATTTATCCATGTCTGTTCACATATTTTACTCTGTGGAGCTTAATATTAACTGAGGATAAACTCTTAACTGACGTAGCTTAGGTGATTTGATTTTATTGTAGCTCTTAGTTTTTAAAATGAATGCTAACATAATTTCATAGCATTAAATAACTAAACTGAAATCACATATTCTAACTTGTTTTGCCCCGTGTGGGTGGCCAGCTCTTGGCCCTTTTGTTTCTGAAAAGGAGATGGAGGGAGATGGAATCTGGAGAAGAGAGGAGGTGGGGTGGGAGATTGGGAAATTGAAGGGGAGGAAACTTTGATTGGGATGTATTATATGAGGGGAGATTCTCTTTTCAATAAAAAATTAAAATGAGTGCAAACATATTTTCACATATTACCCTATAATATCAAAGGTATAAGAAATTGCCCCGACCAGCGGGACCAGTTATTGGAGGGAAACCCGAGGAGACCCCATGACCTGTGGGAGAGAATGGGCGAGAGAGAGAAGAAGGAGACCAAGCAAGCTCTTTGTCAAGGTCTCATTTAATTTTCAAAACTCATCTACTT
>CM052708.1:10609430-10662255 GCA_028551405.1 Uromys caudimaculatus
TAGAGATATTATACATAAAATAGTAATACAAAGTAGCTCATCTCATTAAAACCTTAAGATTCCAATGTTCAAAAATAATACATAACTTTATATATTTGCTAAAATAAATACAAAATATAATGTGTTAGATTCTAAGAGATCCTGAATTTCACACATTACTTAAGGTGAAAGAAAATGAAAGCTGACTGTTAGTAATTTGCCCAGATAATCAAGATATATGGATATTAGAATATGAACAAGGTGATGCTTTGAAGGGATATGTTCATATGGGAATGACTAGCTGTGAATCATATTAAGTTAATGCGTCATTACATTCTGAAAGTCTATTTACTCCCCTCGTTCATAGACTGGAATTCCACCCACTGATGTGATTAGAGGCCTTTAACTAGTGATTGGGTCCTCAGAGCAGACACCCCTCCAAAAGATACTAATGAGCCAAAATAGGCATCAGATTGACACCAGTCCTTCCATGTTTTGCATTAGGATGTAAAGCTGGGAGGAATACAGCACAGGCTCCAAACATCCACCAGATCCTTCATCTTTGATTTTCTCTGAAGCTGTGAGTAACAAACTTCCATTATTTATATACCTCACAGTTTGTAATAGTTTGTTGTCTCACTCAAAGCAAACTAAAGCAGGTGTCTGTACAGATGGATGCAAAGGTAAGCAACTAGGTCTATTACTCTGAATTCCACAGAAGAGAGCAATGATGGAGATTTAAAAGTGATTACTGTAGGCAGAAGATATAAGTTTAAAGCCAACAGGATTGATTGACATGATTTGGAGGAGCTGAAATTCAGGAAAGTCTACAGTGTATAATTATCACTTTCTGTAACATTTACTGGTTAACAGGAAAAAAAGAAAAGAGAAAGAACCTGGGGGTGTGTTAAATAAGGATAGCAGTATCACATGACAGCTTTGCATAGTGAAAGACAAGACTCCTTTTAGAAAGACAAAACCATCAAATGGTGCAAGCAAGACAAGCTAATGTTCCCAGAGGGAAAAAGAGACACCCAAAACGTTGACCCATTGATGGAGAAGTTATAACACTGATGGTCCAGAACAATAGTATTGGGCCAACTTAATGCGTTCTTCTCTTCCTTTGTATGTGACCTAACTTCTTTGATATTATTGGGTAAATCCCTTGGAATATATAAAGAATACCCTAGATTTTGCATATACTAAAGCAGGCATTGTTGTCAGAGAACAGTTGGTGACTTTAGCTGTATTTCTCCTGCCTTACTGCCTTATTGTCTATCTGATGCACCACCAATGTATTTAAAGTGTATGATCTATGACTTTTTTCCTATTACTATGAAATCTTCATCAAATTTTTACCTTGTTGGGACCTGGTATTTATTATAACCTGAATCTCGATTCCTGGGGCACTGGCTAGTCATTTTTGACTATGTACTATTTTTTTTTTTTTTTTGATGTGAGAAGTTCAATTCTATAATACTTGAAGATACACTGACTAGAATATTTTTCATTCTTATAGGAAACAAATCAGTATTAAGTAATATTTGCATACTGTTAGAGTTGACTTGTGGTAGAAGTATGAACATGACAATTTTAATTATACAGTGAACCTTAAAACGGTGGCGTTGTGAATAGAAGAAAATGCCTTGACTTGTACAGTCAGGGATAAGTAGGTTTTCTTTCTTAAATGAGAAATGTGATTTTACACTGATAAAACTTATTTTCAAGGTATAAGGAGTTGATGCAAAAAAATGTTACAAATGCGAAATGTTTTAGACAGTAAACAAAATACATCCTTTTGTAAGAGATGATCCATCTCTAAAGCATCACACGCTTGCTACAAAAATAGACAATCAAGGAAGTATGTTCACCTGGCAGTAATTATGCATTAATGTTGAAAGACGAGAGGACACATATAGAATCTGTACCACAGTTTTCACTTACGCATGCAACCAATCCTTCAATGAAATCAGTTCATATTAAAGCCTCAAGAGAAAGCTATAAAAAAGACAAATAAATTGAATTTGTCCATTTATAATATTATCATTATTATTAGGGGAGCTATACCCTAACATACTAACTAATATGAATCCACTGTTTTCAAGTGTTACATAGAAGACAATTTTGTAAGTGGAAGGAATCCAATTTATTCAGTATTGCTAAACTTGGCCCCACATAGGAGATGGAATTTGAGAAGCAATGATTTAATGAGACAAGAAGCCAGGAGGTTATTGGGGAAAATAACATTTGAGGTTGGAAAGGAGAATGTAGAAGACTCGGGGGCCTTACTGTGTTTCACAAAGAGCAATGAGACTCTTTCAGCTGCAGGAGAAGGAGTGTGGAAAATAATTGGTGAGTAATGAGATGAGCAAGGATGCAAAGAGTAAATTCATTCAAAGTCTTCTAGGTCAGACAATTAACTGTAGAGTTTAACATAAATGTGAGAGGAAGAGAGGAAAAAACTCTTCAAAAAAGTCCTGAAACATTTGGAAGTACCTTTTCAGAGAATTCATGTAAGCATGAATGAGAATATTCTGAAAGAGAGAAAGTGGAAGTCACCTAATTATTAAGAATTTTGGAACAAGTAATTAATCAGAGAAAGCAGCTATTCTGTAAATGTCTGAAATCCATAGTCTAAGAATCTGAGTTTCATGATCTCAAGGGACAAGTACACCCACAGTGATGTACAGGGAGATAAGGCTAGGCTTGAGAACACATCAGCTTTGATGTGTGGAGATACATTATGCTTTCAAGGTTTATCTTGCAATCAATACATATTTTCACTTCAGAAAATATATAGATGTAGGAAATTAATTACATGGCCACCAAAGTTGAGAATGAGAACAGAAATCTATTCTAAGCAAACACAATTTTTAAAAGCAACTACAAGGTCTCCCTGTTTCTCATTTCCAAAATCTAAGCTAATATATATTGTATTGGTTGTAGCCTCTTATGACTCCTGTTAGGTGTACTTTGAAAGAAAGACATAAGGAATTTCTGTAAATTTTGTTGTAATATTTTGGTAGTGATATATTGTGTGTATGTATGTGTGTGTGTGTGTGTGTGTGTGTGTGTGTGTGTGTGTATACTTGGAGGGTGTATGTGTTTATAATATTATTTCTATGAGGATTTAAAGTAGTGCCACTAAACATACAATCATATCCAGAAATGGAAAAATATACAGTGCATATTTCATACCTATAAAGTGTAAGCGAATCAAAAAATGTTATTTTCAAGTTGGGGTAATATGCATATTCTTGATAAAATTGAAAAAAAACAAATTGCTTAAGGGTATAATGATGTAACATGTTTTATATTTTGATATGAAGTATATATATATATACATATATATTTGAAATATTATTTTCAAATTACTCTATATATTATTTCAATGGATTTTTAACTATGAATTTTTCGGGGTTGTATTATATAAACCCATAATGTATAAAACGTGATAGATTCTAATGACCAGTTTAGGAGGATTTTTCCTTTTAGCTTGTTCATTCTGTTGGTGATCACAGTTAAATAATTTACAACACTGATTTCAGTAATAAAAGTATTTTGTCCTATACCATGTGGTTTAGTGTGCTTCAGTGCAAACTTTATGCATATCTGACTATGCATACTATTATATTAAGAAAGGAAATGCAAATATGATGCAAATTATACTAGGATTGTGCTGAAAAGATGTATTTTGATCTATTACTTTTTAAAATTGCATTTTAACAGCATCTATTGATACATATATAATTGATTTGTATTCATAGTGAAGTAGCTAGAGGAAGTGAATCTGCAAACTCAACTTTGTGGTAACTACACCCTATCCCATCAAATGGAGAGTCTAAACTCAAATCAAGAATGGAATATCATAAGTGGCTTCTGAGATGAGTATATATTCAGGGTAGTATTACATAAAATTAGTTATATTTTGTTCAAATGTGCCTATAGCTACAGTATATCAAAGTGTTCAGAATCCCAAGTGCTTGTTATTCAAATAGGTATGTAAGAGAGTAATCTTTTTTAAAGAATACCATTTTTGGACACAAATTAAATGTAGCATGAAAAACAAATGTCTAGAAAAGGTATTAATAATAACACAATTACTATTATGTATTAATATTAGTATAAATCAGTACTATACTTTTCCTTCTACAAAAAGGAGTGTTATTTACTTCAGAAGATACTTTTAGAAATTAATGTCTTCCTGGTTCATGTTTCACTTCTTTGACTGCATTGTTATCTGAGACATGTGTATCTTTTTTTAAAAAAATCAGGTAGCAACCATAGATTGCAATGGAGTTCCTAAGTGAAAAAGTCATTAGATAGCAAGCAGTACTCTCCTACGATAGTAGGAGATGCTGTCATGATATCTGCTTTTAAATGCAGCCAGTAAGTACAAAGCAAAATATTAGACATCTATCTCGATGAGTTCCTAAATTAAATATTTATAATGTCTCTAAAGATGATTTGTAGTGGGTAAAATGAACATAACTCTACATCTTTTAAATAGGATATACACATCTGATATATATATATATATATATATACACACACACACACACACACACACACACATATATATGTATTCTCCCTTTCACCTCATATGTATGTATATAATATATGTGTGTGTGTGTGTGTGTATGTGTGTATGTGTGTGTATGTGTGTGTGTGTGTGTGTGTGTGTGTGTGTGTGTGTGTGTGTGTGTCTTTTCCCTGCCACCTTGGAAACCAAAAGCAATATTGACTGTAATGCCAGCAGTCCACCCACCACTGAGGCAGGGTAGAATTTAAGCAGAGCTTGGGTAGGACATCCATCTTAACAACACAGCCAATGTAGCTGCTCGCTGGAAAAATTCCTTGATGCAGATTGATTTACTTCCCTGCTTACTGTTAACCAGAAGAACAAAATAAAATGTCTATACTGATCTAGCAGAAGAAGTTTTTATGATCATCATTGCCAGAAGTTATGATAATATTTGGAAGAAGTTATGTTGTCTAAAACATAACCAAAAATACTGGAAATGATGTCCTGGAGGTGATGCTGAAAGTTTAATGCATATCACTTTAGATGAAGGAGCCTTCACACGTGTACAAAAGCATTTAACTGTTCATAAAATATATTTACTCATACATTCTTCTCTTTAACAATTGACTAAATTTAATTTTCTTTATGTATAAAGAGTAAAACTATCACAGTTGTGAACCTTGAGAATATCAGAGCATTTACCATACCCTCTAAGCAAATTCCCTAAAAATTTAAAAATAAACTGGCTTAAAGAGTAGCAAAATCTTTTTTTAAATCTAACTGTTGAGTGACCGCAGTCCTAATAAAATGGGCCTAAGAAAATATACTAATGAGTGTTTCCAATATGATATGAAGATATATAAGGAGGTTTGCTGATTTTGTCATATGGGAATCAAGAACTTTATTGTGAATTTTTCTTTAAAAAAAAAAAAAGATCAGAAATTCAAGAATGTCAGGAAAAGTGTGGCTCAAAACAACTCATCTCTTCTGAAAAGTAACAGAACTGAAACAAGATGATGTGAAATTATCTATGTTTAATGGTAATGGTTTACTTTGTGAAGTAAAACTTACATCAGGTCTGGTGTGATTGCTGGGGCAGTGCTAAAGGTATGTGTCACCAAGATTGCCAGTCAATTCTGGGAATCACATGAAGAAAGTAAACTATCACCTATTGAAAACTGTGTCTTAATGGCCCAGGCTATATACAGAATTTCAGTAAAGAAATAAAAGCACCTAACCAATGACAGATAACAATTTGTAGTGAAAGATAATACCTGTAACATATCTGGAGGGTATTAGAGAAAGTAAAGTTGGCAACAAAATGAAACTTGTTTCTAGAATCACCATTTGAGATTAACCACTTTGAAAAAAAAAATTAAAAAACTGCAATATAAATGTGCATACATGGATGCCAAAAAAGGAAGATAATGAGAAAGTGACAAAATAAATTGTGTAAATTTATATAATAGGCAAAATAATCATTACTTATTTAATATACACATTTGTTGAATTTTAATGTAATGCAGATAGAATAAAGTATACAATATTCAAATCCAAGTAGAATCCAGCCATGAAACTTAAAGACAAAAGAAAAAAGAAAATTTTAACAGATACTGGAAATATATTTATTCATTTCATCTAATATCTACAGCAATACTTCATGGAACATCAGAACCCATGTATCCAATAGCAGTTGGATAATTCTTTCAAAATGTTTGGAGAGAAAAATACAAAACAGAGGATCTTATATGCCACAGTTATTTTTCCACAATATAAAGTAGAGACATCACACAAAGAGAAACTGTTAAAAGTTGTAGAATTAGATAGTACAAATATTTCAGGATATCTCTATAAGCATTCTTCAGGCTAAGCTGAAAGCACACTTCATAATAATTCATACTAAATGACAAAATAAATCCTTTAAGAAATGTACTCACTGATAAGAGGATATTAGCCCAAAAGTCCGGAATACCCAAGTTTTACTTTACAGTAACCGCTGGACTGAGTGTGAGGTCCCAGATGGAGGAGTTGGAGAAGGGACTGAAGGAGTTGAGGGAGTTTGCAGCCCCATGGAGGGAGCAACAGTGTCAACTGGCCTGATCCCCCGGTGCTCCTGGAGACTGGACCATCAACCAAAGAATACACATGAAGGGACCCATGGTTCGGACCACATATGTGTCAGAGGAGGGCCTTGTTGACCATCAGGGGGTGGAGAGGCCCTTGGGCCTGAGGGTGTTAGAGGCCCTAGTATAGGGGAATGACAAGGTGGGAAGACAGGAGTGGGCAGGTGGGTGGGTGAGGGAATACCCTCATAGAGGCAGGGGAGGGAGTATAGGATAGGGGGTTTCCAAAGTGGAGACCTGGAAAGGGGGAAACATTTGAAATGTAAATAAAATATCAAAAAATAAAAAATAAAAAAAGAAATCTCATAAATATAAAAATAATACAAGAATCGTAGGTGTAGTTGCTGAGATTTATTTTTACTTTTTATTTTCATATGTACATTATATATTATACAAAATTTTCAAACTGATGTTATAAAAGTAGCAGGTTTTCAATAGTGTTTTGTGGTTTTCTGTGTTCTCATCAGCAGCAGGGAACCATGGTATTAGCCTGGCATAGCTACCTTGAGAGAAACTTGTCATAGGCATTTCAGGTTAGAGCCCATGGATCCTGGGGCACAAAGTCTCTTTCAGTCCCCGAGAGACCTATATACTTCCTTAGGCAATGGAATGTTCAGGTCTCTTTGTGTTTCTTTGTATGTTCCCTTGGAAGTCAAGGAAGCATGGAAACTTGACAGGACAATTGGTTTTAGACATTAATCTTATGTTTCCTGTGTAATTTTCAAACATCATGGTATCCTACCAACAATGACTGTATTGACTCTGGCACATGCCATTATATTCTGTTTCCAAAAAACGGATAAGAAAATCTGATTTCTTTCACTCAGATTCTCACTGACTCACTTGTGCTGTGACCCCTACAGCCAGCCTGATTTAATTCCTCATGGCCATATCAGGTGACTTTGGCCTAAGGGGTAGGCACCTATTAGTGGTGCCTGAATAGGTACATGAAATATAGGTATTTAAAAGGGATGGGGGTTGGGCAAAATAGGGTAAAAGGTAAGAAACTCCTGGGAATCGGGTGTACAGAAGTATAATAAAGCAGGAACATATATTGGAGATAAAAAGATGGGGCAGGCACAGTTGAAGAAGTGACTTTTGTTTGTAGAAGTTCTTCAAACTTTGTTACTGGTGGAAAGAGTTAAAGTAGGACACCATCATCTTATGAAATTCCTGGAGTTCATTTGGGACCCTCCTTTTCCTGAGAGGAGATCTCTGGATCTCAAACCTTGTTACTAGTTAGGAAGAACAATTCAGAAAAAAAAAATAAATAAATGCAAGTGGACCAGAAAAAAAAACCCTAGTGATTTTTTTCAACTTTGGAATGAAATAAAAAGAATAATAGATAAAAAAGGACATAGTTATTATTCAAAATGAAAGTGATGAGGAAAAGCAGAACCAACACTGGAAATAGAAATTAAAATGCCATGAAGAGTGGTCATACCACACTACTCCTTATCTGGATCTTCTCTCTGTGTATATATGTGTGCCACACGTGCAACCGGTGCCTACAGAGGCCAGAAGAGGACGTCGATTCCTTGAAACTGGAGTAGATACAGAACAGATGACAGTGAAAATCATTGACACATATTACAACATTCCAATTTTCCATTTCCATGAGCATCCCAAAACTATATTTGCATATGTGGACTTTCTTAGCAGCATTATACATAACTGTGTCAGAGTAATGTGCCAGGCAATAGAGATTCATCAACCAAGTAATAAATGTTTAATAAATACGGAGGGATGATTTAAAACATACAATCATAGGAATAAATTTGAACAGGGTTATGATGCTTGAAAGGAGACAACTGAGGAATTATTTCTGTTTGACACCACTTATATGCAAGTTGTAATGGAGGCAAATAGCTTGTGGTTAAAAATAAAGCTACCATTAGTTAGAATCTGAAGAATAAGAAATATGTAGTGTCTTCTTACATTTTAAAATAATTTAGGTGAATCTGATCATGTTAGTTTGAACAGTTCCACTGACAGCTAAACTATTGGCATTTATAATTTACTGGAATATTTTAAAGCAATTCATTATCTCATAAAACAATGGTTAAAGTTTTAAGAAATGTACACAATAAAATATTAGTATTCACATAGATATGAATGTCTCAACACAAAATGAATTCTGTCAGTACTATATGTAGAATGTTCATATAATTTATAACTCTCATCAAAAACATTAATAGTATTTTGGCATGTAAAAGCCACTTCTATTTATAGTCCTATTGAATTAAGATTTCTTCTTTTAAAATCATAGGGCTTAACTTATTATGTGACTTGATACTGCTTTTTTGTTTTATCAGTTCTTTGATCAGGTCTGGCCTTGGACCTGCCAAAGCTTTTAGATAATAAAACAATCTCTTTTCCACTATTAATCCCACTGTTTTCTTAATTCCCAAGGCAGCAAAATGGGCTTCATATGGTTTATTCAGCAAAGAATATTCTGCTTTTCTGATATTCTGAATGTTTCTGCAATCTATAATGGTTAAACTTTGCTTACCCAAATAAACAAAAATATTGGAATTTGTCAGCATAGCATGTATACATATGTCGAATCTTAATATGAAACATTTCTGTTTAGTTATACATACAGTTGATATTTGCCACTAAAAGATACATTTTTCTATTATGGAGAAAAGTAAAGATGTTTATCTTCCAATATGACTCTTACAAACAACTTTAAAACACAGAGAAGGGCCACAGTTATTTTTCTTCTGGTTATTCATACTTTAAACTCTGAAGTACCTTTTCTTCTAGTGATAAAATTTTCAAAGGTGCTAGCCACAAAGTTGATAATATTATATTGTTTATGGCAGTTACACTAGTAAGTTGGGTCAAAAATGGTGCTTTTATTTCATAATCAAAACTTCAGAGAAAATATTATTTACTTTTTTCCATACTTTGACCAAATACTTAACAAGAAAAAATATTGAGAAGACATCTATTTTTGGACCACAGTCCTATATCCTATATTGGGACAAAGAATGGCAAGGTATGGAACATCATGGATTTTAGTAGTTGCTTGTTGCTCACATCTCTCCAAAACAGGCAACAGAAACTAGACAGAAAACTATTCAAAAATGAAACAAATGAAGATTCTAATTCTGTTATCTTTATCTATTAATGTTCTCCATCCAAAAGCTTTCGCAACCTCCCCAAACATCACCACTTCTGGAGAGCAAATTTTCTAACAGATGAACAGATTGGGAGAGGGTTGCTTATATTCACACTGGAAGAAATAGTTCAAGAATCTGGTTGGATTTTTGAACAAATTAATCAATTCTCCACTTATATTTCTGCGTAAGGATCATTTGCTGTGTTACAGATACAGACAGACTTGGGAAACAAAGTAGAACAGAGTCATGAACACAAGAAAGGGGCTCGTAGAGAAGAGGAGGACTGGAGAGGAACAGGAAGCAGAAAAGATGGTACGTCTGAAAGTCATCAAAATGCATTATATAAGGGTGTGACAACAAGAAGTTAATAAAGAAATAGAACTTATCTCCTTCTCACAGTGTAGTATAAAAATTCTAATAAATTATGTGGTTTGGAAGCATCATAACCATGTTTTTGGCCATAATAGAGCATTAGAATTCCACCATTTAGGAATAAGGGCACTAATGTCTGTCATGGATTCACTTTCAGGTTGGTATATGGTACCTTCCCAGCATTTCCTCTGGTAAAGAAAGGCAGAGAAGATTTTCCAGCTATACTTTTCTTAAGAGACTAGTTACAATGATGAATGGTCCAAACTCAAAGGCTTCACCTGAGTCTCTGTTCTTTGGGCTTCAGTTTCAAAAAAACAAATTTAGAGACTGAGTAGCTGAATCCTTCAGACAATATTAGAAAATGTAAGGCTCCATAATTGCACCATGTTTCTAAAATGGAGGAGTTGGAGAAGGAACTGAAGGAGCTGAGGGAGTCTGCAGTCCCATGGAGGGAGCAACAGTGTCAACTGGCCTAACCCCCCTCCCCGGTCCTCCTGGTGGCTGGACCACCAACCAAAGAATACACATGGAGGGACCCATGGTTTGGACCACATATGTGGCAGAGGAGGGCCTTGTTGGCCATCAGGGGGAGGAGAGGCCCCAGTAAAGGGGAATGTCAAGGTGGGAATATGGGAGTGGGCGGGCGGGTGGGTGGGAGGTGGAATTTCCTCATAGAGGTGGGGGGGGGGTAGGTGGTTTCCAAAGAGGAGACCTAGAAAGGGGGAAACATTGGAAATGTAAATAAAGTATAAAAAAATGATAAAAAATCAGAATTGTCAGCAGAAATATTTAGGGTTTTTTTCAGATAATAGAAACAATCAAATGCACTTCATATTTCAGAAAAACTTATTTCTATTCTGAAGTGAATTTTGACTTGGTTTCAAAAAGGTGGTTTCCATGGAGAACTGCTAATGATCTTAAACATTTCATATATTTATCAACTAACAACTTACTTAGAGACGTAGGAAATAAATATTAATTTCCATGTTGTAGTATAGATTATTTTTTATATTTCAAGTGACAAGCATTATGTCAGTATTATCTTCAGCCACTTAATTGCCCAAGCATTGATTTTCATAGAGGCATGTGAACAGATTCAGAATATAAATTCAACACAGTAGACAGAGGTGCAAGGAATGGACCTTATTTTAGAAAACCCTAATTTTATTTTAGTTATTGGAAAGTAAATAAAATTCTCCCAAGAATTTATTATTAAACAAAATATCCATTGATCCATAAGATATTTTCTTCACCTTCAAAATCCATTTTGTATAAGAAGCTTAATAATGTAATAATTTATTCAGATTAAATGACTACCTAAGCTTCAGATCTCAAGAGGTGGAGGGAAAGGAATAATTTGAATAGATCAGTACCCAGAGAAAAGGCAATGTTACAAGGTTGCTCTCATTAAGGGTGAATGAACATATTCAAATAGCTCTTTGCTGTAGCACAGAATTTTATCTCTTTTTCAACAATTTAATTATACGTCGTTCACATCATTACAAAATGGGATAACTACCCTTTGAATTTTACCTCACCCTTCCTCTAAATAATAATATTTATATAAATAAAAAAATGCCAAACTTTAGGAAAAATTGGGAAGTTGGCAATGTAAATTAAAGGCAATTGTGGTCACAGAAGAAGCAGGGATTTCTTTCAGAGTAGGAACTAATTATATGAATAGAATTTATTTAGTTCAATCAAGTGAAACTATAAACTGATTTTCCATTAGCGAACCAGATAACAAATATTGAGGCACATTTTCTTTTTCTCTAAAGAAAGATGATTGTATCCCTTGTCTATAAGTTCATCCTCTAGAATGTTACTGCGTTGCCAGGTAAACACAGCGACAATACTGAGCTATCTTTATTGACCAACATCCAACTACAACTATCATTGGAGTTACTCCATTGTTTCCCCTCAGGTACTTTTTTCACAATCGCTAATAAAATTAAGACCAATTGATACCTCAGATCATGAGAGATTTAATGAAAATCTTCTGCATTGCTGTGACAGGGATATATGGCTACAGGAGTGTCATCTCTAAGTGTCAGACACTTTATGACTATTTATTCAGTATAATCAAAGTTCTGGCCAGTACTTTCATGCAAAATAATTCCAGAGGAATTCATTACATATATTTAGTGATGTATAAAATCTTTAAAATCCTATGAAACATTGATGTAATGTCCATAGCACATAAGACAGAGGAGTAGTTAGGGCACAGAGTGTATGCATGAATATATTTGTCAGTCTCATGGGCACAAAGTGTCATTAGGTACAAGTTATTTTCTAGATATCATTATTTTTATTAATTTTATCTCATATGGTTTGACTACAAGTAGCTTAAGAATTTTGGATGAATATGATAGGTCGTTAGGAAATCTGGTTCTGGTAGAAATAACAGCACTTAAGACTTGATTTCATGATAAAACTGGCTTGCTATTGCAAGAATTAAAAAAGGGACGAAGGTTTCTTACAGAAGAAACTGTACTGGAAAATGACATGGGTAGGAAACAAAATTACTTCTTACCTGAGGTTTGGCAAAGGTCCATACCATCAAATGACAAGTAGAGCAGTTAAATGTATCACAATATCATTAATAATGACACTTAGATGTTAAATTAAATCAGATTAGCATCACACGCCATCAGAAATACAAGGTCGCATGGGATTGGCAACAAACCCACAGACACTATTTCCTGTAAAAATAAAGAAATTAGAATTTTATAAACAAATTCCTATTTTATCATCTAATTACTAGAAATAAAATGGATGAACACTTTTCCTGACTGTAAAACCAATTGTGAAAACACAAGTGAGCACTTCTGGGTTTTTTCTTACTGTGATGTCTAGAAGTGGTACTGACTCATGACACAAGGCAGCTAGAAGAATAAAATGTTGTGTTAATATTAGAAATACATATGATCAAAAGTGAGAGGGAGAGAGAGAGAGAGAAAGAGAGAGAGAGAGAGAGAGAGAGAGAGAGAGAGAGAGAGAGAGAGAGAGAGAGAGCGCTTGTTCATCTAGCTGCTGGCCTT
Organism: Uromys caudimaculatus; assembly: GCA_028551405.1. Taxonomy (NCBI): domain Eukaryota; kingdom Metazoa; phylum Chordata; class Mammalia; order Rodentia; family Muridae; genus Uromys; species Uromys caudimaculatus. Next base: position 10,622,599 of record CM052708.1, read on the forward strand.
TACATTGGAAGTCAGCACCACATAACAACAGCAGACTTCAGTTGGAAAAGCATAGAAAGTGAAACTATAATTGCCTCATTTATAATGAGTAAAATTTATGATTAATCTCTTTGCCACATTTGCATGTTGTACAAAAACACCTATAATCTTATTAGTAGAATTAAAGAAAATGTATATCTCATAAGAGTGATTCAGAGGATAAAATCTTTTGAAAACAAACACAAGTAGATTTGAGGGTGGAAAGCAATTCTACAAAAAAGAAAGTGTTTGGATTTTTTTTTTTCTTTTTCAAAACAGGGTTTCTCTGTATAGCCCTGGCTGTCCTGAAATTCACTCTCTAAACCAGGCTGGCCTCGAACTCAGAAATCCGCCTGCCTCTGCCTCCCAAGTGCTGGGATTAAAGGCGTGCACCACCACTGCCCGACTTGGATTTTTTTTAAAAAAGAAATGTATATATACCTTAATTCATCAGCTCATTTAAACAAGTTAATTTTCTAAAACAGTTAAAACAAAACAAATATGGTGTGTAAAGAAATTTCAAACAACATATGGCATTTGAAGGACGATTTGCTCCCAATTGGATGGCACCATTTCTGATGAACTTCAAGGAAATATGACATTTTAAAATCCAAAGAATGAAGGAAACAAAGGAAGAAGAAAAGAACAAACATATGAAAGCTATATTTTAAGAAAACTCTGTCCAACTTCAAAATGTGAATGCACAGAAGGGTGAACCTCTGATTCAATGCTCCATCTCCCACTGTAAATGAGGAAAAGCAGTTTACAAAATAGTGCAGATGCCAGGCTTCTTTCAGGTTTTTTTTAAAACTGGATATTTTCTTCATTTACATTTCAAATGTTATCCCCTTTCCCATTTCTGCTCCGCAGAAACTCCCACTCCCGCATCCCTACCCACAAATTCCCCTACACTGGAGCATCAAACCTTTACAGGAACAAGGGCCTCTCCTCCCATTGATGACTGACAGGGCCATCCTCTGCTACATATGTAGCTGGAGCCACGGCTCCCTCCATGTGTACTCCTTGATTGGTTTCTTAGTCCCTGGGAGCTCTGGGAGGTCTGATAGGTTGATATTGTTGTTCTTCCTATGGGGTTGCAAAGTCCTTCAGCTCCTTCAATCCTTTCTCTAACTCCTCCTTTGGAGACCCAGTGTTCTGTTCAATGATTGGCTGTGAGCATCTGCCTCTGTATTTGTCAGGCTCTGGCAGAGCTTCTCAGGAGACAGCTATATCAGGTCCTTTCTGCAAGAATTTTTCGCATCCACAATAGTGTCTGGGTTTTTTGACTGTACTGGATGCATCTCCAGGTGAGGCAGTCTCTGGATGGCCTTTCCTTCAGTCTCTGCTCTACGCTTTGTCTCCATATTTGCTCCTGTGATTATTATATGCCCCTTTCTAATAAGGACTGAAGCACCACTCTTTAGTCTTCCTTCTTCTTGAGCTCCATATGGTCTGTGAATTGTTATCTTGGATATTCCGAGCTTTTGGGCCAATATCCACTTATCAGTGAGTACATACCATGTGTATCCTTTTGTGATTGGGGTTAACTCACTCAGGATGGTATTTTCTATTTCCATCCATTTGTCTAAGAATTTCATGAAGTCATTGTTTGTAATAGCTGAGTAGTACTTCATTGTGTAAATGTACCCTATTTTCTGTATCCATTTCTCTGTTGAAGAACATCTGGGTTCTTTCCATCTTCTGGCTATTATAAATAAGGCTGCTATGAACATAGTGAGCATATGTCCTTGTTATATGTTGGAGAATCTTTTGGGTACATGCCCAGGAGTGGTATAGCTGGGTCCTCAGGTAATTCTATGTCCAATTTTCTGAGGAACCGCTAGAATGATTTCCAGAGTGGTTATGCCAGATTGCAATCTCACCAAAATGGAGGAGTGCTCCTCTTTCTCCACATCCTCGCCAGCATCTGCTGTCACCTGAGTTTTTGATCTTAGCCATTCTGACTGGTGTGAGGTGGAATCTCAGAGTTGCCTTTCCCTGATTACTAAGAATGTTGAACATTTCTTTAGGTATTTCCCAGCCCTTCGAGATTCCTAGGTTGAAAGTTCTTTGTTTATCTCTGTACCCCATTTTTTAATAGGGTTATTTGATTCTCTGGAGTCTAACTTCTTGAGTTCTTTTTATATATTGGATATTAGCTCCATATCAAATGTAGGATTTGTAAATATCTTTTCTCAATCTCTTGGTTACCATTTTGTCCTATTGACAGTGTTCTTTGCCTTAAGGAAGCTTCACAATTTTATGATGTTCCATTTGTTGATCCTTGATCCTAGAGCATAAGCCATTGGTGTTCTGTTCAGGAAATTATCCCCTGTGTCCATGTGTTTGAGGCGCTTTCCCACCTTCTCCTCTACAAGTTTCGGTGTATCTGTTTTATGTGGTCCTTGATCCACTTGGACATGAGCTTTGTACAAGGATATAAGAATGCGTCAATTTGCATTCTTCAACATGCTGACCTAACAGACTGGATATGTAAACAGAACCCAGCATTTTTCTGCATACAGGAAATGTACCTTAGTGACAAAGACAAACCCTACTTTAGAGTAAAATGCTGGAAAAAAAATTTCAAGTACATGTTCCCAGGAAACAAGCAGGAGTAGCTATTTTAATATCAAATAAAAGCATCTTTCATTTTTCAAAAAAAAAATGTTAACTTCTGATTTCTCATTAAAAAGTACTGTTTGGAGAAAAATCTCCATTCAATACAGCTCTAGGGGAGATTCTTTTGAGTTTAGTACTACTTTCTTTAAAAATAACAACCTGATATCTATATGTTATGAAGTGGATTTATTTTTTGGAAAATATTATGGTAGTATAGAGATATAATTTAAAAATTGGAGGATTTTATTTATTAATCTATAAATCATAGTTCAATCACACTTAGTGCTTCATCGATTATACTGGTCAAAAATTCTGTCAGATCTATATATTAATCTGAGTATTTGTGAGGGTAAAATCTCTTTGCTTTTGTGTGTGTGTGTGTGTGTGTGTGTGTGTGTGTGTGTGTGTGTGTGTTCTCTCCTGGGTCTCAAATTAATAGCAGAATTTGATACAAAATTAGTTGAATTTTATTAGTAGTGTTATAAAAATTGCATTAATTATCAGCGTAATCTTTTCATGGAATACGAGCTAACTAATCACATCAAAAACATTTGTTGCTCAAGAAGTAGGAACCGGAGTAGACAGGCAAAGGCGATGTCTGCCTCATGGTTATAGCTATTGCTGAACACATATTCTTAGCAACATTTTGTCAAAGTTCTTGGCTTTGTGATGCCCTGTATTAAGATCAGCAATCATAAAATCCATAAAACCCAACAAGTTAACTCTTCAGTACTTTATGGATAAAGTAATTAGCACTCCAATTATACTAGGAAACATTTATGTCTTACATCAATTTTGCATTAAAAGCATAAGTTCCAATTGATGGCTCTTGCATATGGTGCCAGAATCTGTACTAATAATGATTCGAGTGAATTACTCAGTATTAAATGTGCTGTTTTATGCATAAAGTTTAAGAATCAAGATCTAGACATGTAGAAACTATCATTGAAAGTTAACATGATTGCATCTAGTAATTTATGGATGCATATAAAATATGTTTGGTATATAATTTTTATATTCAACTTGTTACTGTATAGAAGAATGTATCCTTTTATATTTAAAGACTGGTAAGGAAGAATTAACTCCTGATACTGAAAAATAAATATATGAAAAGTAATAGAATTGATTGGGGAGTAGGTAATATGAAATTTGAAAAGTGGTATTGTATAAAGGAAAGATATAAAATATATACTGATTTTATAAGCTTTGGAATAGAAAATAAATGATCATTCATAGGAATTAAGTAATGCCATGGTAAAATGTCATATTTTAAATGAACTACATTATCAAATCAATCTTTAGGAAGTCATAATAAAATAATAATTGTCTTGAAACTAACAAGTCTTAAAATAGATGTACTGTTGGTATGTGTATGTTCAGAGTTACCTGTGATGAAGACTTTTGTGGTTGGTAAATTTTAACTTAAGATCCTGAATGCATACACCAGTTCATGTCTAAATACAGACAAGATATTTCTACTATAATATTCTCTTTGAAAAATATATTTATTATGGAAGAATTCATCCATTCAATGGCAATTTAATCATACTGCTGTCTGCTGTCTGCAAAAATTAAGATGGAATTGGTTGTTCTTGACTAATGAACACATGTAAACATTTGTTTTGGGCAAAGCTTTAGAAAATAAACAATATTTCCTGAGAATGTGAAAACTTCTAGGGAATCCTAATTTTAGAATCAGCATCAGCCATTTACCAATAAGCACTCTTGTAACATGTGCCCTTGACAAAAAAGGAGTACTTCCCTGCTCTGCCTACATACTTGTTTTTAAAGTTAAACTAATTTGTTTCAGTATACCCTGACAGAGCCCACCAGCACTGGTAAAATAGGAGAGTATGGAACAAAACTAGTATTGCCTTCTAAGTCTGTAGGCTCTGGCTTTCCTAAGGTAGCTGATCCTAGATCTTAAGCTGTAATATAAAAGTGTCTTTTAGTTTAAAAGTCCCTCTAAACTTTTATTATGACTGATTAAGTGGAAACTCTTGCAGGGGAATAATAATACACCGTTATATCATTAGATTGGCAAACATCTGTGTTGCTGTGGACTATAACTCTCAATGCTTGGAAAATGTACAGATATTTGTGATATAATATTAATTCATAAGAAGAAACAGCCATATCTGGGAGAACTCCCCAACATGTAGTAATATTTTTGGGGCAGTAGTCTATGGAGGACTCAAGAAATATATCCAAATAAATTAAAGACATTCTAAGCATTTACAGATCAGGAAGGAGAATCCTGTTGCAATATATTTATATAAATTATATACCTAGAGAATAATATATTAAACAAGACTAGGAAAAGAACATGTAGTCCAGTACAACCTTATATAGACAAGATTTTAGGATGATAGAAAATCCATTCAATACATGGATAAATTTAATGTTTTACATTCAAGAGAATTGCTTTGAGCTATTAATAACGATTTAGATATAGAAGAGTATGGTTAATAAATGTTGCAAGAATTTCAGTATGGAAGGGTAATATTCAGCATGTTCACACTAGAAACTATTATGAAAAATGAAGACATGAATCTGTGAAACTTTTGTAAAATTTCTTTATATACTATGAGAGGTTAGACACTTGTATGTTGGGAACAGTCTATCAAACCAAGCTACAATTCAGTTGACTAATATAATAAAATATCACAAAAGTAATTACTAATTATGATTAAGGATTCGTGTATATTGTTCAACTACAACTTCACTTTGATCAGAGAAAAATCCAATAAAGTCCAAAAACATGAAATTGTACTAAAAGTTTGGTTCTTCTAAGAGGTGTAGCACATTTTCTTATTAACACAGCAATCATCCGGACTGGTTAAAAATAATACAAGCAATAGAACGTTGGAAGGAACAGATTTGCCATCACTGTGTAAACTCATCCTGGTAAAGATATTGTATTCATGTTATTGTTAGGTTTAAGAAATTACTTTTTAAAATAAAATGACAAACAATCATACAACAACTTTTTGAAAGAAAAAAATATGAAGAGCACTCAGATTTGTAAAGGTCAGAATAATAATCTTCCTGTAGTCTGATTTGATGCTGATTCTATTAAGGTTTCATGAGTTAGTTTGTAGGATATTTATTTTTCACAATTTTTAGCTTACAGAAAAGCAGTCAAGAGCACTGTCTCAAGTTAATGTTATTACTGTCTTGTGAAATAGTGGTTGACCATATTTTCTAAAAAGTGTTCGACAAACACAAAAGCTAAAACAATAGCTAACCAATAATGGTTTTCAATAATATTCGGACATATTCATTAATTTGTCTCAGGCTATGATTTCAATACTTACTAACAATGAATGTAAGGTACATGCTAAAGTGAGAAACTTGTATGTAACATGTAATTTCTTTATTTGAAATGCCGTCATAAAAATGAGCAGCATTTCAATCTTGAGCGAAGGAGCCACAATTAATTGACATATAAAGTTAGAAAAAAATATGATTTTGCCTAATTCTGGACTTTCCGTGATGCTATCTATACTCACTGTATACAGCCACAGAAACATTGTCACAGAGACCCCGGCCACTTCTGCAGAGACATAAAACCTATTTCTTCCTCCCCACAAATGAACCAGTTCTCAAAAGCTATTGCGAGGGTGTTCATGACCAGCAACTCTAGACCAAAACCTTGCAGTGCACTCATGTGCCCCAGTTAAGCATTCCCCTCTATCCAGTCCAGCATCCCAATGGGCAAGGGGACGAGGGCGACAGTAAGCAACCCTTGATTGGATTTGAGACCTGCTCCAAGAAGAAATTCCTGCCTGTTGTGATAAATATGGTTAAACCTCATAGCTGGGGAATTGATGGCCTAGTGGTGGAAACTTTAGATGTTGTTTTTGTTATGTCACAAAGTAGATGCCCAAAATGTCAGTGCAAATGTTGCTGTTGTAAAATGGTGGCCCAGACGTAACCCAGTGCAGATTGTTTTGGGGTAGTCAGAGGAAATGTTACTGGGTAAGCAGAAATCTAGATTCAGCATTCCTCAGAAACCTCATGGAAGATGTTTCTGTTTTTCAGGAAAGCTACTGCTAGCCCAGAGGAGCGTTCTTTTTCCCAACTGCCTTAAGCAAAGGACATCCAATTTCAAAATAATCTAAATAAATTACATAAGTTCCAAGTCTCAACACTAACTCTCAGGCTCTTCCAGTAAGCACTCCATGACCTGATGCTACCATCTCTAATCAAGCAGAAAAGGATTTTCCCTCAAAGTAGCTGCTTTCTATGCTTTAATGCAACTTAGCAGTTGTTCCCCCAACACACTGTTCTTTTTGCCTAGTGTAGTCTAGTTCAGTGATTCCACTGCATCTGGCTTCCATTTATTTTACTAAATAGTAATATCCTCAGATTGCCTTATACATATTTAGGTGTGGATCCATAGACTTGTGTTTTTTTTCTCAATTTTGGTCTCAATAGCTTCCTGTAGTCATGAATAGTCATTAATATAGAGACTTGTGACTGTCCAAAGTACTGTATAAAAGTGACTATATGTCACATCCATAGGTGGGACATTTATGTCTCCCAACCCAATGCTCAAGAAACATTGCTGTAAGGGGTCGTAAGAAAGTGAGAGTCAGAGTTTGGGCGGATGGCTTTGAAATGCTGTCTGCAGACAAGACATAACTGTTACACACATGGACTAACAGAAACTTTGATTATCTGTACAAAGCACAAATGCTCAAGCCCACTCAAGCATTCTAATGTTGAGGAAGAAGGGGCTCCTGAGGCCCCACCATTAGAACAGAAGCTATGGGAATCACATTCTTAGAGGGGTGAGCAATGAAGCAATGAATAACCTCAGAGTCATAAAGCTATGGACAGCAATACCTAGACTCAATGAGAGTGTGTGTGTGTGTGTGTGTGTGTGTGTGTGTGTGTGTGTGTGTGTGTGTATGTGTGTGTGTGTATGTGTATAACTTGATAGATAGGATACATAATAGAGAGAGGGTCAAAAGAAGTACAGAGAGTAAGTGGGTGTCATATATGATAAAGATACATTGTATATATCTATGAAAATTTCAAAGAATCAAAAAAGAAATAAAAGTTGCAAATCATGAAAATGTCCAGAATTGACAGTTGCAGTTTATATTGAAGATATTTAGTGCATCTGTAACTTAAATCATTTAAAGTTCACATGTTAATTGTATTAACATTCGTATTTACTACTTAAAGGGAAACATGCAATTTCTGAGAATGCCTGAAACTGCAATAACAAACGTATTCAGAGTAATTAAGTGAATAAGGTATGTGCTGTGATTTATATCCTCCTGTACACATTCTATAAGACAGATTCAATTTCTCAAAACTCTTGGTGGGTGGCCAACTGTTGTTGACATTGCCTAAACATGATGATGTCACCAGACCAAGAGATGTCGAGTATTGCTAAATCTACTTGTTTGTCCTATAAAACCCTACTGACATTGTTCCACTGTTTCCTAGAAATCTGGTTATAAGTGTATAGAAACTCTGAGTGAAATAGGGGTAAAGTCCTGAGTGTCCTTGTTAATTTTACTAGAGCAACCTCCATGGACCTAAGGCAGAGTTCAACACAGTTCATTCCATAAATTTAATTGTGTGCACAATTTGCAAAACAATTTCTTTATCAGTCATCATCTAATGGAAATAAGACATAATGTGTCTCTGCCTCCTTTCTATTGTGTGAGGCTCCTATACAGAGTGCTTCTGTAGTTTTCAAGCACAAAGGAAATGGGACTTTTGAAATAAAAACTATTATTTAACAAATAGCTGTTAGCATATCTGGAAATATTCCAATAATATTGGATGCATAATTTAAATAGATTTTTCAGTGATGTTTTATGTACCTTTCATACTCACACATCTTTACTCATGGATAGCAACCATAACATTATTTAATATTTCTAATGTGTGAAAATGTCATCACTTTGAATTCATTTGTAAATCTTGCTTGTATTTGTATTTCAAAGTTCTGTCATTTTGGTCTATATTATGTTTATATTCAGAAATGCAAAAAAATAAATAATGAAAAGTTATTTTCTCCCATTTTCAAGCATATTATTTAGATAAAGGTCTTATTAAATATCTCTTATATGTGATTTCTATGATGTAGAATATTTAATATTTTATTTTATCTAAATGTGCAATATTTTACTTTTTAAATAATAAAATTGTAATATGTAACATTGTAATACAATTTAAAAAAACTATTCCTTAATCTTTTTTTATAGTACAGACTTTCTCCCCCTCACGATCCACTCTCTGATGCTTCCACATCCTACACCTCCTCAACTCATCTCCAAAAGGATGTCTCCATGCCTGCAAACCTCCAGACCTCCCCATTCCCTAGAGCCCCAACTGTCTCGAGGGTTAGGTGTATCATCTCTGACTGAACCCAGACCCGACAGTCCTCTGCTGTATATGTGTTGGGGGCCTCATATCAGCTGGTGTATCCTACCTGGTTGTTATCTCAGTGTCTGAGAGATTCTGGGGTTCCAGGTTAGTTGAGACTGCTGGTCTACCTATACGGTTGCCCGCCTCCTCAACTTCTTGTAGCTTTTCGCTAATTCAACCACAGGGGTCAACAGTTTTTGTTCTTTGATTGGGTGTAAATATCTGAATCTGACTCTTCCAGCTCTTGTTGGGCCTTTTGGAGGGCAGTCATGATAGGCCCCTGTTTGTAAGTACACCTTAGCATCAGTAATAGTGTCAGGCCTTGGGGCTTCCCTCTGAGCTGGATCCCAATTTGAGTCTGTCACTAGACCTCCTTTTCCTCAGGCTCTTCTCCATTTTTGTTCCTGCATTTCATTGAGGCAGGAGCAATTCTGGGTCAGAGTTTTGTTTTTTTGTTTTTTTGTTTTTTTGACTGTGGGATGGCAACTTTATCCTGCCACTTGATGCCCTGTCTTTCTACTGAAGGTGGACTCTACGTGTTCCCTCTCCCCATTGTAGAGCCTTTCATCTAAGGTCCCTTCCTCTGAGTCCTAAAAGTCTCTCAACACCCAGATATCTGGAACATTCTAGAGGCTCCCCCCACTTCCTGCCTCTTCAGGTTGCCTGTTTTGATTCTTTCTTCTTGTCCTGTTTCAGTCCTGTTTCCCCACCTCCCCCCATTACCAGATTATGTTCCCCTCTTCCTCTCCCTCTTGCCTTTCCCACCCAGGTCCCCCCCCTTCCACCTCCTGTGATTGCTTTCATCTCCCTCTCAAGTGATATTGAGGCATCCTCACTTTGGCCCTTCAGCTTGTTAGTTTTCTAGAGTTCTGTGGACTGAATCCTGGGAATTCTGTACTTTTATGGTTATATCCACATATTAGTGAGTACAAACCATGCATGTCCTTTTGGGTCTGAGTTATCTCACTCAGGATAATATTTTCTAGGTCCATTGATTTGCCTGAAAAATTCATGATGCATTCATTCTTAATAGTTGTGTAGTATTCCATTGTGTAAATGCACCACATTTTCTGTATCCATTCTTCTGTTGTGGTACCTATGGGTCGTTTCCAGATTCTGGCTCTTATAAATAAGGCTGATATGAACATAGTAGAACACGTGCCCTTGTGGCATAGTGGGACATCTTTTGGGTATATGCCCAAGAGCGGTATAGCTGAATCTTCAGGTAGATCTATTTCTAATTTTCTAGGAACTTCCAGATTGATTTGCAGAGTAGTTTTACCAGTTTGCAATCCAACCAGCAAGGGAAGAATGTTCCTCTTTCTCCACATCCTTACCAACATATGCTATCACCTGAGATTTTGACCTTAACCATTCTGACTGCTATAAGGTGGAATCTCAGGGCCATTTTGATTTGTATTTCCCTGATGACTAAGGAGTTTGAACATTTCTTTAAGTTCTTCTCAGCCATTCAAGATTCCTGATGTGAATTCTCTGTTTAGTTCTATACCCCATCTTTTGATTGGATTGTTCTGTTTCTTGGTCGTGAGCTTCTTGAGCTCTTTATATATTTTGGATTTTAGCCCTCTATCAGATGTGAGGTTAGTGAAGACTTTTTCACAATCTGTAAGTTGCTGATTTTTTCTATTGCCTATATCCTTTGCCTTACAGAAGCTTTCCAGTTTCATGAGGTCCCATTTATCAATTCTTGATCTTAGACTGTGAGACACTGGAGTTCTGTTTAGGAAATTCCCCCCTGTGCCAGTAAGTTTGAGGTTCTTTCCCACTTTCTCTTCTCTAAAATTCAGTGTATCTGTTTTTTTTTTGTTGTTGTTGAGGTCCTTGATCTACTTGGACTTGAGCTCTGTGCAAGGTGACAAATATGGATCTATTTTCTTTTTTCTATACACAGATTGCCAATTAGACTAGTACCAAAGGAATCTACAGATTCAATGCAATATCCATCAAAATTCCAACACAATTCATTAAAGATGTGGAAAAAGCAATTCTCAAATTCATCTGGAAAAGTAAAAAAAAAAAAAAAAAAAAAAAAAAAAACAAAATAGCAAAAACAATTCTTAACAATGAAAGAACGTCTGGGCAAATCACCATTCTTGACCTCAAGCTATACTACAGAGCAACAATGATAAAAACAGCATGGTATTGGTACAGAGACAGACATGTTGATCAATGGAATATAATTGAAGATCCAAAATAAAACCACCCACTTATAAACATGTGATCTTTGACAAAGAAGCCAAAAATATATAATGGAAAAAAAAAACATCTTCAATAAATGGTGCTAGTCTAACTGGGAATATTATAATTTTGAAGTATGTTAACTTATAATGTAAAATTCTGCAGTAAATGTGTCGTATTTAATTAAGTGCACAAGAGGCAGATCAGTAATAAGAATGTTTTTCCATTGTTCAAGGTTTTTTTGGTGCTTTTTTTGGTGTGGCTAGTTGGTTGCATCATCCATATGCAGATTATACTATTTGCATAATATTGAAATATAGCTACACAATACAATACTCAAATAAGATCCTTTGAAACAACTATGCATAAGACATATATAATAGATTTTCACACTGAAGCCAGGTATAAATAATTGGGACCTCATCCAAGAAATGCTATGTGAGGTACAAAGCACACAGACACCATAATATTGCATACAATTGGCAGTGTGTCTCAGGGATTGTGGTACTGTCATGTTAACCAGGTTGCCACTATGCAAGGATGACTAGACAGTGGGGTATAACTGTGGAAAACTGAGGTTGGCTCCAGGCTTCTCTAACACAACTGCAGTATTCAAAACTTAGATGAAAAGGAGAAATTGTGTTTTATATAGGGTTTTACTGCTGTGAACAGACACCATGACCAAAGCAACTCTTATAAAGACAATATTTACTTGTGGTTGTGTCGCATGGCTGAGCCCAGGCAGGCATGGTACAGGAGGAACTGAGAGTTCCATATCTTCATCTGAAGGCTGCTATGAGAAGACTGGCCTACAGGAGCAAGGAGGAGGGTAGTAAAACTCATCCCCACACTGACACGCTTACTCCAAGGCCATACCTCCTAATATGACCACTCCCTGGGCCAAGCATATTAAATTTACCACAGACTGTGTTGTCTCCATAGAATGCTGCTGTTGCTCCCTGGTTGGTGAAGTGCTTGGACATTTGAAGATTTTGAACTGCAGCTTCTTTTTTACCCCCTTTGGATTCACGATTGAGTATGCCCTCTTCTTCAAACAAGCCTCTTCTTCAGGATTCAAGAAGTCATCTTCATGACATGTGAGATTCCATTAGTCCCAGGACAGGAGGCATTGAGAAACATATCATCCCTTACTCCGTAGAGATCTTTAATAATGGTAGAAATGGGTTTCACTAGCCTAAGATGTTTTATTATGCTCTCAGCCAAATCTGCCACAAAGAGGTCAATGATCTAGAATGTATAAACTTCTAGTTTGATCAATTCATAGACATCATCAACCATCTGCTTATGAACCTCTTTCCACTGCCCCTTATATGCATCATTGCCTACAAGGTTTAGATTTTTCCGGGAGACACCAGCAACATTCAAGCAATTCCACACAATTACACTGGAGTCTGTAATCACCCAAGAACACCTCTATGGCACCTTAGTGGGTGAACTCCTATTTCTTCTCCCATCTGGGAACAGAGCCAAGCTGACCTCAGACTGTAACTATTTCAGATATCTTGTAGTTTTTTTCTTTTTTGAGGAGGGGGGAACCACTTATTTTCCAAGCCACATAGGTCAAGATATCCACTGGGTTTGAAATAACTAGCTATTTTCAGTTCAGACTCTACTTCTCAGCATTATAAATGATGATCTTGAGGATGTTCATATTTTGCTGAGTGTAATTGAGTCAACTTTCTTCCTCTTGTAGAGAGGCCCTCAATGTGATAATGACTACCTTGGAGTTTGCAGTCACAATACAATACAAATATTATCCAGAGACAATATTTGATGTTCTAAGGAAATAGTTACAATGCTGGAGATCCATCATCTCTTCCTTCATCTTGTCTTCCATGACATCAACAACTGTAAGCTCATCTCCCTTGTACTTCATTATGATCCTGATAGCACAAGCAATGACAGCAATCCCAACAAGCACAATCTAGTTCTGGAACAGGATGGTCTTCCTTAAGGGGATACATAATCAGCTGGTAGAGGTAAGTGGCACAGAAAGAGTTAGAGTAGAATATCTGGAAAAATTGTTACTAAGAAAAATGCCTGGCTCAAAGAATATTTTTAAAAGTGTTTTTACATTACAAGCTACTTAGAAGTCTCAATGTTTGTGAGAAGTAGGCACTGATGAAAGAGAATATATAGAGATAGCATATTACTAAAGAGTACACATATAGGTGCACACACACATACACACAAACACAAACACAACCCCACATGCACAGGATATTGACTATGCTAGGCTAGTCACATTATAGCAACCTCATACCCAAATTATCTTATTATCTTATCAATTATACATATATATGTATAATTATCTTATTATCTTATAAATTATACGTGTGTGTGTGTGTGTGTGTGTGTGTGTGTGTGTGTGTGTGTGTCTGTGTCTGTGTGTGTCTGTGTCTGTGTCTGTGTGTCTGTCATCTTATAAAACTTTCTGGAATCATTTTTGTCAGTTGTTTTCTTGTTAAGGTAGGGTTTTGTGGACAAAAGAATATAGAGCTCAAAAGAGAAATGAGAATAAAATAAGCACTCTCCACTACTCTGACTAGGTGGACAAAATAGGGCTGAAGATGGAAAGGTTAACTCAAATCTTACTATCTTTTATACAACTTTAATGATATAATTTAAGCACAGATAAAACTTCAATTGACTCAAAACATATCAGTAAATACTCTGAAATAGCACTTATGTAAAAACATTTATTGATTAGGAGAGTGGAAAAGATTATGAAGATGGATCTTTATTCTGCTCATATGGACAGATATAGATACAGATACAGACTCACATATACATACACACATATACATCATATACATATACATCATATACATATACATATACGTGTGTGTGTAAGTAAAAATTTTATAAATGCATTGGTGCATTTAATTGGCATAAACGACTTTTCCTATAAATTTTGATCTTCTCTCTACATAAAAATAAAGTTAAAATGTAAATGCAGTTTGTTGTTCTTTGAGTACCACTTAAAATTGAAAGTGTTAGAATAAATTCTGTAGATAGAGCTGCATATAGTTATATTTTGTGTGATATAAGCTACAAACATAAAATATACTTGTTATTTGGCTTCCCTTTCACATTTTCAAAACAGAAAAAAAATAATTTCAAAGGAAAAATTTATTTTAGTTCACGTATTCAGAGGCCACTTTAGATGATAGGTGGCACTGTTTCTTTAGGCCTGCAGTAATGAGCAGCATGTGGGCGGTATGAGGTGGAATAGAGCTGCTCAATTCTTTGTGAAATTAGAGAGAAAAATATCTTAATTTGCTTTTCCTAATGCTGACAATTATTATTTTACCTGTAGGAATAGAGTCAGCACTTCTTAATCAAAGTTACATTGCTGCTATTACAAATTAACAAAATTGCATGTGCTTAAAACAACATAAATCTGTAGGTTGCTATTTTATAGGTCAAAAGTCCAGTGTCAGTCTTTCTGGGCTAAGTACCAAGCATTGTCAGAGCCAACTCACTCTATGGAATCTCATTAAATGCATCTCTATTCTCAGACTGTAACCTCATTCTCATCTCAAAATAGTTGTATTTCATATCTGTGACCCTTACTCCATAGGTACACAGATCTTTCACTGATGTCACACCGGCCTTTTTGCTTCTATTGCAGATTAACCAACAATAATCTTGTTAAACATGGATTTATAATCTCTATACATTCAAAGTTTCTATTACATATAAATAAATGTCAGTATTTCCCAGGTATGGGAAATTAAAATAAAGCTGGGCAGTGGTGGCGCACGCCTTTAATCCCAGCACTTGGGAGGCAGAGGCAGGTGGATTTTGAGTTCGAGACCAGCCTGGTCTACAGAGTGAGTTCCAGGACAGCTAGGGCTACACAGAGAAACCTTCTCTCAAAAAACCAAGAATAAAAAATTAAAAAAAAAAATTCAGGCAGTGAATAAAATAATTTTTATTGTATCATTTCTCATTAATATCTATAGAAGACTTAGTTATTAGCATTGAAATTTGAAGTCATATCTTAAGCAGCTTTAAATAGTTTTAAAATCATATAAAATATTTTATTAATTTTATTAACCTTTTAATATCTACTACCACTATACTTGTTCAAACCTTAAAAAATTGAATAAAGCATTGAAAGTGTCTCTCATTAATTTTACAAAATAAGTGATACATTGATATTATAATTTTAATAAGAATATTGAATTTCATTGTTGTGAAGATTACCAGTGGTTTAGGACTTGCTATAGCAAGCATGAGGACTGGAGTTATTTTCCCTGGAAATCACATAAATGCTACATATGCATGGTTGCTTGCATGAAATTAGTCCTCAGAAATCAGGAACAGGAAATCCCCAGGGCAATGTGGTTAACCACATTAAGTGAAACCACAAACTCCGTGTTCATTTGTGTAGTACTGACTTCAAGAATAAAGTGGAGAACAATGAAGATTTGTGAACATCAGCCTTGGCCTTCCACAAACATATGGACTTAAGTTCTCTGGTTCACACCCCCACACACCTTTGTACCAACAAACGTGAAAATACAAGCATATTCTGTAGATATATAAAATAAATAACAAAGAAAGAACATTGATTTATGTTTACACACATAAATGTTTAATTATGCAAGAAATAAATAAAAGCATTTTAAAATCTGTTGACAACTTTAAGCTACAATTAAACTGAAACAAGTTCCAAACTTTAATAATCGCCTGGAATGACATCATTTACTGATGCCATTCCTTGTAATGTAGGGAGAAAGAGGGAGTGGGAAACCTCCAGGTGTTATGGTTTGAGTGATAAATGCCCCCCGTGGGCTCACTTATGAGAGCCTCCTGCCCAGGTGTTGGGACTGTTAAGGAAAATTTAGGAGGTATGTCCTTGGTGGAAGATTTGTGTCACTGGCTTTGAGATTGTCCATCCATCTGTCTATCTATCTATCTATCTATCTATCTATCTATCTATCTATCTATCTATCTATGATCTATCTATCTATCTATCTATCTATCTATCTATCTATCTATCTATCTAATGTATCTATCATCATCTATCCCTTCATTTGGCTAGTAGTTGTGTCTCAAGATGCAAGTTCTCAATTACTCCTCCAATGTCATGCCTACTTGCCTGATGCTATTCTCCCATCAATGATGGTCATAGATTCAGCTTCTGAAACTGTAACCCCCAATAAATTATTTATTTATAATTTGACTTGATCATAGTGTCTATTAGAACAATTAAAATGTTACTAAGGTACAAGTATTGACACTTGAAAAGCCTAAGTAGCCATTATAAAAATGCTTCTGTCTTCAGAATTCTAAAGCATTCCACTGACACTAGACTATAGTGTATTAGCTAAAATTACACCTCTGTGAGATGACATGCATTGGAATGCTCTGGTAATCTGTAAAATTCTTGCATTTCCTAACAAAACATACCCCACCAAATTTTCTATTAAGGAGGGACCCAGGACAAGCAGCTTCCTCATTGTCAGAGCAAGTGAAATTTTCCACTGTCCCTAGATCCTTTCCTTCAAAATGCCAATTTTTGAAATTATAATGAGAACAAAATTTCAAGCTACCATGGAAACCAAAAAGCATCCTTTCATATTGATATTCAAAGACTACATGCTAACCCCAAGATTGGTATGACTTTTTAAAACTTCAGCAGTCATGTGGCCTTGAAGGTTGTTATTATAGTTCACCTCATTCCTATTTGCAGCCAATTTAACTGGTCATTCATTTGTTTAGTGTTTGGTGATAATAATATTATTTTTTAATTATACTTTTTTATTCTTTAATCTTTTTTACAGTTCAGTATTTATGTCCCTCCTGGTCTACCCTTTGACTGTTCCACATCTTATACCTCCTCCCCCTATCTCCAAGAGGACATCCACCCCCACTCTAACCCCAACAGACATCCACACTCCCTGGGGCCTCAAGTATCTTGAGGGTTAGGTGCATCTTCTCTCATGGAGTCAAGACCTGGTGTGCTTACAAACAGGAGTCTAGCATGACTGCCCTCTGAAAGGCCCAACAAGCAGCTGAAAGAGTCAGATGCAGGTATTTACACCCAATCAATGGACAGAAGTTGCTGACCCCTGTGATTGAATTAGGAAAAGCAGGAAGAAGCTGAGGAGGAGGGCCTTATAGGAAGACCAGAAATCTTAATTAACCTGGATTCGCGAGATTACTCTGACACTGAGTCACCGATCGTAGTATCTTTAATGTATTGATTTCACCATTCTTTATTTCACATCTTAAGTGCTTTAACTGCTTTTAAAACATATGAAATAGTTTTGTTAACTTCTCAATCTCTAGTATCAATATGTTATTTCAAAACATAAAATTTGAAATAAGCCATTGGAAGATATGTTCACAAATTTATGAAAACTCAATAAGAAATTTATTGATCGTATGATCCTAATAGTACTAAATGTTTCAGTGAAAGTTTGCAAATCTAAACAAATGACTACAATTTCCCTAGTACATATTTTCAAACATCCTTAAAGTTTAAGAGGTGTCTCTCCAATACAGTTAATCCTTCTGTGAATTAAAATATAAATATACACACAGGCTGACTGACTGGCTAGATATTTGTCAGTGTGAATAATTAAAATTTTGCAGATCTAGAGCCAAATTATCTTAGGAACTCTCTAGTCTCTTTAATATTCTGTCAATCACTGTCTAACCTAATAGTCCTGTGACTACCAGATCATTTTTCATATTTTGTTGATAGATCACTAGTTTCCATCAACTCCAAAGCTAAAAATGGCATCAGCTAGCATTTGAGACCTACAGCAAGGATTTCCTCAATTTTTGTAACCTACATACCTGATATTTACACAAATATATTTTAAAAAGTGTCTTGATTCATGAGTTTATTTTGCTTTGCAAATATAAGCAGCTCAGGACACTAATACAATACGGTAACATGGTATTTGGTACAGCCACAACCATCATATTCCTGCCATAGTCAATTCCTCAAGAATAACCTCTTTATCTTTTTGAGACAAGAACTACAAACACGTCATTGTATTCACAGTATTGCAATGTCTTGAGAGGACAGTTAGGAAAAAAAATAAAACTATAAAATGTGTGAGACTACAAATCAACTAAACAGTAGCATTAAAATGAAGACTCAAGGAAGGGCAAAATGGATTTCATATGGCTGAAGAACTGCTCTGAGAATGAGTCATTTAAAAAAAAAAAAGTCTGTGCAGAAGAGAACCATGAGAGCACTTGCAAGTGAAATGGGCCTTTAACAAACACAGTGTGTAGAAGGAGAAAGGCTAGCGACTGAGCTCTCATAAAGATGCATAAGTTGCTTCTACATTCAGACCTTAGAGTCAAATGTATACTACTAGAGTAGTCAAGCTAATAAAGTATGTCCCCAAGGTAGACTAAGCTATCACTGCATCACGGAGAAAAATTCAGAAGTAGTGCAGTCTGGGACAGAGCAACGTAACAAAGGAGCAGAAGACTTCCCAGAGGTAGAGAATCAAGGTCTAGTACTGTGAGGTGAGTAAAGTTGGCAGTAGCATAAAAGCTGGGGTTGTTCTGCTTAGACGAGAGAGGACACTAAAAGGATGAGAAGTGGGACATGGTTAAATAAATTCCTCATATTTATATCCACAGGTTACTACTGCAGCTCTTACTTCTCATATAAGAATCTTATTGTACTTGACAGCTATTGTCACAGACTTGCAACTAGTCAAAGGCCAGGAAACAAGTGACCATAGAGTGTTGTGCCAGAAATGAGACCTTAATATCGGCATTTCCAGTGAAGGTCAGGGAACACTGAAAGATGGATGGAAAGACTGACAGAGTCAAAACTCAGCGAGGAGTGCTGAGACACATTATCTTTTGGACATGGCAGGTATACTGGCTGATTTTGTGGGTCAACTTAACACAACCTGAGTCATCAGAAAAGAAGGAACTCTGCTTGAAGAACTCTCCATGAAGGCCAACTGTAAGGCATTTTCTTAATTGTTGATTAATGGTGGAAGGCTGAGTCAAAGGCTGGAGGTCCTGGGTTCTATAAGCAAGCAGCCATAGCAAGCCATGTGAAGCGAGCCAATAAACAGTAGCACTCCTGGACTTCTGCATCAGCTCCTGCTCTATCTGAGTGCCTCTCCTGATTCCCTTTGGTGATGAACAGAAATGTGGAAGTTTATTCAAAATAAACCTTTTGCTCCTCAACTTGTCTCTTGGGCATGGAGTTTTTCCACTGCAAAAGAAACCATAAGACAACAAGGGGTTTGTACTTATGAGCCCACAGGGGCCGCAGCTACTAGAATGGGATATACACAAGATCAAGCCAGTCAACTTTCAATAATGGAGAAGAAAGGGATCATGAAACCTAACTCTGCATGAGAGCTCTAGGCATTGGTGGCTCTTATACGATGAACTGTTGGTTTTCACTAGAAGTGTGACCACTGCTTGGTCGTGCATGTTCTAGGGGATGGACCATATGTATATAGATGCTATTTGAAATACATATTCATAATATATACAATATATTTCAATAGTCATCATATACGTGTCTGACATTCCTTGCTAATGTGTAAAACTATTTTTAACTCTTAATTTATTCTTTGTGAGTTTTACATCACGCACCCTAGTCTTCATCTTCCCATCCCCTCATATCCCTCCTTTACCTTTGCAATCCCAAATAAACAACAACAACACTCCAAAGTACTGAAACCTCACTGTGGAAGCTGTAGCATGTCACAGTGAGTCCGACAGTGTATCCCTCTGTCCACACATCTTCACTTGCACATGTTTATTGAGATAGGTCACTGGTCTGGTTTGAGATCTCTGACCTCTGTGAAACCATTGTGTGGGGCAGTGATCTGTGATGCCCGGTTGAGCATGGGCTGGAAGCTCTGGGAGACCCGGTTGTACACCAGAGAGGTGGTACACCAGGGACCAGAATTTATGCTTCTAGCCAACGCTCCTGGGAAATTCTTCATATCACAACCCCTGTATAGAAAGAGACCTGGTGTGTGAAACTTGTGTATAGGCAAATTAGGGCTCCCAAACTGGCCAATGGAAAGTATCGACTCTAGGCAAATGAGGCAACGATTAGGGCTCCCAAGCTGGCCAATGGAAAGCATCAACTATAGGCAAATGAGACAATGATTAGGGCTCCCAAGCTGGCCAATGGAAAGTATCAACTACCAAGCCCCACCCCCTCTCTCAGAACTATGAGTAGAACACCTTGACCCAGCTCTCTCTCTCTCTCTCTCTCCCCTCCTTCTCCACCCGCCTGCCCTGGGAGCGCTGCCCGCCATCTTGAACAAATAAAGATAAAAACTACTTTGGCGTCCGAGAACTTTGTCTAAGGGAGCTGTGACTCTTGGGGCACAGGACAGCGAGTGCTCTGAGCACAATGGAGCTGGTGGATGCCCACGGCTGATCTCGGTCCGCTCCCTTCCTGCACCTCGGCCAAGCCACTGGCCGAGACCTGCAGCACTAGGCAGCGCGCAGCGGCTTGGGCACCGAGTTGGTGGACTCCATTAGTGCCAGGGGTGCTTGACTCCGGCATCTCACTCTGGTGGCGTCAGGCCCCGAGGCATTTGCGACGAAGAGGGCTGTGGTGGTGATCCTTGAAGCCCAGGGCGTACTCCACGACCGACCCCTGGCGGTCCCGGACCCAGAGACTCCACCCTCACTGCGCTTCCCCCAATGGGGGAGAGTGCGACACCATTGTATCTTTGCCAGGACTCCTCCAAGTTATCCTGTTGCTGCCTTGTGTCATGGAGCTCCTGCTGCTTTGGAACAGCAAGTTTGGCCCTTTCACACATTCAACTGTTCATAGATGATATAGATTTTAGGGTGTACCAACTGAAAGCCCTGGATCTGGGCCTGGGTGTTAGCTGTGCTGGCGCTCTTTGTATCTGTACCACCAGGGTGAGCTCTCTAGCACTACTCTGGCTAGGCCACCAAATTCTGCCAGCATCATGAAGCAAGGTCAGCTCTCCTGCTTTCATGTCCTTAGGGACAGCTCATCTGCACCACACCACACCTCTAGAGCCAGCTCCTCTGTGTTGTCTAGTCAAGGTGTGGGCTGCCTCTTCCAAGTGCTGCAGTTTGTGAGGGTCTGGGACAGTTTTGCTGTTCTCATGCCTGGGAGCTCTGTCACCAGTTTTCAGAAGACATCTAAGAGGTTATGGAGAGCAAATGAGATTTTTGGAGATAGCCCACCATTTTTGTGATGTGCTATGAAGGGTGAGCTCTAAGATGAAGGTCCTCAGACACTTCATCCCAGGATTGCTTCTTGCTACTGATATGCCCTTTCTGCCACAATTACATACACACATTACTGGAGACTGGGGACAGGTATCACCTCTGCCCCTATGCCACCTCATGGCAGAGGAATAGCAGGGTCACCTTTCCCACACTTACATCCTAGGGACCAGCTCTCCCACACCTGTCACTAGGGCCAGCTCCACTGTGCTGCCTGGGCAGGGTGCAGGTCCACCTTCCCAAGAGCTGCATCTGGTAAGAGATGGGGCCAGCTCTTTAGAATATCCAGGGAGGTGCAAGGCCAGTTATGTACAATCATGGACATCTACATAGATACTGGTGACAGCCATTACCAGGGATATCCCCATGTTTTCTAGTGGTAATATGAGCCACAGACATTGACACCAACCCCTGCCACTGCTTAGTAATATAGACATGGCTCAGATTGGAACCTCACCATGGCCCCAGGTACCAGGGCTGGCAACTCACAAGAGGCTATTCCTCTCTACCTTTGAGTCTCCAGTTCCATCTCTCTTCATAATGCTCAAGATGCTCCACTTCTCTTTCTCTCCCATCTGAACACTACATACTCGCATGTTATTGGCTCCAGCTGCAGGCTGTCCATGCAGCTGGTGTGCCCCTAGGAGACATCCTCTATCCACGCTTCATGGTGTGGCAGCAAGCAGTTGTCTATGGCCTGCCTGTGCTATATACACTAGAGAGCAGGTTTGTGGGCAGCATGATGGCCCACAAATTTCTGTCTGTTTTTTTCTTCACATGCTGTTTTGGCTGGATTTGGTTTGATTTGATTTGTTTTTTATGAATCCTAGGTATAAAACAGCTTTGGCTACCAAGCAAGACATCAAGCCAGGGTAAGCAAAGGACTACCATCTGCTCTGCCCCTGACTGATATAAGAGCACCACCACCACAAGTTGTCTCCATATCTACTGGGGGTAGTGGTATTTTAAATTATGGGCATTTATCTCTGTGCAGATCTACATGATATACATAGGAAGGAAAGAGCCTGAAGAAACACTTTGGATTATAGATCCATATGAGCTCTCTGATTACAGAATGCAGGTCACCTGCAAGAACAGTAGGTGCTCTTGAATTACCACCTATCTCCCTAGGCCCTGAAATTTGAATTTTCCGAACCAAGAAATTACTGATGATAAATTTGGGGGCTTAATAGAATTAGTTTTATAAAAAGATTTGTTTATTTAATGTATACAAGTGTTTTCCGTGGTTGTGAGCCACCATGCGATTGCTGGGCTGGCTTCTCTGCAAGAGCCACGATTACAGTTTACTGCTGAGTCATTCTTTCAGACCCCAGAATTCAAGTCAGACTTATTCTTATCTATTTAGAAATAAAGATTCTAGTCTATATCCCTGAGTCTGCTACTCCATGCTCTAAGAAATAGTAGTATTGCAATTGGTCATCAAGTTAATGTATAAGAACTCTAAAAATGAAATATATTCAAATTGTTTATCTGACTAATCAATTACTTTTTCTTTCTTTTTTTTTTTTTAATTTTTTTTTTTTTTTCGAAACAGGGTTTCTCTGTGTAGCCCTGACTGTCCTGGAACTCACTCTGTAGACCAGGCTGGCCTCGAACTCAGAAATCTACCTGCCTCTGCCAAGTCCTGGGATTAAAGGCGTGTGCCACCACTGCCTGGCAAATTTCTTTAAAAAATAAATGACATTAAATTGTTCTCTCATTTATATATATATATATATATATATATATATATATATATATATGTTGCAGGAAGTATTAAAAAACGATGGAAGGAAAGTACTGCACGTGTTCCCTCACTATGCCCTGGTTCGCTCTTCCCGGGCAGGCTGGCCAGCCATGCACTGGCGGGCAATGACCAACCTGCCTTCATCTCTCGTGAAGCTCTCTCTGACTCAGAGCTCCATGATCTCTCCACTCAGCTTACTAGGTTCCCACTGGCAGGTCACTACCATGCCAGCCCCATGCTTCAATACCACCATGGCCTCTGTGGTGCACATCAGGCAAACCCATACTTTGCTTCTGTACCTTTCTCTCTTGAACCCAGATGAGCCACTGCATGAAGGAAAACGTAAGACAAACTTAGTTCAGAAACAATGATAACTCCATCTCTGGGTGCAACAACTAAACCAAAACTTGTAAGCCATATTTAAATCTGATTCCTCCGGTGGCAAATTCTTGCGGATTTGCCATACCAGTGACTCTAGTAGTTTAGTAGCTACATCTTACCCGTTCCATATATATATATTCCTAATACCTATATTATCTCCATTTTTATATGTCTTACCCACCCCAGACTAACTGAATTTGTGTGCCATGCATTGAGTGTTAATAGTCTGACATTATATGGTTCAAAATGCAAGATCTTCTATCAACCACTTAAAATCTTTCAGAGTGTGAACTTCCAAACCAAGGTTCTCAAGTATCTTGCTTTCATATGACATAGCAAATCACAGATTAAATTACATTCAGCAAGTATATAAAGCATGCATAAAATCAGAACTAAATATAACAGGTTCTGCCATTTTTAAGCTAATTATAAATGCTTCTTCCATTAGTATTCCCAAACTTAATTGGGAATTCAAAAACACAGAATGAACTGAAAACTCAATACTTCAGCTTCTAACAGTTTTAATATTCTCTGGGGGATAGAAAAATATGAAGGGAAAGAGAAATAGATAAAATATCTTGTTATAGTTCACTGACTTGTGATTTAAATTCACACCATCTTTTAGAGCATAATAACAGTGAGGCCATTTTTTAAAAGGCTGTTAACTACAAGATTAATTTTGCTGCCACATGATTGTGCCCAAAATCAAAATCTAATTATCATGAGAATTATTTAAGCATAACTTCAGGATATTCAATCTTTATTGTAGTTACTACTTATTTCATAGTTCCTATGGAGAAAAATAACCAAGTATTTATCATAGTAAATTGAACCTGAGAAATGTTTACTGAAATAGATAGCCACACTACATCTTTACATAAGCCATCAGGAAAGAAGGCACAGAGATATCAAACAACCCTCTCAAGATCACTGGTAGAGCGCACGGATCTGTAATGGCACTTCTAAGTCCTTGTTCTGTACCTTACTTGATCCCTTCTCTTTTAATAAATGACACAAGAATATTTAACTTATACTTACCATTGAATAAATAAATGAGAAACAAGGCTTTTTTCAGACAAGAGGAAGTTCTGTTTATAGGATTGATTCTTTAATGTGCCAGATATTTCTGAAGAACTGCCAGGTCCTAGGTACAGTTCAAGGTGTTGGGAAGACCTTCCTTAAATGAAAACAAACAATGTAACCTTTCTCTTTATGAGGTACTGATTTAGAAAAGAGACTGATGGATACATATATGCTTAATTAAACATGTAGTAACAACCAGGGGGATTTCCCAAAGAAAAAGAGATAATAGTAATATGAATATACAGTTCTATAAAAGGCTTTAATTTCTATTTGCATAAAAGCTGTTAACAGCAAGTAGAAAAATTAGGTAAGGTATCATTGGTATGATTGATATGAACATAAATGTCTCAATTTAATACTGTGACTCCTTACTGGCTTAGCACAGGATGGAATAGATTTCATTTTTATCAGCAACCACAACAAAACTTGCCACAGTTGGAAAATACCTAGAGGGTAGAGAAAGTATCGGAATTTGTTTCTTTATATTCTCCCCACCTAGTCTACTTGCATTCTTATTGTTAAGAAATAATATCTGAAATCAGCTAGAGAAGTTCTCTGTAGGGCAGCTCTGAGTGAAGGGCTAGTGCTCACAGCAGGAGCCTAGTAAGGAGTATAGCAAATGCAAGGATCTCCATCTCCTGGGGAACAGTGTTCCCTGAACAGAACACGAATAATTTGTGGAAACAGCATTAGGAAGTTAAGGGTGAATGCTTCCTGCAACGTTCCGAAAAGTAAATATGTTTTCTACTTATCATCACCTCATGCTGAGTCATTGATGGTTCTGCCCAGTGCACAATTTTTCACTTCAACATCCTGCAGGCCATGCCATAAATCTTGAATTACTCGTTTTAATCAAAGAAAAACAAAACAACACACAAAATTCTTCCTACCATGATGACATTATTTTAAAAGTATAATTTGGAACCCAAGTTCTCTTTACAGATGGATACATTTGTAAATAGAGGTCATTTTACATAATGCATTTATCTTTTTGTCAAAGACAGATAGGTCTGTTACATATTATAAGGACCATAAAGAAGATCAATATAGTTCACTCAGTTTAAGTCACAAATTATTATATCTGCTCTTATTTCTTATCTAATACAAATTTATGATAGTTGGTTTCCTTATATAAGTATTGCAAGACTATCATATACAATACATTTTGTTTATTCTTAAAATCTACTAGAGGGGTTATTTCCAATTCAGCATTTCTCAAATACTTTTACTTGTCATATAGAACACTGAAGTTTAAGGTAATACTGATTATTAATAAAAGTAGGTATCACAGCCAGTAACATACAGATTTTGTTTTAAGATTAAAAATCTGCAAAACACAAACATTAATGGGTGGGTATAAATAACTTGACAGTTATTGAACAGTTGAATCAGTTAAGTTCAATGTATTTTGTATCATGTGATCAAATTTGGACTTTCAGTTATTTAATTGCTCAAGAGGAAACACAAAAACAAAGACATACATTTATCCTCATCCTATTATTTTCAAATCCTATGCAATTGTCAAGAAATTCTGTAGGTAATGTGCTATTTCCTGGTTGCCAGAATAAGTAGAAAATTGGAACAAGCTTTGGTGAAAATGGCAGCAAATGCAAAGTAACAAACCCTTAGAGATTTTCCTGAATATATGTTATGACATTGCTGAATAGCTCCAACAGTGATAGGGTCGGACTAGTGCATGATCAAAATATTTTTTCATTGTTAATATTAAAAATGTTAATATAGAAAGAGCTCTGGGGTTGAATATGTTGATAAAACCAATATTAATGATTTTCTCTCTTCCGTCTTTCTTAATGTTATCCTTTATCACTTAAAAATAGAATATAAGCAGAAAAAATTCCAGTTGAATTCATCTGATTTTTTGCTGGTTTTGTAAATACCAGATTTTCCTAAAATATCCAAAGTCACCATTTCATTTAAAATTAGATGACATTTTAATAGCATTAAAAGCCTATTAAGAAAAGTTGCTATTGCCTAGCTAAAGAACTGAAATGGGATCTATCTTTGGATTGAGACATGCAATTGTCCCCTTCTGGAAGAGTTAATAGCTATGGATGGATGAGGAAAGTTGGAATGGGAAGATCAAAGGTTGAAGGACCAAAGAAGAAATAAGTGGAGAGACAACTCAAATTAAAGATGATTTGGGCCAGGATGGAAAAATAGTGCAGTGGAAACTTCCTAAAATATACACTTTTATGAAGGCTATTTAAATGAAATTGCCAAGTAATGGGGGAGACATAGACCCTACTGTTCACATCTTGTCATAATATGAAGCATTGTTTACTGGGATTCAGTAACCTCTAATTGAGTTTTTGGCCAAATGGTTCAAAAGGAAATCCCAAATAACCCAGGCTGTGTGCTGAGGCTAAAAGTAGTTCTCCATAAACTGACAACAAGGTTTCCTTGCTCATGACATTTGTACAACTCATTGAACATGTAAAGTCAAGGTGGTGCCTACATAAAGCATAACCACTACGTGCTCGTACCTTTGATACAGAAAAGCCCTCTGCTAACTATCAAATGTGAAGCATAAAACCAACTCAGCCACAAACCTTCTGATGCACAATTGTGCCTTGCCTGCAATATATGCTAGAGCAATGGTCGTACAAAGCTTGTAGGTGTAACAAACCAATATGTGATTTGATTTAAAGGCCCACTCCATGAGATGAAACACATCCTTGACACTGCTCAGTTTGTCAATAACCTGAGCCCACATAGGCCATGGAAGTAGGCAAAAATCAAATACAACCATTCTGCTAAAGATAGATAACAATAAAATGACTCGCAGACGTACTGGTATGTTCATAGGTCAGTGCCTTGTTCATCCACCATAAGGGAAGCTCCATACTATAGCAGATGGCCACAAATGCAGAGACCCACAGCTAGACATTATATAGAGAGAATGAGAACCTTTGACCAATCAGTTCTAAATAGGATGTCTCATCAATTACTTCCTTCAGAGCTCAGGGTACCAAGTATAAGAGGAAAAAGAAAGAATTTAAGAGCCAGAGGGGATGGCTGACACCATGAAAACAGTCTTCCTCCTCCTCCTCCTCCTCCTCCTCCTCCTCCTCCTCCTCCTCCTCCTCCTCCTCCTCCTCTTCCTAGTCCTCCTCCTCCTCCTCTAACTGCTTCTCAACCTCTTCCTTGTTTTCATTCCCAATTCTATTTGCCTTTCTCCTTCTTACTGGCCAAAACCTAAAAAGGTTTTAAAGTGTTTTGTAATTCTTATTCTTTTTCTAATACTTGACACCATGCCAATAGACTTGATTCACCAAAAGGCTGTTGAGGGGCAGAAACAGGACAGGAGAATCAATAATACAATTTGTTTATGAAACTGACATAACAGACCCCCATATATTATGCAAATTGTAATATGATGTATATTATAGCTTATTTGAAACTATATTGTGGGCTTTACATTTAAAAAAATCTAAACTTTACTTCTAGCATGATTGTTTTCTTCAATTCAACTGAAAACATTTTCTATGCATTTATTTCAAATTTTCTCACAAACTCCAAATCAGAATATGCCTGTGGGACATAAATATGTAAAGCACCTACAGAGTATGCCTTAGATTCCTCTGTTATAAAATGTAGAATGCAGATTTTCTTATCACTTCTGATAGGAGAAAAAGGCAAGTATGTGGCTCAAATGTAAAAAAAATAATAAAATGCATTAATTTTCTACATGCATATTTTTATATAATGAAATTCAATGTCACTGCTACCTTGATCATTACATGAAGAAATACAGGCACTGTAATTAGCAATGAGTTTATTTTCTAGCATGCCGGGCAGAAACGTAGTCCCCCACAGGATGATAAAAATGGAAAAGCAAATTAAAATGGAGTTGAGCCAGGATATTGCTAGATCAATATCTGGCACACATAGACCTGCTTAGTTCAATTTCTATGTATTCAGCAATCTCTTTATTTCGGCCAAATACCAACTGCAAACTATGCATATTTACTAAAAAAGCAGTGAATAAGTTAGAAAAAAATATTAATTTTCAAAGTATCTTAATATTAACATATATAAAAAACTTTAAGTCTTATTAAATATTTCTCCCAGACTTGTACAAATTAGAAGAAATGTGTAATGTTTCTATTTGCATATTTTCAAGGTGTTTTATTTGAACTCTTGTACAATTAATTTGGTGCATAGATATAAACAGCTTCAGTGATTTCATTAAATAGTCAATAACGATTATATAACATCTCATCCATCCAATATTTGTGTGTGATTAGTTTCCATCTGACAAAAATTTTTAATAAAACTTTTCTTCTTGGGTAACTCTACACCCCCAAAGTGAAACATAACCTTTCACATGTTACAAGGAAACTCATACCTTTAAAGATTTCATAAAATTGCATGCTTATTATTTGAATAATGATATTTTAAAATGTATATGCATAGTGAAATAATTTTTCCTAATTAATTAATATATGTTTTACCTGTACTTGTCACTCTACTTTTATGGTGAGAACACACAAAGTATATCTAGATGATTTTCAAGAATATGATATAGTGTTAGTAATTATAGTAAAACATTTGTTCAATTAAACTTTTGAACTTAATCCTATAGAAGTGTGATATTTTGTATGGTTGTCCAAAACTTTTCCCAACACCTTTCTAACCTTGGGGCCATAATTATAATTATTCATTCTATTCTACATGAACACTCTGAAAATTGAACATGTAAGATCATTTGTCTCTTTACAAATGCCATATTCCACTAAAGGTGTGCATTGCAGTATCCTCCATATTATGAAAAATGACAAAGTTTTCTTCTGTTCATGGTTGAAGTCATATTGGGATATGTGTGTACATGTGAACATGCATTTATATTATTTTACGTATGCAGTATTAGAGATGTACTACAGATCTTATCTTAATCTAGTCTTATTTTGATACTCAGTGGTAGATTTGATATTATGAAAACTATAAATAATTTTCAATAAATAAAATCTACAGACATTCTCAATAAGTAATATCTACAGATATTCCTACAGCCTACCAACTTCCCTTCTTTTGTATTTATATTATAAAATAAATCTGTATGTACAGTGTAAAAATGATTTAGCCATATGGCTATTCTGCTTTCAATTTTTGAACAACTTGCACACTCTTTCTTGTATGAATGTACACAACCTTTCACTAGCAACCCTAAAAGGGTGTCTTTTACTTGGCATCTGCCCCATAACCTGTGTTTATGGATCTTTTTCATGACACTTACCCACTAAATTGCAAATGAAAAAGAATACCCTTTTTGTGATGAAGAAATGGAAATGGTTGCTATAGTTGGAATTACTGAAAAGGAGCAGTGAATAAATTGGGGAATCAGATACTATACAGGTGAAATGAGGTGAAGGTTTGGATGTGAGCTTCCATTTTGGAATTATTATTTCTCAAGTAACTAATTATATTTATTATTTAGTTAATTACTCTTGTATTTCGTTTACAGGTATTGACCCAGTAATGATCAACCCAACCATACATT
Organism: Uromys caudimaculatus; assembly: GCA_028551405.1. NCBI lineage: Eukaryota > Metazoa > Chordata > Mammalia > Rodentia > Muridae > Uromys > Uromys caudimaculatus. The sequence goes on from CM052708.1 coordinate 10,652,817, forward strand.
TAACATAGATAATTCTTCCAATACTTGTAAGCCTTTTTCAGAATACCAGCATTCAGATAAATTTTCAGGAATCATAATAAAAGCTGGTTGATTACAAATGGACCATGATACAGTGCAGAAACACAATTGTACAAAGGATATTAAAATAAGAAACATTGAACTCATTATCAGAGCCAACAACAAAGATAACATTTCCTATCAGTAAAAGATGACATGAGGTAAAGCAGGATGTTGCATTTACTTTAACCCAAGAACCTATTCCAATTTTATTCACAGCAAATATAACATCATCCAAGGCAGCTGCCAGTTTCCAAATATGCCTCAGAAAATTTCTAGAACCAGCCCTCCAAATGCTCACTGTCATTTCCTTTTGTCAAATATTGGATTAATTTAAAGACTAATCAATGATTTGTATTTAATGTATATAATATACATATTAATATATAACAATCATATTCAATGTTTTTTTTTATATTTAACTTTTACAATTTATGTTTAAGGTACAATTTATATGTAATGTGAATAAATTTATAGATACACATGCATGTGCTAACATACATGTAGTTATTATATACATGTTTCAATGTGTATAAATTCTAACTTGTATGATATATGTGTGATTGTATAATTTAAAAATGGAACTACCTGCTGGATTGACTCAGAAGAGGCAGATGTACTTATTTGGAGTCCATTTGATCTGTGACAGTTAGGTCCAAGTCTTAGGACTCTTGAGTCTCTGAAGCTTATGTGAACTTTACTTTACAAAAGAATGTACATTAGTATTTACTATTTATTAAAATCTACTTTTTTAGATACATATTTAACATGTTGTCTATTAGGCAACAGGAGTAGATTCTAGGTCTTTGAGACCTAGTAAAATCTATAGGTTTGCAGGTATAGATGTACATATTGAACAGAGATGTTTTTAGCATGATGAGAAGCATCTTTAAGTTTATATTCGGCAGATAACCAAAAGAAAATTAAAACCTAGAGCTTATGACTGAATTATAAACTGCCAGTGTTCTATTAACTAATCAAAACTCCATTGATCAATGTTAAATTTCTAAATCTTGAAATAACAATACTGTGTAGGGAGATTACAAAACCTTTTCCATTTTTTAAAAACCATCACTTACATATCTATAACTTGCTTTTATATATTTATATACATTAAAACATTTTATTTGACCTTACAGTATTTATAACTTGCATTTACCAACTTTAAACACCTTTACTTGCATTTACAGACTTTAAACATCTTTTATCTGAAGCATGTTTTCTTCCTAAATCATCATCACCCCAGTTCTTTTACATTCTCTAACTTTTATCACTTGTATTTACCACTCTCAAACATTTTCTATAAACATTTTTTTCTTAGACCTTAACTTGCTGTATCATAGCTCACCTATGCCAGAGCACAGCATTGCTGCCTCAGCCTCCACCCAAGAAGGGCAGTGTTGGAGCTCACTCTGACTACTGCTTCAGGACTGCCTACATTTGCTTTCTCCAGTCTTCAGAAAATCAGCCCCAGACAGGGAGGACTGCTTCTCTGAAACCCACTTCTCTCTCCTATCCCTAAACAGGGTCCAACGACTAAAAGTATCTGCAGATATTTTACCTAGTCCATGCACATTAGAATAATCTTGAAGTCTTTCTCCAACTTTTCTTCAAGATTGTTAAATTTATTGTATCTTCCTCAAGAAACCAAGGACAAATCTTCTCTACGAAGTCTAAAAAATATATGTAATTGCTATTGCCCTCCTTTAATGAAACATATTAAGCATTTGCACAAAAAACACACCACCTTTTCCATTTCCCATTTTTTCTATTTTTCTTTTTTCTCTTTCTCTCTTTTTGACTTTTACTTTTTAATAGTTCCCTTACTTTTTCCAAGCTTCTTTTTTTTTTTAATTTTATTTTTGATACTTTATTTACATTTCCAATGTTTCCCCTTTTCTGGGTCTCCTCTTTGGAAACCCCCTATCCCCTCCCCTTCCCTACCTCTATGAGGGAATTCCACCTCCCACCCACCTGCCCACCCATGCCCCTATTCCCACCTTGACTTTTCCCTTTACTGGGGCCTCTAACACCCTCAGGCCCAAGGGTCTCTCCTCTCTCCCTGATGGCCATCGAGGTAGAACTCTCTGACTTTTTCTGAACTCCCTTACCTACATTTTCCTATGTCTTTTACTCGTGAAAGTTACTCACTGCTACCAATACTTTCACTTTTCCCCAAGCACTCAACTTTCTGCATTGTCCTTCACTGCATCACCCTCAGTGCCTCCTGCCGAACACCACTCTCCGAGAGCCTGCCACCAGTCAGTCATCTAGGGAACCAGGAGTGAGGATGATTATAGGAAAAGCAGAAAGAAGATACAAGAGACAGAGATGGGAGGGCTGCTGGTTAATACCAGGCCAGTGAGCAAATTTACTTTCTGATTGTTAGCAGACTTATTTATGATTAATCACAAGCAAGTTAACTCTGGAAGTGCTCCCCACAATTTCAGATCTCTTGAGAGCAAGGGTGGGACCTGAGAGGATTGAAGGGTTACTTGAATAAAACATCACAGTACTTATTGCAACTGTGACCAGCAGAGTAAATACCTCCCTACTTTCACTTGCAATCTTTATATATTTTTTCTCAAAAAATGTTGAAAAATATCTGTATAACAAGAAAAAGTAGCTGTGCAACAAGAAAATTAGCTGTGATAGTATAGAAGCTTGAGAAATAAAAGAGGAAGTAAGAAATTGGAAGTGCTTTAATTGTGAACCTAAGGTACGTAATGAAATTGAGGAACAAGATAGATAGATGACTGAATGTATAGCACCACCTCTTAATGAAATTGAGGAAAGGAAACCATGCATAGTGGTTTCACAGTTACCCAGGAACAAATAACAGAAAATGGTGAAAATATACAAAATGAATACCTAGTTTGGAAACCTGTTAAAAATAAAAGAGCTTTTTATCTTTTTATTTTTTATTAGATATTTCTTTATTTGTATTTCAAATGTTATTCCCTTTCCTGGGCTTCCCTGGAAAGCCCCTATCCCATCCCCACTCCCCCTGCTTCTATGAAGGTATTACACCAACCACCAACCCACTACTGACTCCCTGCTCTGGCATTCAACTACACTAGGGCATCGAGATTCACAGGACCAAGGGCCTCTCTTCCCATTGATGCCCAACAAGGCCATCCTCTGCTACATATGCTGCTGGAGCCATGGGTCACTTCATGTGTACATTTTGGTTGGTGACTTAAAACATAGGAGGAGGAGTCTGATTGGTTGATATAGTTGTTCTTCCTATGGGGCTGCAAAGTCCTTCTGCTCCTTCAGGCCTTTCCCTAACTTCTACATTGGGACCCATGCTCAGTCCAATGGTTGACTAAGAGCATCTACCTCTCCATTTGTCAGGCTCTGGCAGAGCCTCTCAGGAGACAGCTATATCAGGCTTCTGTCAGCAAGCAATTCTTGGCATCCCCAATAGTGTCTGGGTTTGATGATTGCATATGGAATGGATGCCCAGGTTAAGCAGTCTCTGGATGGCCTTTCCTTCTTTCTTTATTTTTGTCCCCACATTTCCTACTGTGAGTATTTTGTTTTCCCTTCTAAGAACAACTGAAGAATCCACACTTTGGTCTTCCTTCTTCTTGAGCTTCAGGTAGTCTATGAACTGGCTCTTGGGTATTCTGAACTTTTGGGCTACTATCCATTTATCAGAGAGTGATACCTTGTGTGTTCTTTTGTGATTGGGTTCCCTCACTCAGGATGATTTTTTCTAGTTACATCCATTTGCCTAATAATTTCATGAAGTCATTGTTTTTAATGTCTGAGTAGTACACCATTGTGTAAAATGAACCACATTCTCTGTATCCATCCCTCTGTTGAAGGACATCTGGGTTCTTTCCAGCTTCTGGCTATTATAAATAAGTCTGCTATGAACATAGTACAGCCAGTTTCCTTGTTATATGTTGGAGCATCTTTTGGGTATATGCCCAGGAGTAGAATGGCTGGGTCCTCATGTAATACTATGTCCAATTTTCTTAGGAACTGCCAAGCTGATTTCCAGAGTGGTTGTACCAGCTTGCAATCCCACCAGCAATAGAGGAGTGCTCTTCTTTCTCCACATCCTCACCAGCATTTGCTGTCACCCGAGTTTTTGATCTTACCCACTCTGACTTGTGTGAGGTGGAATCTCAGGGATGTTTAGATTTGCAATCTCCTGATTACTAAGGATGCTGAACATTTCTTTAGGTGCTTCTCAGCCATTCAATATTCCTCAGTTGAGAATTCTATGTTTAGCTCTATACCTCATTTTCTAATAGGGTTATTTGGTTCTGTGGTGTCTAACTATTTGAGTTCTTTCTATATATTAGATATTAGCCCTCTATCAAATATATCATTGGTAAAGATCTTTTCCCAATATGTTGGTTGATGTTTTGTCCTATTGACAGTTTTCTTTGCCGTACAGAAGCTTTGTAATTTTTTTGAGGTACCATTTGTTGATTTTTAATCTTAGAGCATAAGCCATTGTTGTTCTATTCCAGATATTTTCCTTTGTGCCCATGTGTTCAAGGCTCTTTCCCACTTTCTCTTCTATTATATTCAGTGTATCTGGTTTTATGTGAAGGACCTTGATTCACTTGGACTTGAGCTTTGTACAGGGAGATAAGAATGGATAAATGTGCATTTGTCTACATGTTGACCACCAGTTGAACCAGCACCATTTGTTGAAAATGCTGTCTTTTTTTCTACTGGATGCTTTTATATCCTTTGTCAAAGATCAAGTAACTGTAGGTGTTTGGGTTCATTTCTGAGTCCTTCCTTTCTATTCCATTGATCTACCTGCCTGTATCTGTATCAATACCATACAGTTTTTATCACTATTGCTTTTTAATACAGCTTGAAGTCAGGATGCTGATTCCCTCAGAAGTTCTTTTATTTTTGAGAATATTTTACGTGATCCTGGCTTTTCTGTTAGTCCAAATGAATTTGAAAATTGCTCTTTCTAACTCTCTGAAGAATTTAGTTATGATTTTGATGGGGATTGCACTGGATCTGTAGATTACTTAAGGCAAAATGGACATTTTTACTATATTAATCCTGCCAATCCATGAGTATGGGAGATCTTTCCATTTTCTGAGACCTTCCTCAATTTCTTTCTTAAGAGACTTGAAGTTCTTGTCATACAGATATTTCAGTTGCTTGGTTAGAGTCACTTCGAGGTATTTTATATTATTTGTGACTCTTGTGAAGGGTATTGTTTCCCTAATTTCACTCTCATCCTGTGAATATTTTGTATAGGAAGGCTACCAATTTGTTTAAGTTAATTTTATATCCAGCGTCTTTTCAGAAGTTGATTATCAGGTTTAAGAGTTCTCTGGTGGAATTTTGGGGGTCACTTAAGTATACTATCATACCATCTGTAAATAGTTAAATTTTGACTTCTTTCTTTCCAATTCATATCCCTTTGACCTGCTTTTTGTCTAATTGCTCTGGCTTGGACTTTGGGTACTATATTGAATAGGTAGAGAGAGAGTGGGCATCCTTGTCTAGTCCCCAAGTTTAGTGGAATTACTTCAAGTTTCTCTCCATTTAGTTTGATGTTGGCTACTGGTTTGCTGTATATTGCTTTTACAATATTTAATTATGGTCCTTGAGTTCCTGATCATTCCAAGACTTTTACCCTGAAGGGGTCTTGAATTTTGTCAAATGCTTTCTCATCATCTAATGAGATGATCATATGTTTTTTTTTCATTGAGTTTGATTATATAGTAGATTACATTGATAGATTTCAATATATTGAACCAACCCTGCATCCCTGTGATGAAGCTACTTGATCATAATGGATGATTGTTTTGGTGTATTCTTGCATTCGGTTTGCTTGAATTTTATTGAGTATTTTTGCATCGATATTCATAAGGGAAATTTGTCTGAAGTTCCCTTTCTTTGTTGGGATTTTGTGTGGTTTCAGTATAAGAGTAATTGTGGCTTCATAGAACAAATTGGGCAGTGTTCCTTCTGTTCCTATTTTGTGAAATAGTTTGAAGAGTATTAGTATTAGATTTTATTTGAAGGTCTGATGGAATTTTGCACTAAACCTATCTGCTCCTGGGCTTGGTCACAAAACAGGCCTCAACAGATACAGGAATATTGAAATAATCCCATACATCCTAACAGATCACCATGGACTAAGGCTGGTCTTCAATAACAACAAAAACAACAGAAAGCCCATATACACATGGAGCTGAACAACACCTTACTCAATGATAACTTTGTCAAGGAAGAAAGAAAGAAAGAAATTAAAGACTTTTTAGAATTTAATGACAATGAAGGCATAATATACACAAAATTATGGGTCACAACGTAAGCAGTGCTAAGAGGAAAACTCATAGCTCTGAGTGTCTCCAAGAAGAAACTGGAGAAAGCATACACCAGCAGCTTGACAGCACACCTGAAAGCTCTAGAACAAGAAGAAGCCAATACACCCAAGAGGAGTACACAGTAGGAAATAATCAAACTCAAGGCTGAAATCAATTAAGTAGAAACAAAAAGAACTATACAGAGAATCAGCAAAACCAGGAGCTGGTCCTATGAGAAAAATCAGCAAGATAGATAAATTCTTATCCAGACTAACCAGAGGGCACTGAGACAATATCCAAATTAACAAAATCAGAAATGAAAATGGAGACATAACAACATAAACTGAGAAAATTTCAAAAAATCTTCAGATCCTAATAAAAAAGCAGATACTCAACAAATTTGGATGAAATGGACAATTTTCTAGACAGATACCAGGTACCAAATTTAAATTATGATCAAATAAACCATCTAAACTGTCCCATAACCTTTTAAGAAATAGCAGCAGTCATTAAAAATACAAGATTGTAAACATTTCAAAGAATCAGTAGTAACTTATGGAACGTCCTTACCCAGTGTGTGACAGATGTTAAATACTTGGGTTTCCCAAAATGGGATTATCACCCAAGATTGGGAAGATTTAGCAGGTGCTGTACTGGAAACTGGTTCTAAATTACAGTGGCTGACATGGTGACTAGAAGAAACTGTAATTATGGGAAATGTAATAGGTCTAAAGGTATTAATGTCATGAAAGATCAATTGTTAGGTGAAGGTCAATTTGGTGGTTTACAAAAGTAGATGCAATTTGATGAATTTATTGTTACACAATGTACTTTAGTTGATTAAAGAGCCTGGAATAAGGAGAAAGGAAAAAGGTCTATGTCATTCACAAAGATTATGCAAACCAGAAAAAATAACTTTTACTGACTTCTTGCATATATTAATGTCTGCTATTAAATATCAGATCCAGATATTAGTTGAGTAGTAACCGAAACTTACTGTTGGAAAATGTAAGTCTGTAGAAAACTTCTTAGGCTTTTAAAAGCTCAATCAGTACTTATGACTGAATGTTCAGCTTCAATTGCTTCCAAGGACAGGAGGATTTGGAAACACTTGTGACAGTTTTTTGTTGTTGTTGTTGTTGTTTTTTGTTTATTTGTTTGTTTGTTTGTTTGTTTTTTCTTGGTAATCTTCTATCCATGACCAGTGACCAAAATTAAAATTAAAGAATACTTGCTTGCAATTGACTGAGATAAGACGCAATGTCTGTAATTTCAGATTTCAGTCTCTTAATCCCCAAACCTATTATATATATATGTGTGTGTGTGTGTGTGTGTGTGTGTGTGTGTGTATATATATATATATATATATACACACACACATATACATACATATATACACATTGTAATGTAATATATTATAATATAATATATAATACATGTGATATATATCATATATATATATATATATATATGACGTATAAATTATTTCCCTGAAATGTATGTTAAGGTGCATAATTTTAAAAGAAAGAAAACATGATAATACCCAAAGAGTGAAGAGCAAAGAAAAAAATAAAATACAGGAATTAATTATTAAGTACCTCAAGGAGCAAGGCATTGTGATCAAAGTAAAAATTTTCAACAAATTGAAGCAGGGTGAAGGCAAGCCTAGGGATACAAAATAAACATTGGAGTTATTATATGAGTGTATTTTGCATGTTAGGTGATTTTATCTACTGTTCTGAATTACCACACATTTGGCAATATTATTTTCCGTCTTTTTGTTGCTTATTTTATTTATTTCCATTTCAAATATTGTCTTCTTAGTTGGTTTCCCTCCGCAAACGCCCTGTCCTTTCCCCTCCCCCTGCTTCTATGTAGATGCTTACCCACCTACCCACCCACTCCTGCCTCAGCGCCCTGGCATTCCTCTACACTGAGGCATGAAGCCTTCATAGGACCAATGGCCTCTCCTCCCATTGATTCCAGTTAAGGCAATCCTCTGCTGCATATGCAACTAGAGCCATGGATCCCTCCATGTGGACTCTTTGGTTGGTGGTTTGGTCCCTTGGAGCTTTGAGGGGGGGGTCTGGTTTGTTGCTGTTGTTGTTCTTCCTATGGTATTGCAAACCCCATATTGAAAACCTTGAATGAAATACATGAATTAGTAAAGAGAAATGCTGATAGTTGAACAAAAGCAAATATTCAACCCATGTATTCTTCTTATTGGAATCAGTTGAGTAAAAGTTAAATAACTTTTGGAATATAATTCAAAAGTTCTAAAGAAATGTGGCAAAGATCGCTTTGGTAGGTTTTACTTATTTCTCATGTCTTTGAATAATAATTTCTGGTACTGCTTCATTCTAAGGAAATTTAGGCTAGTTTAGTAGATATTGTTTCTAGTTTACCATAGTTTACTTTAACTTAAAACTCCAAGGTTATACTTTTATCTTTCCCACGAATGTTTTGGGCCACATCCCTACTTCTCATCAAAAGCTTGAACATAAATATTCTGTATGTCCTCTGTACTAAAACACTTTAGACAAAGAGATACGTTCTTCATATTTTATGCCATTTCCTTGGCAATCATGCAAGTCTTTGTTAAGAAATTTGAGACAAATAATTGCAGAAATCTACTCTAAGTATGGAAGAAATCTTCGGTGGAGAAAACTTCCTCTAGAAACTTGGGATTGAATTTAATAGATTTTGTTGAAATAAAACTTAAACCTTTGATATGTGAGACTATTAATATATGCAGTTCTTTACAGCAAACAATAATTTTGTATAGATACTAGATAAGTACTTTCCATTTATGATCCTTATTATGGCCTATTAATCCACCTAGAAACATATTGCAATGAATAATGTATTTTATTTAATGAGAACTAGGTTAAGGCACATAATTTTAAATGAAGGAAAACATGATAATATCCAAATATCTATCCATTCCCTTTCACCATTGCTTATGAAGTAATATGAAGATTCTGTCACATTTAATGAGAAAATTCCTGTAAAGAAAACCTAAAGGAACACATCTGTGCATTTTAAATTTTATTGTCCTTTGAATAGAGACATTTATA
>CM052708.1:10662355-10713401 GCA_028551405.1 Uromys caudimaculatus
AAATAAATAAATAAATAAATAAATAAATAAATAAATGAGATTACCATCTTTAAACTTTATAGGTAGAATCAGTCTATGAATGCAACTCTGAGTCATTATGAAAACCCATGATCTCCCATCTTGCTATAGTATGCTAATAGGTTCAATTAAAATAAATGATAATTAATAAATATTATTAGGATTACAGTATATATATTAATATATAAATCTGTAGGTATAGATATCGATATCTACAGAGCTTCAAAAATTTTCTGATACATTGAGAACAGCAACACATTTTCAAATAGTAAGATAAAATATTAGGTGCAATGATTTACATGATGACACCTACAACTTGGCAGCCATGATGTACATTATATATACTCAATGCTATTTATTTTGAAATTTTGTAAAACTGTTTTTTAAGTTATGTCGTTAACTGTTGTATAAAATAGGAAATTGCTATTAGATGATACTATAATGCTATTGGTATTAATGTAGATTAATATTGTCTCAAAAGAAAGAAAAATTAAATTAGTTATTTTACATACTTATCTATCCAAGGATAAGTTAAACAATGAAAAAATAATAACAAATTCCAAGCAGAAAAAAATTAAATGTTACTGAAATTGAAAGTTTAGATGACAGAGGAGCTGCTGTAACTATAATCTCAAGAGAGTCTTGGAATCCACATTGACCCCTTCAGAAGGTAGCTATACAGTGTGTTTGGATTGGAACATTATCCAAGTAAAACAAAATGTAATACATGGGAACAAAGGTCCAATATTAAGATTAAAGTCTTATGTGGCAGATATAGCCATAAACCTATGGGTAAGAGATCTACTAAGCAATAGGTATCTCAGATTAATAGTTTTCAATCTTGGAAAATAGATAACTATTTTAACTGACACTGTATACTGTTATCTTACATAATAAGGTTTGATTGTTTCTATATTTAATTAGATAATTGGGGTGCCTAATTTTCTAGTTTAAAAGTCAAAACATAGATCTTTTTATTTAAATGTTTAATTCATTTTAATTTTTTTGTTTTTTTAATCCTTTCAACATTTTTTTGAGAATTACTCACTATAATTTTACTTGTTGACAATTTCACATGTGTGTATAATATATTCTCACTACTCTTGTCCTCATACCTTCTTTTTTTAATTTTATTTTTATATTTTATTTACATTTCAAATGTTTTCCCCTTTCCATGTCTCCCCTTTGGAAACCCCCTATTCCATCCCAGCTCTCCCTGCCTCAATGAGAGTATTCCCTCCCACCCACCCACACCCATTTTCCCTCCCTGACATTCCCCTTTACTTGGGCATCTAACACCCTCAGATCCAAGGGCCTCTCCTCCCACTGATGGCCATCAAGGCCCTCCTCTCCCACAAAAGTGGCCAGCACCATGGGTCTCTCCATATGCATTATTTGGTCAGTGGTCCAGTCTCCTGGAGCACCATGGGGTCTGACCAGTTGACACTGTTGCTCCTTTCCCATGGGGCTGCAAACTCCCTCAGCTCCTTCAGTCCCTTCTCCAAATCCTCCACCTGGGACCCCATGCTTAGTCCAACAGTTGCTGTGAATTGAATCTTGGGTGTTCGGAACTTTTGGGCTAATATCCCCTTATCAGTGAGTACATATTGTGTCTTTATAACATGTTGGAGCATCTTCTGGGTATATGCCCAGGAGTGGTATAGCTGGGTCCTCAGGTAGTACTATGTCCAATTTTCTGAGGGTCCGCCAAACTGATTTCCAGAGTGGTTGTACGAGCTTGCAATCCCACCAGCAATGGAGGATTGTTCTTCTTTCTCCACATCCTCACCAGCATCTGCTGTCACCTGAGTTTTTGAGGTCCCATTTGTCAATTCTTGATCTTGGAGCATAAGCCATTGGTGTTCTGTTCAGAAACTTTTCCCCTGTGACCATGTGTTTGAGACTTTTTCCCACTTTCTCGTCTAATAGATTCAGTGTATCTGGTTTTATGTGGAGGTCCTTGATCCACTTGGACTTGAGCTTTGTACAGGGAGAGGAATGGACCAACTTTCATTCTTGTACATGTTGACCTCCCGTTGAGCCAGCGCCATTTGTTGAAAACGCTGTCTTTTTTCCACTGGATGGTTTTAGCTCCTTTGTCAAAGATCAAGTGGCCATATGTGTGTGGGTTCATCTTTGGGTCTTCAATTCTATTCCATTGAGGTTTTAACATCAGAATAAAAGTCAGTGAATGTGTTGCATTGGGGAAGAGATATTGTCTATATTTGTATAGGTGATGAAAGAATATAGGTTTTACCAAAATTGATAACGATCCAATCTGAGGAAAAGAAGCTTCCACATGGAAGACACAATTCAGTGAAACAAGAAATGCAGAGAGATAGACTGTAGATTATGCAGAAAGCTAATGCCCCCTGCATTGGGACCGATTGCTTATCAGATTGACAGATTGAAAATCCTTGATCCTGAAATGGACATTTTCTGAAGAACTGATGACCAGGTGGGCAGTTATAAAGGATCATCCAAATAATGGTTCTTCAGAAGAACATTCAGACTGGTAAGATTGAGGAACTGATAAGTGTGTTGCACAATTTTTAGCTTAAAGAGAAAGGAAAATGATGTAGGGAAATTTTAATCCAGCAACACAGCTACTCTGTCAAGGGGTCACATCCAAAAATATGATCTGCCTGGAATCCAGATGTGCCACACACCTTTAATTCCTCTGTGTACTGGATTGACCTGATTTTGCTTGTATTCTAATGCTAATATTAGTTCCACAAGATCTGGTTGAACCAGAGAGGAGAGAGGCTGTACATAGACTCAAATGTTGCTATGTAGCCTTGCCCCCAAGTTATTTCTGATTGTTGAATAAAGATTCTGCTAGCCAAATGTTGGAAAAAAAGAGACCTAGGCAGGTTTTATAAACCTGGAGTTCCTGAAGAAAACTGGAAGGGAGGGAGAATAAGGTGAGGAAGAAGGAGAGAAGCTGCCATGATTTAGGCGAGTCATGAAACCATGGCCCTGAAGGCTGGCCAATTGGAGATAAGAACAGCCCAGATGAAACATAGTAAATAATAACTCAGGGTTATTGACAGGAAAGTAGAGAATAATAACATAATCTGCCTAACTATTATGCTATTTAAGGCTTATTATAAATATAAAGGTTGTGTGTGGCTTTTATCATGGGAATAAATGGTCAAAGGCAGTATCGAAATCCAGGATTGAGATTAAAAATTTCGGTAACATCTCTGACTACAATACAGATATGTTTTTAATACACACTTTTTATTCCAAACAATGATGTATAATTGGGGAACAGACAAAATAACTAATCAGAGAAAGAGTGGACAGAATGAGTCAAGGGTAGGTTATGTTCAAATCTCATAAGAACAGGTAAGAAAAAGAGACTATTGAAGAGGGAGTGAGGTCAGAGGAATTCAACTCTGTTCTGTTCTGTTTGGAAGAGTTCAGTTTGGTTCCAATCAGTTCTTTTCAGAGAAGTTCAGTTTGTAGCATTCAGAGTCAGTCTTTCCAAGCAGAGCTATTCAGTCAGAAATTGAGAGAAGCCGATTTGAATTACTTAACTTGGAGAGGAGTTTGATCCAGAAGGCCTAAATTGAACCAGCCAGCCACAGTTGAGAAAAAGCTACAAAGGATGAGATTATTCAGCACTAAGTCTGAGAGGCTGAAACATTCTAGGCCTGAGTCAGCAGATGGAGGCTGGAAGCTGAAGCGCTCAGGGTCCAGGCTTACAAAAGATTATATTGTAAAGAGGCTAGCAGCTTCTAGGCCTAGGCCTAGGGATAGCTAGTTAGAAACATTCTGGGCTTAGCGCAAGCCATGTATTAGTAAGAACTGGGTATGGCTCTCAACTCATCACGTCAGCTGAGGAAAGAAAAGTGGCATTTACAGTTATGGCATGCAGGAAAACTTAGGGAATAAAGGGCTTCAGTATCCTACCTACTTAAGTGACAGATCCATCAGTAAGCAGGGAGGACTATGCCTACCTCTCACAGTGAGTTGGGAGAGGAAGGGTGTCCAGGTGGTGATTCTTTCCTCAGGTCAGCATCAGAGGAGGAGTAACTGCACCTACTATTCTATTCGGCAATATAGCATCCTAAATCAGAGGAAACATGTGTGCTTTTCTCTGTGACTCAATACACCTAGGAACTCAAGGTTAAGAAAGGAAAGGCTTTATAATCCCCTTTAAAATATTTTTACTGTGTAGATTCTATTTCAGATCCCTGTAAAACAGCAAATTTAAAAAATTATGCATTAACTCTCTATAATACTATTATTTAACACAAAGAACAAGACTAGGTAAATCTGAAGGAAATTTTACCTTCATATTTTATAAGGTAAGATGGAAACAGAAATAAACATCATAATTAAAAACTCAATATATGAGAACTTTAAATTGAATATGCATTTTATTTCACATAACTTTTTGATTTGTCCAGATCATACTGCTCTCATATTTTCAATGAAATAAAGAATAATATTTCTATGGATATACTTTGTGAATGAAATTTTATGAAAATAACTTCACCTTTCTCCCTGAACCTTCTACAAGGCTAGCAGAACATCTCTGAGTGTGTTGAAGTGCTACAGTTTCAGGACCTAATTATGATTTATTTAATTACTTAATATCCATTCCCTGTCAACTTTGGTGTGTGAGCTAGCATTCTTAAGACTAACAGCTAAAATCCCAAGGAATGTATTAACTTAATTCCAGTAGCTTCCACCAATGAAAAGTAGAAGGACATTGTTAGGTAGCATTGAAATAAATCTGCTATCATCTTACAACAGGTTTTGATTCATTTTAACCTATCTCCCTAATGTTTTCAGCAATGAATTTGAAACATAACTTGATTTATGACTTTGTTTTTTTGTTCTATTACTGTAAAACTTCATCAAACTGCTATTATATTGGGGTATTGAATTTGGGATAACATATATCTGTGTTCTTGGGACATGGTTACTTATATTTGGCTATATTCTCTTTGAGGTGAGAGTTGTGGTTTGTATGACCAACTTAAAAAAATCTCAGCACATTATAAAATCTATTTTCCTGTATTCATATTAATGTAATTAATACATTTTGACTACGGTTTTTTGTCATTTGTAATTTGTACAGATTTACACTATGGCAAAATTTTAATGAAATTATGAAGAAAATAGTTAGTTCAATAATAATGTTGCAGTGAGAATAATGTCCAAAATCCTAATTATTACCACTGAATATCCTAAAACTTTCTTGTCTAAGTTATCTTAGAAAATGTGAGATGAGATACTTTTGTGTTTCCAGTGATTTCTGATTGAAACACTGTGTTAATGATCACTTTACAGTAAGCTAATATATCTGTGGTCACGTGTTCCTTTGAATGATTCAGATATGGGTGAAAGGGAAAATATGAATGCCCTACATAAGATTTAAAGGTGAATGTGTCATGCCTAGGCGTTGTTGAAATTGTTTGGCTTACAGAGCTGGTTGGAAGAAAAGCATAGAGCTGGTACAAAGCTCTGCTGCCTCATAATATCTTACTTTAAAAGGATTCCAAGACCGGGATTAGTAGAAAAAGAAGTCAGTCATCTGATTCATTGAACAGGATTCAGAAGGCTTTTCTAAGAAATTGTAAGATCCACAAACCCTTGTAGAAGGCACAAAGAGAAATGGTGAAGTGGAAAATGAAGAGCAGTTACAAATAAAAAACAGAAAACTGGGTCCAAAGCAGAGCACCAAGATAGTTAAGCAAGAAGTCTGCCAGGAACCAGACTTCTAGTCATACATACCAGTTAATATGTTACTTCTACCTTGCTTTAAAAATTTAAATCGTGCAACATAACTTCTTATAAAGCTTAACATTGCTACTAGAGCATGAAGAGTGCTTAAGACTATTTGTAGAGTTACATCACAAAATTGTAATATATTTTTGATATTATGATACCTTGTATTAAAATAAAAGAAATGTTTTTTACTTCACACTGTTCCATGAGGAAATGCTTGTACCTTTTACATTATCATTGCAATGCTTATTTTTAAATGTGAAGTTTATGCAATAATAAATATGCTTATTATATGATGCTTAAATTGCAAAACTGAATACATGACTGAGAATTGAATAGAATAGCAGTTATTCCAAGACACTTCTGAAATTTCTGACGTTAGTATTAATATATTTTCTCTTCAGTACTAAACTGAGCACTTTAGCAAGTGGTAATAATTTTTTTGTCCTATGGAGCAATGTATTGTTCTATTGCTATGAGACTTCACAAAATCTTTACCACCTTTGAACTTTGATTTGACTAACCTCAAATAATTTAAGGAAGTTAAGACAAATGTCTAAAGTATGTGAGTCCACTGAGTTTGCAGGATGGTGTTGGACTTGAATAATGAACGCTAATGGTGGAAAAGAAAAGGAGAAAAATGCACAAAAAAAATTATCATTCACCTTCATCCAGTGAAGCCTCCTAAATATGTATTGTATTAGTTTTTATGTAAAACATACAATCTAGGATTTATTCTCTAAGTACCTTAAGTATTTTAGGTAAAACTACATATAATTAGAAAACAATGGATGCCTGTTAGAGTCTGATAATGTAACTACTCCTATCTGCAGAAAACCGCCATGTTAAGCAATCGCCCCTCAGTCCAAAATAGAGATTTAGAGTATAAAATTACTAAAAGCTAAGCTTGTGTAGGCATCTGTAGTTTGGAATGGGTTGTATGACTAATAAACCTCAGCATAAACATGATATAGCACATATATAGGACCATACCCTTCAAGATTCCTTCTATTGTCATTGTTGAGAAAAAGATAAATGGTAAGTGAGGAGAGACAGATAAGATGTAGCTGACATAGAGGGCTGTACCCTCCTAATTACTCACCTGAAGGGGAAAGGGAGGGAGCTATTCACTTTAATTCAGTTTTTAAAACTGTCTACTGCATACAATCAGATGTTTGACCTTCTGAACTCACACTCAACTCCACAAAGTTCTAAAATAAACTGTCATTCATTTCCTATTCTGAATTTACAGCGTTCTTAGCAAGAAGCTGGGATTTTATTTTTTTACTGTATTAAATAACTTTTCTAACCAAATGAAAATACAGCAAAGAGTACTAATTGGCAATAAATAATTAATTTCTTATCAACTTTTCCTATAATGTTTTATTGAATATATTTCAAGCCAAGTCCAAACTACAAGATCTAAACCTAAAACTCAATAACAAAAGCTCATGTGTGAGCCTTACTTCCATATAGTGTAAAAAAAGAATGGGGGGTGGGAAGAAGGAAGGAAGGAAGGAAAGAAGGAAGGAAGGAAAGAAGGAAAGAACAAAGGAACAAAGGAATGAAGGAAGGATGTATATGGTACATGTAAAAGACATTTTATTATATTTTCAAACTATGATGTAAATAGTGATTTTTATGTCACGATATCAATAATTGGACTTTCTCACCCTCCTAATCTACCAAATGTTCGATAACCACAACCCAAAGAAGTGTCTAGCAACTAATATAAAGCAACGTAACTGTGATTGAATATGCTCTGCCATCATCTACCTATAGTTGTTTTATTACTATATTAATCTGCTCACCCTTGTGTTGTTGCTGTACTTTATGAAAGTAGTGTGTTGAAAAATTTTCTATGTCTTGGCAGCAATAAATATCTCATTCATAAAATCATCTTCTGTCTCAACTGGGTTATCTTAATACATGACAGTATAATGTTATTTCTGCTTTTACTTCTTAAGTAAACATTTTAAACTCATATATTTTTCCATGTTATTTAAAAACTATACATTATATGTCACAGCACCAAAAATTAATCAAGTTTTTCAAATGCAGAGATATGAACTATTAAAATCAACATTTGAAAATAATCTTTAAATACCAATAAAATTCCATTGATCTACTTGCCTGTCACTGTACCAATACCATGCAGTTTTTATCACTACTGCTCTGTAGTACAGCTTGAGATCAGGGAAGCTGATTTCTCCAGAAGTTCTTTTGTTGTTAAGAATAGCTTTTGCTATCCTGGGTTTTTTGTTGTTCCAAATGAATTTGAGAATTGCTCTTTCTAAGTCTATGAAGAATTGAGTTGGAATTTTGATGGGTATTGCATTGAATTTTTAGATTGCTTTTGGTAGGATGGCCATTTTTACTATATTAATCCTCCCATGGCAGATCTTTCCACCTTCTGAGGTCTTCTTCGATTTCTTTCTTCAAATGTCCCTCATCAGAGGAATGGATACAGAAAATGTGGTACATCTACACAATGGAGTACTACTCACCTATTAAAAACAATGACTTAATGAAATTTGCAGGCAAATGGATGGAACTTGAAAATATCATCCTGAGCAAGGTAACTCATTCACAAAAGAACGAACATGGTATGTACTCACTGATAAGTGGATATTAGCCCAAAAGTTCAGAATGTCCAAGTTTCACTTAACAGTCACCGCTGGACTGAGAGTGAGGTACCAGATGGAGGTGTTGGAGAAACGTCTGAAGGAGCGGAGGGAGTTTGCAGCCCCATGGAGAGAGCAACAGCGTCAATGGGCCTGACCCCCCCCCCCCCCGGTCGTTCTGGAGTTTGGACCACCAACCAAAGAATACACATTGAGGGACCCATGGTTCAGACCACATATGTGGCAGAGGATGGCCTCATTGGCCATCAGGGAGAGGAGAGGCCCTTGGGCCTGAGGGTGTTAGAGGCCCCAGTAAAGGGGAATGTCAAGGTGGGAATATGGGAATGGGTGGGCCGGTGGGTGGGAGGTGGAATTTCCTCATAGAGGCAGGGAGGGGGAGGGGATAGGGGGTTTCCAAAGAGGAGACCTAGAAAAGGGGAAACATTGGAAATGTAAATAAAGTATCAAAAATAAAATTAATTAATTAAAAATGCCAATAAAATATAATGACCATGTTTGTTATATCTAGACACTATTTATCTGTGAAAAGATTTTTATATCTTCATGCTTAACTGAACCTATTGCTAAATACTGAATTTATTCAATGTGCAAACCAAAGTTGTTTTATGTCTCATACAATTTCTTTTAGATATTTTCTGCAAATAATTCACCTGAAACATCTGCATAATTCTTATGTGAGTTGAAGTATCAGAAGAACTGATAAAATATAAATTTAATCTTGTGTGTTAGGTTCATAAACATAGGCCCTCGCTGATCTAGAAGTCCCTTTCTTCTGGTAGTAAAAGTGTAGTAGACTAAGATGATTAAATCAGAGTAAATAGTAAGCAGATTTCATTGTCCACAAAAAATATAACCATCCTATTAATGAAATAACATACTGGATTCTATGAGTTTAAATATGACCATTACATCCTGTAATGGCTTTATTATTTTATTTATTTACATGTTAGAAAGATTATGACATATATACATTAGAATAACAAATTATTGTTTGAATTTGGAAGTAATTTGTAAGAAATATTTAAAAAATATTATTTAAACCTTAACAATCACAATATAATTAGCGAATACATTTCCTATATATGTATATAAAAGGTTAAAATTATTGCTTTAAATCTTATTAACTTATGATAAAACACAATAGGCAAACAGTGTTGCTAATTCGTACATGAATACAATGTATTTGATCATACCACCTGTCTTCCCAAGAGAGTCTCTAGCATATATTTCTCCCAAGGTCATCCTCTTTTCTCTTTTATTCCACCGAGTCTAAACAGTGCTTCCCACTTGTGTGATCCACTGACTGGTGTATGGTAAACCTACCTTCAGAGATATCCCGGAGGAAAACTGACTTCCCCTCCTTGTGGTCTTGAGTCAACAACTATAGAAACTGTCAGGAGATAATAACATTAGTATATACTAAAGACATGGTTTCCCATTAGTATTCCCCAAGAATAGGCTCTTTACCCCTGTTTTCTGAGGTGTAAAGGAGACTGTATGATAATATTATATAACGTTCAAAGGAATTAATTTCCATCATTTGTTTTACAAATGTTCTTGGATCTGAAGATCCACATCACTAAAAAGAAAATTGACTTTGCTACATCAGGAACGACCCATTATTTTGCCTTTATGATAAAGAAATAGTTTGTATCCATATTTGCTAGCCATAATGTGGGCCTAAAACACTAATCAGTCAGGCATGTGTGACCACACAACTGTTGGTTATGTGCTACTGTATTTTTATGCATCCACCGTTGATCCCTCATATGCATGTGTAGACCAGTACTCAGGTGCTGGAGGATTGTGTTCATTTGCTTTACTAGTTCTTACACTGTCCTATCATTAAGCACGTTAACTGATAACACATAACATGTTTGCTTAAACCTACATTGATTTTTAAATCAAAAGTGACTAGAGACAGAGCTGACCTTTTAAGCTTCTACCTAATTTCAATTGATTCTTTTTGGTTCTGTGATGTACAGTAGCTTGTCTTTCTTATTATAGTCCAAAATTACAAATGTCTCCTGCATCATAATATAATTTGCAATTTAATTATAAATAATTTTGACTTTCCCAATTAATTCATGCCATTTATATACAATTACATTTCTGCCATTATAGAGTATTTATATTTTTTTCATTAGATTGTGACTGCTTATTTCTTCAGAAGAGACTGAAAGTCTAGTAGTTAAAAAGAATATGAGACTAAACACTAACCATGTGAATCCATAAAGTCAATTAAAATCTCATTTAATGATTATGTATTGCTAATCTTCATTTAAAGGTCCAATTTAAAATTGGAAAAAAAATAGAGATATCTTTCGAAGCCATCTTTATTTCATACCCTACTTACCTTAACCCCTCATATGACACTAATGTTTAAGACTCCTGAAACTGTACATACAAAACTATGGAATCAAGAATATGTTGTTAGCAAGTTAAAAATTTTAATAAATAAATAAATTAATTAATTAATTATAAAATATCCTGTTATTAAAACTTAACCTTAAGTTTCTTTATAATGGGGAAGACAATGCCCTGAGTAGATATACTATGCTACTTAACATACCTAACGATACCAGGAGTCGATTATGTCTCTTTGAGTCATTGGCCAAAGGGTCCCATCCATTGGAAGCTCCTCACAAAAATATTGCTAATTCTTTGGTTATCATACCCAGCTTGACAATCAGACCCCTCTGCTGAAGACACCACAGTTGTATGCTGTAAAGCATGGAGAAATCTAGCTGATAATCAACTGGAAGCTCCATGCCTGTAGGCTCCCATTAACAGTGTTAGAAGGTAGATAAATAAATCCTAAATAAATCATAGGCTTCAGAGGATAACATAGTATTTTCCTGTGAAATGAGCATAGTAATAAAATGTCCCCTAATGACATACAGGTATACTTGTAAATTATTGTATTTCTCAGGCCTCATCACACACAACTGGACCACTTGCAAAGAATGAGAGATTGTGGAGTACTCATCCATAAGAGGGCTATGTGGAAGACATATACAAAGATGGTTGGAGCCAGCAATCTAGTTTCTGTAGGTAATACTGTATTATATACTTAGATATTAAGAGGTTAGAATTCACCATAATTCCCATTATAATAATATAAAATGAACATAGTACTAGTTAGCAACATTTCATATGACAGTGAAGTCAACATTCTGAATATTCTGAGCATTCTGCATATTCTGAAATGTCTTCTTAAAATACATAATGAGAACCCTTAGTTACCTTATAAAATCTAATCCAAAGGACTGATGAAAGACAGTTTACATTGAATGTGTCATCTGTAGGATGGTAATTTGCAATTTAAACACAAACTTTAGGGTAAGTAGCTTGCAATGTATTTTAGCTAAAAAATGTTCCATTTGAAATTATTGGCACCATGCTAAATATAACTAAATCCTGACATAAGTGAATCTAGAGTTTAGTAGTATCATATTATAAATACACAATTGTGGAAATAGAGAGATCAAAAGATAATTATCATTAGCATGGTTATAGCAAAAGTGCTCTTAATGAGAATCTCTATATCAAGATACCTCTAACTCTCTTACTTAATACATATTGCAACATTTTTCTACAAGAAATGGCTGCTGAAAGATAATGAAACAAAATCTCCCAGATATAGGGCATTTATTTACATTAAGATTTGACTGAGTTAAAAATGAACATTTTCCAGTGGTTATACTTTATTCCATGTAGAAGTCAACTATTTGTAAATATGCAAATATATCTATTTTTAAGTATGCATGAAAATCAAAAGTTAGGACATAATTATTTTACAAGCCATATTGTTCCAAAAGTAATCAACTGACATCCTATCTTAGAGAAAATTTCCTTTCACTTGGTAAGTTACCAACAAAAGTAAAAAGGATTTCGATTACTGAGAACATCAGAAGGAACTAAGAGAAAATCTTATTAAAAAATTTAAGTGAATAACAAGTGATTTTTAAAACTAATTACAAAATGAACCATTTACATACAATTTTACAGCCAAGAAAATAGAATTAGCCAGGTAGAATGATTTTAAATTAAATAAAATGTATTTTGTATTTAAGACTTATATTGTGTAAATGAGAAGAATTGTAAGAGCATTTTGTCGTTCGTCGTTAAGTTTTTTATCCTTACTGCAAATGTGTACAGTCAAATTGTTTATAGAGAAGGCATTTCACATGTACAACTCCATGTTAATTTTACATTCCTTGCATATCTCACCAGAAATCTATCAATGTCATTCTTTTCCACCCTGAACTGAGCTGGGCTTCAATCTTTTAAAAGATTCCAGGAAGGAAAGTGAAGAACTGCTCCTTAAAGTCACATGCTATGGATCATCTCAGAACAGGAGCAGTCTCCTACTTTTAGAAGTCCCGAACGTACTACTTCAATTACTATCACTTTCACATTTAGAATAAGTATACTAGATTGTAGGGTTTTTATTGCTATGAGACATTTATCTAGAGATCTCATGAAGACAAAGTTGACCAGACTGGTTACTGTCTTTATCAGAACAAGAAATACAAGTTTCAGAACACAATTAATATAAAATGTCTAAAAAGCTGTGCCTAAGGGAAAGTCATGAATGAAGACCAAGTGAAATACTCAGGACATAACATCAGATAAAATCTTTACCATTTTTAACCCAGTTTGGTGGAATGCTTCTTTAAGCCCAGAATTTGAGAGGCAAAGGCAGGAAGAAATATTGTTGAGTTCAAAGACAACCTGGTTACACAGTGAGTTGCAGAATATCCAGGGCTACAGAGAGAGCTCATGTATCAAAAAATAAAACACAATAACTTGAACATTTTTTATGATAAGTAAGTTTATATAAATTGTTGAACAGATAAATTAAAAAGTACAATATTTTGATATATAAATTCTATAGAGGAATTTTTATATTTAGGTAAACTTATCAATCACCTTGAATATGGATCTTTTCTTTGTGATCAAAACATAGACAAATATTTAAGCTAATATTTTACAAAAACAATATATATAGTGCCATAACAGTAAAACAAAGTTTGAAGCATGCTTCTGATTTCTATTACCTAATAAAACTAACCAAGTTTAGAATATTAGCCATTGATATTTTAAAGACTTTCTAATCAAATTGTGAATTACTATATATCTTAACTAAAATATTTATATGATGGTGTGGAAAAAAACATCATTTTTGTTAAACTATTGCTTATAAAGCCATCAGAAAGATCACCAATTAGATATGTTTTTGTTTGATGGCTTATTCATATCCATGTTTTCTTTACTTCTTCCCTTTCTCCCTCCTCCCAGTGTTTCTGTACCACTATTAATTGCTTTTCCATTGACACATCCTCAGATAAACGGCCAAAAACCCCCACAAAAACCAAAACCAAAACCAACCAAGCAAACAACGAAACAAATAAAAACCATGAATTTGACTATTTTCAGAAAAGTGAGAATTATTCTACCTCAAGACCCAGCTATACTACTCCTGGGCATATACATAAAGGAACACATCAAAAAGCCACTTGTTCAGCTATGTTCATAGCAGTTTACTTCTGTAGCCAGAAACTGTAAACTTAGATGTCCCATCAACTATAGAATGGATAAAGAAAATGTACATTTGCACAATGGAATACCACTCAGCTTTCTAAAACAATGGCTTCATGAAATTTGCAGGCAAATGCGTGGAACTTGAAAAAATCATCCTGAGCGAGGTAACTCAGAAGCAGAAAGACAACCATGATATGTTCTCACTTATGCATGCATGTTAGCCACAAAGTAAAAGATAACCATGCTACAGTCCACTAACTCAAAGATGCTAAGTAACAAGGAGGGCCCAAGGATGGATGCTGGAATCTCACTGAGAAGGGAACACAAGGTAGACAAGACTGGACTGAGTGGAGGTGGAGATAGGAACAGGAGGGATCAGGAGAGGGAAGGGCAGAGCAGGAGAGAACTGGGAGAAATAATTGGAATCACAGACAAGTTGGGGATGAGACAGAAACATCAGGCAATAGAAACTGCTAGGAATCAATGAAGATGCCCTTTGCTCAGACTCCTAGGGATGAGGATACAAAGCTTGAACCAGCCACCTCCTGTAAGTAGGCAAGACTTCCAATGGGGGGATTAGGACACAAACCCAACTAGAAAACCTTCCACCTACAATTTGTCTTGCCTATAAAATATGCAGGAGTAAGGAAGGAGCAGAAGTCGAGGGAGTGTTGCACCAATGACTGGTCCAGCTTGATATCCGTGCCAAGGGTAAGAGCCAGCTCTGATAGGCCAGGATGGCCAGGAGACAGCTTGGATAGTCCAAAGGCCTAGGATAGAACCAAACGTGAATGGAAAAACAAACAAACAAACAAACAAAGAAAAAGTCAACAAAATAATTCCTAATGATACTCTTCTATACTCATCAATTGTCCTTTAGACCAATTGTCATCAGAGAGGCTTCACCCAGAAACTGACTGAAGCAGATGCAAAGATCCACAGCCAAACATTAGCGGGAGATTGGGGAAACCTGAAGAAAATAGATTGTATGTATTGTAGGAGTCAGAGCTTCAAGGACACTACACCCAAAAAATTTACTAACCTGAGCCCATAGGGGCACATAGAATGAACAACCAACCAAGGACCCTGTCTGTATAGGACTGTCCTAGGCCCTCCAATTATATATATATCAGTTGTGTAGCTTGGTCTCCTTGTGGGACTCCTAACAATGGAAACAGAAGCTGTCTCTGATTCTGCCACCTGCTTTTGCAACTCTTTCTCCCAACTGAGTGCCTCCTCTAGGGTGAATATAAGAGGAAGTGTCTTATTGCAACTTCATAAGCCATGGCTCATTGAAATCCATGGGAGGCTTGCCCTTCGCTGAGGAGAAATGGAGGAGTAGTGGATAAAGGGGTGGGAGGGAGGCACTGGGGGAAGAGGAGGGAGGGGAAACTGATGTCATATGTAAAAGAAATGAAATAATAAAAAGAATAAACACTGAATGTAACGTTAATATTTCCCAACCATTTTCTTGGAATCTTAGAAGTGTTTGTGACACTTAACATGTATAACTAAATTAATTGCAAAATTCAGATACCCAATCATATAAGCCTTTATATATATATATATATATATATGTGTGTGTGTGTGTGTGTGTGTGTGTGTGTGTGTGTGTGTGCGCGCACGCGTTTGTGTATGTATATATACAGATATATACATACATATATATATATTCATTTATTACTAGTATTATCTATTCCTGTTTGTCACAGGAAAAACTTCCTGAAAACAATGCATTAAGTAAAAATGATACATTTTTCATTTTTCTCTATGAAAAGCTTTCACTCTGTACTGATCATTCTTCTATTTGTCTACTTGATTTTTTATGATTTTTTAATATGTAATGAATTTGATATAATTGGCTATGATTTCTTAATGTACCTTCCAACTTCATCTTCTATAATTTGGTGTGAGCATGACACATAAAAAAAAAATAGGGGTAGGTAACAAAACGAAACATTTGTATTTATAGATAAAATGGAATATTATATGTGTAAAGATAAATATACGTATATATGCTGGGAACAATATTTCCCAAAATTTATTTTTTCCTCTTCTCCCACTTATAAAATGTGTTCTTCTCATTTCCATTATGTTATTTTTTTTGGCCATTTTTAATTGTTTGCAGATTTTTTTTTTCTGTTGAAGAAGCTCAAACTTTCACTCTTATAAGCTATCTAAAATTAATTTATGAATAATTGGAGCACTAGTTGTCTTTTAACATTAGCTATGGAGATATCAAATGACATTTCATATAGTAGCCCAAAGTGTAAGTAATAGCACTTACATGCTACCAATTGTTTGACACATATAAGTAGAATTAGTTACTAAACATGATTCCTGTGACTGTTATCAGTGATGGTCTTCACATCCCAATCAATGTGATTACAGTCAACATCATTAAATTCTAGTAAAACGTATTCTTTTATAGGAGCTGTTTTCTAAACTCAAAATTGCCCAAATAAGGGAAGAAAAGCAAATACATTTCTAAAGCTCCTGTTAAAATTAGTAAACATACCCCTTTCTCACTATTCAAATCTTCAATTTGTTTTCTAGGTTAAGAATGTATTAATTATACTGAAATATTATTCAGACCGTGTAACACATTAAAATACCTCAGTTTCTCAGATTATAGTCCTTCAGTGAAACATACTACCATGCCTTTTATGGATTGTTTCACAATTGTTTTAGTGGTGCTTGATTAGGCATATCTTATTAACACTATGCATTTTACATATATGATACCATTTCTCGATGTTCATTAGCAATTCTTAAGCAAGGAATTTATTCTAAAAATAATAATACCAGCTAAAGTATTTTAATAATGGGTATTATTCTTGGGTCAAAAAAGTCTTTTATGTTCTCATAACGTTAGGAATAAAATGTGATTATTTCACCTCAGATAAATGGTTTATTGTTAGTGTTGGGTTTCTTGCTGCCAGGAATTGCCTTCAGCCATGGCAGCAGCAGGATGAGCCTTCTGATGCCAGCTTCTGTCATCCTGCTTTCTAGAGACACTGGTACCATACACTAGCAATCAAGCCAACTATGCACTATCATTTTCATAAATTTCAAAACAAAATAACTCACATTAAAAAAAGAAAAAGGAAAAAAGAATGGAACCAAAAGCAAACAAAGAAATAATGTCTTGATGCGTTTGTTAAGGGCCAGGCTATGTACATTATGAAGAAAATAGAAACAATAAGTTTAGAGTCCTGCTAGGGAGCAATAGAGTATGTGTTGTAATTTTGCCAAGAATCATCTTGCATTCAGTCCAAATGCCTTCTAAGCTTAGAGCACTGAGGTTGGACAAAGAAGTATACCGGCTCATATTCCTTTCAGGATCAAGAAAAAGTAATCATTAGCTGTCTTCTATCATAGAGAAAAAAGAAAACACAATGCAAAAATAGATAGACCCAAAATTCAGAAAATTGTTTCACCTAAAATTTGTTTGAAACAGAAATAAGGACAAATAAAATTTAAGTTAAAAAAGCAAAGACTTTTAAAATCAATCTTTTGAAAAATAAAATAATAGGAATTATGATGTTACTGTAGTCTAGTACCATAGAAATATATTAAGGCAAAAAATATAATTTCTGTATAAAGGAACTCAATTGATATAAGTCAAATTTTCATACTTTGATAATTCATTTTTCTTTCCATTTCCTCACTTAACAGAGACTGAGATAATCCCTAGAGATGCAGTTTGGATGCTGTTCAACAAGTTTTTGGGATAATTTATACACAGGGAATTTACTGTGAGGCCTGTATTATTGGAACAAAATTTGTCCATATTCTCTTAGGATTTAAACTTATAGTGTTCAATCTAGAATTAGAATTCGTCACTTACAGCGTCACTGTTAAGAAGTTGAAACTTCTAGCTAGATGACTACTCTTTGGTCCTGAAACACAGGGCACAAAGACCTTCTGTCTTGTGGAATGATAGAAGTTTATGACTTGAAGTCTTCCCTTTATTGTTGTTGTTCGTAAATAATTCATCACTATTAACATCATACATGATGATAATAATACAGCTGCAACAGCCATTGCACAACAAGGTAACACATTCCTTACTTATTTTACATTAAGAGAATAATTTATTTTTCCAACAATAAGACACAGTGTCCGTAGTTTATACTAAACTGTGAGAAGCTTCTGTCGAATTCCTTGCATATTGCAAACTCAGCAGCTATACCAAATAAATGAATGAATGAATAAATAAATAAATAAGAAGTTGGTAATATATTTGTTTCAGTTTAATAAATTCTCAAAAATTGTCATGGTAACATCTTATGCAGATGAATAGAGAAAAACAAAAATCTATGTTATTGCTGTAGAGACATTGTGTAGTGTCAGATGAATGGTTTACTTATGTAGGTCATGGCACTCAATCCAGTATGCTTTGTGTGACTTGCTTATATATTCCTCATGTACCTGTCATATTTATATATTTCATTGATGGACCAATAACCCCAGTGAGTAGATACTCAATATTACAGAGATTACTGATTAAATTAGAATTTATGGAAGGTTATCTAACATTAAAAAACAATATATTTTCTCATTTGTAGATTATATGTATGCTTCCTATAGTAAGCAATAATGATAAACTCCACAACCAAGTGACTAAAATGAGTTATATGAATCTTTCCTTCTTAATATTTTTGTAAATTGCAAGAGAATAAAAATAATAGTTACATATGAACTGAGATCTAAGATGATAAAAATAATCATATAAGTCTCACCAACCTCCTTATTGTTGCTTTTTCCCAAATCTGGCCAAACCACCACATGTCCCACATCTGGTGCCCTGATAAAATATTGCCTTCCTCATGCCATGTCTCACTTCAGGTTTCCCCAGACGAGCACTACATCAAACTACCCTGTTTCTACAGGACTTGAAAGCATTTTTAAAATACTGCATGGTATTGGCATCAAAACAGACATGTTGATCATTGAAGCAAAATTGAAGACTCATACATAATTCCACACACCTATGGACCCCTGATCTTTGATAAAGAAACCAGAAATACACAATGGAATAAAAAGAAGGCATCTTCAACAAATGATGTGGGTCTAACGGAATGTCAGCATGTAGAAGAATGCAAATAGATCCATATTCATCACCACACACAAAACTCAAGTTCAAGTGGATAAATGACATCAACATTAAAAAAAGACACATTGAACCTGATAAAAGAGAAAATAGGAAATACCCTTGAATTCATCTTCATGGAGACAACTTCTTAAACTGAACAACAATAGCCCAACCACTAAAATTGACAATAAATCAAACCTTATAAAACTTAAAATCTTATGAAAGGCAAAGGGCACCATCAATAGAACAAAATAGCAGCTGTCATAGTTTGAATATGTTTGGCCCAGGGCGTGGCCTTGTTGGAGAAGTGTATCACTGTGGGGGTAGACTTTGAGACCCTCCTTCTAGCTGCCTGGAAGACAGTCTCTCCTGCTGCATTCGAATAAGATGCAGAACTCTCAGCTCCTTCTCAAGCACTGTGACTGTCTTTATGCTTCCATGCTTCTTGCTGTGATGACAATAGACTAAACCTCTGTAATTGTAACCCAGTCCCAAATAAATCTTTGTCTTTCTAAGAGTTGCCTTGTTCATGGTGGCATTTCATAACAATGGAAATCCTAAAACAGATGTTGATACCAAGGACTGGGGTATTGTGATAGGTCTGATTATTTTTTTGTTTGCAGGAGTGTGAATTTTGAGACTTTGGATTTGGAAAGCCATGGAATGCTTTAAGTGAGATTTAATTGGCCATTCTAGTAGAAATATGGAAGACATTGTTTCTAAAGGTGATTTGAACTCTGGGAATTGTTTTTATGATGTTTTGGTGAAGAATGTTGCTGTTTTTTGCCCTTCTCTCAAAAGTTTCTGTATGGGGCTAAGGTAAAGAGTGATTTATTTCATTAACCAAAGAAGTCTGATAAAAGCCCAGCATAAAGTTTGTCCTCTGAATTACTCTCAGGAAAAGTGTTTTGATCCAGCATAACAAGTTTAGGAAGAAAAAATACAAAATTTGTGAGTCAAGTAATAAAAGGGCATCCATAAGTGAAATTGAGCTAAATCCTGTATTTGAGGAGATAAACAGATAAAGGGAAACCTCAGAGCAAGATCCCAATGAGCTAAGCTAATTGTTTATGTGTTTGCAGTTGAACACGAGATAGTTTTATTATGTTGGGCATTATTATTATCTGGTTATTGTCTTCATTTTGATTTTTAATCTTGAATAAACTGCAATTCAGAAATGGAGAGCATATCTGTGATCCACATCTTGAGGCTGGAAGATACAGGCCTTTGATCTTGAAGGTTAGTGTCCAAGATAAACTTAGGTCCAGGCATATTGGTACATGACTCTAATCCCAGGAGACAGAGAGAAGCAGATCTTTGAGTTCAAGATCATCCAGGTACAGAACAAGGTCCAAATAAAGAAAAGTTTAGGTCCAGGTATGGTAGTACACGCCTTTAATCCCAGAACTCAGGAGACAAAGGCATGTAGATTTCTGAGTACAAGTTCAGCCTGGTCGACAGAGGAAGATCCACAATAGACAAGCCTTGGCAGTGCAGACAACTGCTGGGAAACAGAAAGCTGGTGATAATGTAACAGAGCAGAACGCAACGTTCCAGGCCCAGCAAGCAGTAGAACTTGGCAGCTTTGGCCATGTGGCACTGGCCTTAGAGTCAAGAGTAGAAGGGGTTACTGGGACAATTGTTGCTGGTTAATAGGAACTAAGTAATTAACAGTGATTAAGAAAAGATCTGCATCACTTCTGTGAAAATTTCTGGGAAGTGTTTCCAGAGATAGCCAAGGTTGTACCTTGTGCTACAACTGGACTTGGTAATATATAAGAATCAATCAGGTGATACTAGTTTCAAAAGCATGAAGGGGGATCATTAAAAGCAGCTGAAACTTGGTGCTATGAGAGGCCAGCCACAGTAATTGGTGAATGTGCAACCTCAGTTGCTGTTGACATCCCAGGACTGAAGGGGTCATGCAAAGAACCTGAGGCTTGGCACCATAAAGAGAGCCTATGAGAAGCTATTGGTGAAGCCTAGCTTCAGTGGAAAACTCCAACAAATTGGAGATGCCACCACCAGGCGATGAACATCAAGAACAGCAGCAGCAGTGTTGGAGTCATCAAAGATGAAAGAATTTGGACCTCAGACATGAAGATGCAGAGCTTGAAGTTTGCTGGGTTTTGGTCTTGCTTTGGTCCAGTATTTCTTTACTATGATGTTTTTGATTAATAATGTACATTGTGTCATGATATATTGGAAGTATGCAATCTGCTTTTTGCTTTTGATTTTATAGGAAATAACAGGTGATTGCATAAATATCAGAAGAGACTTTGAACTTTGGAATTTTATCATTAATAGAGTGCTATAGACTATGGAGACTTTTGAAGTTGTACTAAATGTATTTTCCATTATGCTATGGCTAGGGATAGCCATCACAGACTCATGTGTTTTAACAAGGGTATGGTGGTCATGGAGTGGAATGGGTTTGTATGAATATGCTTGGCTCAGGGAGTGACACTATTGGGACATGTAGCCTTGTTGGAGAAGGGGAGACCTTGTGGGAGGAATTATGACACTGTAGTAGGCCTTGAGACTCTCCTCCTATCTGCCTAGAAGGCCGTCTCTCCTGGTTGCCTTTGAATTGAGAGGAAGGACACTCAGCTCCTTCTAGAGCACCATGTCTATCAGCAAACTGTCATGCTTCCTGCGATGATAATGAACTAAACCTCTGAACTGTAAGCCAGTACCAAATAAATGTTTGCCTTTATAAGAGTTGCCTTGGTCATTGTCTTAGTTTGGGTTTTACTGCTGTGAACAGACACCAATATCAAGGCAACTCTAATAAGTACAACATTTAATTAGGGCTGGCTTACAGGTTCAGAGGTTCAATTTATTATCATCAAGGGAGGAGCATGGCAGCAATCAGTCAGGCTAGGTGCAGGAGGAGCTGAGAGTTCTACATCTTCATCTGAAAACCAATAGAAGACTAGTGTCCTCAGGAAGCTGGGAGGAGGATCTTAAAGTCCAGGCCCACAATAACCCAATTTCTCCAGCAAAGCCACACCTTCTAATAGTGCCACTCACAGGATCAAGCATATGTAAACTACCCAGTCATGTTTTCTATTGGTAACAATGGAAACCCTAACTCAGACAGAAGTCAATAGTATGGAAAAAGATTTTCACAAACTCCACATCTGATAGAGGACCCATATCATATACAAATAAGTATGCATGTATATCTGTGTATATCTATACATACAGACTATGGGGACTTTTGAAGTTGTACTAAATATATGTTTCATTATGCTATGCCTAGATATAGCAAATATACATACACACACACATATACGTGTGTGTGTGTGTGTGTGTGTGTGTGTGTGTGTGTGTAGTGTGTATAGAAACTAACTAGACATCAACAAACCTTACAATTCAATTAAAAATGAGGTATAGCTCTAAATAGAGAATTCTTAAAAGAGAAAGAAGCAAGCTGGGACTGAACAGAGGTAACTAACCAAATGGTAGACAGAATAATTTTAATAGGTTCAGTAAGTTATGAGTTAGTCAGGGAATGAGCCAAAGCTTATGGAGTAGGCATTTAATAATAAATAATTAGTCTCAGAGTCATTGCTGTTGGGAACTACTTGGCTAGAGGTAAAAACAGCTTTCATTTTTACATTTTTTTAACAGAGCAATTGCAGAGAGACAGAGCCAAACATTATTAGACTAAAAAAGAGCCTAAATTGAAGTGGGGGAACACAAAGAAATTTTCTTTGGGCTCATGAAAACCAAAGAAGGAAAAGAAAAATTCTAAGAGCCAGGTGGTCAAACATAGCAGGAAAAAAGGCCCACAAGTTTAACTAAGCAGGGCTCATAGGGACTCACGGAGACTAAAGGGTCAGTTATGGAGCCTGCATGGGCCAGCACTAGGTCCTCTGCCTCCACGCTGCAGTCGTTTTGCTTGGGGTATTTGTGGGGTTCCTAATGATGGGGAGGGGATGCTTCTGAGTCGTTTTCCTGCTCTTGGGACCCCCTTCCTTCTAATGGGTTGCTTCCTCCAGCCTTATTATGAAAATTCGTGATTTGTCTTATTGCAATTTTTTTATACTGTGTCTAGCTGATATCACGAAGTCTACTCTTTTCTTAAGGAAAATGTGGGAGGAGTGGATCTTGGGAAGAAGAGAGGTAAGCAGAAGCTGGGAGGAGTGGAGGGGAGGCTGAGGGTGGATGAGAGAATAATAAATAAGAAAATAAAAAACTTAAAAATATTTGAGGAAAACGTGTCTTTACTATTTACATTCAGCAAGGTGGAGTTACTAACATTGACTGTCAATTTGAAAGGCCTCCTGTCCTGTAATATCAACTGCATGTGTTCCAGAGTACTTACACTAACCAACGGAAACGATCACAAACATCTGATTTGTTGATAAGATTAAGGGTTTCTGGTTTTGCTTTTTGTTGTTGGTGTTGTTTTCTTTCTTTCTTTCTTTCTTTCTTTGTTTCTTTGTTTCTTTCTTTCTTTCTTTCTTTCTTTCTTTCTTTCTTTCTTTCTTTCTTTCTTTCTTTCTTTCTTTCACTTTTTTTTGAGTCTATTACAGTAATTTGGAATACAGCTTCTTTTGCTATTTTAGTCCATGAATATTTTTTGATAATATGCATTCAGCAATGGTTAAGGGATACTGAAATTTAGATGAATAAAAGTGCTTTATTCATTTTATTCAATTTGCAGTTTAAATGAGTGTTTTTTACTGGAAGTGCATTTTGAACTTGCCTTATTCTCCCATGGCTACTAAACTGCCAATAACTTACTGCCTGTGTGGTGGACTGTATTGATTTTTGTTTTTAGCAATTACATATTCTAAATTCATACTGCCCTTTGGATCTATTTCTCAGTATATTTGTTCAGCTGCTAATGGTGGAGTTACAAGCCAGAGAAATGGTTTAATTACTGATGTTTATCATAAATTTCAGTATCTGGAAAAGAAAATCTTTTCATATTTATAGATTATAGTTTATATTTGGTTAAAATATGTAAAATTTTAGATAATATTTCCCAAATCTAGAAGATAAACTTAAAGACATCTAAGCCTACTTAAGCTTAAATTGAGTTCAAGATCGTTTGATACATTTTACATTGTGAATCTTTTTTAACCACTTTGCAATTGTTCAAATCTCTTCATTTCTGTATGAAATATTAATGCAAATATAGTCTAACATTAATTTTATATAGTTACTATAAATTATTGCATGATTTACTAATACATATGTCAAATTTTCTACTCAGAATACAAGTAATGTTTTATTATATTCACTAAATCATTTTATCTGTTACATAGTCATTTTGAAAATTAGTTTTACTTGTGGATTTCTGCGTATTTAACTGCATCTATTTGTCAGTGTCCCAGTAATTGAACAATTTTTTAAACAAATGTTTGCTATTACAGTATCTTAAATCTTGCAGTCTATTAGAAAACAAATTCTTTATATGGATTATTTTTATTAATAAATTATTATATATAAATGCTCTTATGTCCCTCAGATTTTAAAAAACATATCTTACAACTTTGATGAATCATTTCTAACAATGAGAAATTAGAGATGAAAATAAAGGGCACTTTTATTTTTAAGACAAGTTCTATTATCTATTATGCAGCTCTGGCTGTCCTGGTAGTCAACTCTCTGTTGAGAGCATGCTGATCTTGAACTCACAGAGATCCACCTGCCTCTGCCTCCCAATTGCTGAAATTAAAGGTGTGAACTCCCACAACTGGGACAAAGGGCATTCTCTTGAAAGGAGGTGCATGAAACGACACTTATATTAACATATGTTTAAATTTACATTGTTTAAACTTCTGCAATTCTTATACTGTTCCAAAGTTTCAAAGTGTCTTCTTTGTTGTACTGTCTAATTATTTTGAAGAATGGTCTTTAATGGAAGAATCAAATGAAATATGAAAGAACATTATGGGAATTGATCAATGTATGCTTTTTAGAAATGAAAATATTAGATTATTTCCTCATTTCCACTTATTGTCTTTCCTGTCTGCAACTCCTCCCATGTCCTCACATTACTTCATTCCATCTTAAATCCCTGAATTCTTCTTTAACTGCTATTGCTACATACCCCCCCCCACACGAAAAATCACTAAATCTCAGTGTTGATTTTGGACTTTGAAAACTAAATTATTTATCTCCATCCTTAGCAATTGACCATACGGCTTAATTGGTGACTTGTTTGCATGGGGCCTCTTTCTTTATTTTATTTATTGTTTTTTTAGTTTGTTTTTAGTATTTAGAGAGCTTTTGTGGAGTGTTGTGCTTTATAAGCTTGGCTTTAGCCACTTAAATATAGAATGTGTTCAGGCTTTTTGCTTTTTGTTGAAAGTATGTAGTGTTTTGGGTTCTTAGATAAGTTGAACTGTGATTTTAGATGTGTAATTAGCTAATTAATTATATGGTTTAATTTTAATAACTTATTCATAATCATTATTATTATTATTTTGATTTTTGAGATCGTAATGTAATTACATCGTTTTATCCTTCTATTACATTCCTCCAAACTCCAATATGACTAATTAATACACAAAATTATGAATTGAAGTAATTAACTTTTAATAAAGAATTAAATTTATACATATCAAGTTATTAAAGATTCAAATTATAGCATATTTCAGTCTCAATATATCAAGTTATTTTAGATATATTTGTGAAAATTTAAGTTACTAGACCAATTTAAATATATGCTCAATATATTTACAATGTTAAAAACTATTGGAAGAGAAAATTTGATATAATAACCTCAGTAATTTTTTTCCTTTTTTTTAATCTTTTTTTTTCAAGAAAATACTGTTTTACTTACCAATGAATTCTTAAATGGGTTAAAACGTATACTGATTAGATGAGAAAAACATAGAAAATTAGCTAGAATGTGGAATATTTCACACCCGATTTTCTTTGTGACATTTTCCATTATGAATCAATCAGAATCCGATTAAAACTATTTATTTTAATATTAGGCTGTGCTGTTTTTAATAATTTCTTTTTATTTAATCTTTTTTTTTCATTCCTGATTTTATTCCTCTCCTGCTCCACCCTCTGACTGTTCCATATCCCATAACTCCTCCCTGTACCTCCCCCCTCAATTCAACCACAGGGGTCAGCAGCTTCTGTCCATTAGTTGGGTGTAAATATCTCCATCGGAAAGCAGTCATGTTAGGTCTTTTTTTGTGAGCACTCCACAGTATCAGTAATAGTGTCAGGCCTTAGGGTCTCCCCTTGACCTGGATCCAATTTGCACCTGTCACTGGACCTCCGTTCCTCAGCCTCTTCTCCATTTTTAACCCTGCAGTTCTTTCAGACAAGAAAAAAAATGATATAATAACCTGGGTGGTATTTTCAATACATCGATATTCAAAAGAATCCAAAAACTAAGTTCTATACATTCATCTATTTTGGAATCATTTTCTGGTTTCACAACAAACAGAAGGAAGGAAATTATAACAATAAAGATGCCCTCATTTACACTAAAATTTATACACCAAATTTAAGAAAGAATAAGATAAATAGATATTTTATTAGTATAACAGGATCTTACCATGCTAGTATATATAACTAGGCACGTGACTTACTCAAAGTTGTTAATGTTCACAGGCAGAACATACACCCACTCCATGCCACTAGGTTTGGTTTTGACTGGAATAACTTATAGTGATAACTCCTTTTTAGGAATTTGCAATTTGTATTTAAGGTATTCTAAGAGAACAAGTATTGTATTTGGTGGTTCTCTCCAGCACACAGGTTATATTTTCTATGTGATGAACTTAGTTCTATTCTTAAAAAGTAAAACAAGTTAAAATTACTAATAAAAGGCTCTTCATGCACAAAGGAATATATCTATTACAGGTACTACAATTCTATTTTATATATTTGACTTTGAGTATAATTCACTGACTAGCAATATAAACTCATAAATTATGTGGAATATGTTTCTTCTTACTTTTATCTTTGGTATAAAATACACACATATTTGTGCACATATTTGTGTGTGTGTGTGTGTGTGTGTGTGTGTGTGTGTGTGTGTGTGTGTACATATCTTCTCACAAGTGCACTGGTGTCCCTTGTCAATAATTTGTCCCAAGAATGTCATAGGAACCGCATTGTCTCAGTTAAACTTTTATTGCTCTAAGAAACAAACAAATGAACAAACAACCAAGCCAACACAAACCAACAACAGAAAAGCCATGACCAAAAATAAGATTGGCATGAAGAAGTTCATTTAGCTTATATACCCCTGAAACAGTCCACTAAGAATCTAATGACATGAATTAGGAAGCAGGACCACTTGTAGAGGAGTTGTAATCCAGTAACCTGGGTGCTTTGACAAGGTCTCACATCCAAAGACATGATCTGTCTGGAAAACAGACACATCACACACCATACAGACTTGTCTGTAGTACAAACTTTTAATCCTAAGCAATGATGTCTAATTGAGTAGCAGTTAAAGTGACTAATCAGAGAAAGATTTGACAGATTGTGTCAGAAGATACATCTTCTCAAGAGAACAGATCTGAAAGAGAGGCTGCATAAGAGCAATGAGCAGAGAGAGGAGGTTTGGCGTGATTTGGTTCAGACAGTTCAGTTTGGAGGAGTTCTGTGCACAGCAGAGCACTTCAGTTCAAAGCAGTTCAGTGTAGTGCAGAACAGTAGAGTTTAGCACAGCTGAGTGGAAAGCAGAACAGTCTTACCAAGCAGAGCAATTCCATTAGATGCCAAGAGAAGTTCATTTGAATCAGTTTGTTTGAGGAGGGGTTTGAGCCAGAACAGCTGAGTTGAACCAGCAAGTTAGCATTCAGGAAAAGCTAGAGAGGGTGAGTTTATTCAGTAGTAAGTCTTAGAGGCTGAAATGTTCTTGGCTTTGTTCAACAGATGGAGGCTAAAAGCTTCCAGGCTTAGGGCTAAGGATAGCTAAAGAGAAATGCCCAGTGTCTATGGCTGTCATTTAATCTCTTCGTCTGTGGAAATGAAAATGATATTTACACTTCTAACCACAGATGCATATTACTTATTGCCTTGTACCATGTCTTGCTCAGTTTTCCTACTTTTACTGTCCAATCACCAACTGCACATAGAGATTACCACCATCAGTGGGCAGGGTCATCCTATGTCAATAATTATTAAAGAAAACACCTAACAGTCTTGACCACAGGCCAAAGGATGGAGGCCAGTCCTCAACTGATGTTCCACTTATCAGATAACTATAGTTTGTGTCATAGACAAGGAAAGAGAAAAAAAGAAAGAAGCAAAGAAACAAACAAAGAAAGAAAGAAACAGAGAAAGAAAGAAAAGAAAACATATATTTTATTTCCTTTGTAATTATAAAATCATTATAATGGATTTTTTCATGAGGAAATGTTTTGCTCTGCAATTTCTACTTTAAGTGTAATAAATGGTAAATATTTAAAGTTCTGACTCATGAAGCTACTTTGCAACATAAGGCATAAAGAAGACCAAAACACTCATGCAGAATAGTTAATATCAAAGAGGATTGTGAGATATTCTGTTTCTGCCTTTATTTAAACTACAGTGTTGTTTTCCTCTGATTTACAAATAACATCTCATATTATGTGCTGGAAGGTTGGGTTATGTTTAAGAGTGCTCAGTTTACTTACTGAGGCCTTGGGTTTGTTTCACAAAACCCACATAGATATTCAGAACGGCTTGTCACCACAATTCCACTGAATCTAACATTCTTTTCTAGCCTTTGAGGGCTACCCTGTGTGCTCAAAAGCCTGTAAAGGCACATGTTCACTCATATAAGTAAAGCAATAAATAAATCACTATATATAGACTCAACGGTAGCACAATTTTACATTGCAATCTTCACGTTCTCCAAATACTAAGAATGTTTGACAAGATAAATGTATTTAATTTTATTATCTTCTTTCTTATAAAGCAACTAATTTTCTCCTTTTCTTTGAAACATAGCAGATAAGAGACAGTGGTATTTATTAAAATAATAGATAGAAAATTTGCCATTTTCCAGTGCTAAGTGTTCTAAATGTGTTTTTAAGTAGCCATAGCAATACTTCTGCAGGAATACATAACTTTTCCCCTTTCATTGTGCAGCAATTTTCTATCACATTTGTTTATCAGCTTTAATTTTCATCATTCAAAGCTTTTTATACGTTGAACATCAGAAAGTTGGTTTTCTTGCATGGCTCAGCTCAACAGTTGAAGCCTCCTTAAAAAATCATCATAAAACCTTGATCTCCAGCTACTACTGTTTTACTGGCATGACTTGCATGCCGGTTGTCATAGAGACAAACCGTCATTGCTTGCAATTCCAGAGACGTTGCTATTCACTTGGTTCTATTTCATCTGCTTCCCCTACCTGCATGGCTAACACATTTTTATGTTTATCCTTTTGCTCTTGATCTATAGAATATCACAGTCCAAATTTAGATATTATTCAGAAAATAATCTGAGTCATAGAACTTGTAGAAAAGAGACCCACAAAGAGCCTAAGGTTTTTTTTCCTATCTGTCAGGATGTTGATCCTCGAACATGAAAATGCAATGTCTGAACTTACATCTAAGATACTCATGGTTGGGTCAGGAGTGGTGATACATGCCTTTACTCCTTGTGCTCACGAATGCCAGCCTGATATATAAAGTGGGTTCCAGGACAGCCAAGGCTATTACACAGAGACACCAATAAAAGAAAAAGATAATCATGGGAGGATATTGGATAGTCTGGTAAAGTTATATTTACACAAGAAACACATGGCTGGCTGTATTCAGGTAGATAGCTGTTGTAGGCTTCTGAAATACCCTTTTGTGATCAAACTAACCTCAGGTTGCTGATAGATCTTTTTCTCCTCCCACAAAGATGTCACTTAAACATGTACACAAAGAATCTGCATCTTGAAAGACATCAGATTCACTATTTTATCATGTATACTGTTGAACTGACAAACAAATCAACTTTCCTAAAAAATTATAAGCAGAAATACCTTTAAAAAGAAAAAGAACCTTTCTATCTCACCTCGGGATAATGAATATGTCTTATAACTCATATGTTAATGCAGAACTCATTTTAATCTATCTCTTTTGTTGGTAGTCATTTCTAATCTTTCTTTGAGTACTGGCTTTGATTTACTAAGTAAACTTCCAATTTAAAATTCTGTGCCTTTTTATTTAATTCTTTCCTTCAAGAAGATATAACGACTCTGACCTGTGTAAGGTGGAATACCTCAGTTGTTTTGATTTGCATTTTCTTTTCCTGATGACTAAGAACTTCCAATACTTCTTCCTGTTTTGATTCTGATTAATTTATTTAGAATTGTCATTCCATAGAATAATTAGAATTGATCACAAACATGTTCCCCAATTAATATCAGTAATTTTATAAATACACAAGGCTTGACTATATCAGATACTTCTTTAGGAAGTTCAGGATATCCTGAACTTCTAAAATTACATTAAATACTTCTTTAAGTGCTTCTCAGCCATTCGAGGTTTCTCCACTGAGAATTCTGTTTAGCTCTGTACCCCATCTTTAGTTGGGTTATTTGGGTTGTTGGTATCTAACTTATTGAGCTCTTTATAGGCTTTGAATATTAGCCCTCTGTCAGATGTAGGGTTAGTGAAGACCCTTTCCCAATAGGCTGCCGTTTTATCCCGCTGACAGTGTCCTTTGACACTGTTCGGTTTCATGAGATCCTGTTTATGAATTGTAGCTCTTAGAGCCTGAGCCATTGACATTCTGTTCAGGAAATTGCCTCCTGTACAATGCATTCAAGGCCTCCTGCTCACATGTAGATGTGCAGGTCAGTCTTCATGTGGCTTCCAATCAACTGGAGTGGGAGCTATCCCAAAAGCTGTTGCCTGTCAGTGGGCTATGTTCTTCTAGCAGGGCTGCCTTGCCTGTCCTCAGTAGCAGATGAGACTTGGTGTGTCAGGGTATGTGTGGGGATACCCATGGGGTCCTCAGAAGAGAAGGGGAGAAAGGAGATGAGGGGAAGGATGTTAGGAGAAGGTGACTGGGAGGGGATAGTGAGCAAGATATAAAGTTAATAAAAAATAAATAAGCCATATCTAGAGTATCTTCTATAACATTGATGACTTGCTCAGCAACCTGAGTTTTGGCTGTGGCCTTGACAGTGTTTTGAGTCATGCCTTCTTTTCACAGAAGAGCATTCTGATTTACAGGTAGTGAGTCATTAAAGTGTCTGGTAGATCATGGTGATTTCAAAGTAGTGTATATCAAAGCAATAATGACATTTATTCAACACTCAAAGCAGGCCAACTTTCTCTAGAGCTATTTTTAAGGACCATACACTTGTTAATTTATGTCTGCCCTCTGCTCATAAATTTTCATTTCTTTCTTTCTTTGATTTCCTTATGTTCCTATTCACCACTTTAAGGGAAACAGCAACATATCCATTTTATGTTCACTAATAGTGCTTAAGAGGAAAGATGGTAATGAAGGGGATATAGGAGAGTTTGGAGGAAGAAAATGGAAAAAGAAAATTATGGAATTGTATTATATTCTCAAACGGCAAAGATAATAATAATAATAGTAGTAGTAGTAGATTTAATACTTTTGTGCAGTCTTTTCATGCCCTATATGAAGATGGTCTACTGAGAATAATGAGAAAACCTCTAGGGGGCAGTGTTGCTTTATACCTCTAAGTCAGGTAGACAATCAGTTCTGACCTCAGCATAGACATATTTATGTCAACGATGTCAGATATTAAATTCGCACCTTAGTAATAACTAACATTTGGTGTTTTATATCATAACTCTTATAGTCATTAATTCAGAGATATGTGAATAGAACTTTCTATTTTATTTTTATAGTTTTCAAATACTAAATATATAATATTAAGCCTATGTCTCTCTTTAACCAAAAGTATTTGAATTTTATAAAGTTCTGCCTTAGTGTTTTATTGGCCATAAGATATTTAGTATGGTATTTCAATAATTCAATTTTATATTCTATTTAAATTATTTTTAAAGCAATTCCTTCATATTTTTAGCATTTTAATCACATAATATTTGGTATATCTATATTAGGAAATAAAGGCATTTTAATGTGTTTAAGTCACCAAATATTTTCTTTTATAATAAGACAGATAGCTTACCTCAAAATAAAATTTCTCTCACATGAAGTCTACAGTGAGTAAACATAATTATGCTTTTAATAATTTATATGTGTATTTATTCATTTTTGCAATCTAAAAAGGTACATAATAATAATAGCTACAGAGGCAGATTTTAAATATAATAATACAAACTACATAATTATATGCCTTATAAAACAAAGAAGAAAAATATATTGATTTCAGTCTGCTAACTCAATTAGAGTGATGCCTTTCTTAGTAATTTGACTCCAGATTGAGTTTTATCCATTTTACTCTTATACATTCTACAGACAAATAGCATCAAATAAAACAGTGGCTCATCCCCCTCACTCTTAATCACTCTTCAGGAAACATGTTGTAGTTCCTTGTCCCAACTGTTCTTTTCAGAAAAAATCTGAACCAGGACGGTAAGTATCAGGCCAAGCACCTACTGTAAGGAAGCAAAGGAATCAAACACACATTTAATGAATTGGTGTGTGATCTTAGACATCAGTAAGAACTGAAGCTGTCTCTGAAGATTTCTGTATGCAGAGACATTATCATA
Source organism: Uromys caudimaculatus (assembly GCA_028551405.1). Taxonomy (NCBI): domain Eukaryota; kingdom Metazoa; phylum Chordata; class Mammalia; order Rodentia; family Muridae; genus Uromys; species Uromys caudimaculatus. Next base: position 10,695,043 of record CM052708.1, read on the forward strand.
TTGCATGCTGTTCTCATAATGTCTAATGCAGAAACTGAATTACAGTAGCAAGTGAAGGATCAAATTTAGATTAACTTCAGCATTTTACTAGATATCAGGTAATAATGTAAACAGTTTTCTGTCTCGTGTTTGCAAAAGAAACAGTAAAGCTTAGTCATAATTATATGAATGCATATGTTAACATATGGGTGATCTACTTAATTTATAAAACCTTGTTACTCTAGCTACTGTAAACTTTGGTTATAGATAATTTACAGCCAAGTATATTTTTGAAAAGACTTTATACCAATATCTGAATACTCTGTGTTGTGGTGGTTCCTGTCAGTTTCTTGCTTGTTTCTACATACCTTGTAAATAGAGAAACTATGATTTATAAGGATGGATACACATTAAGCTCATTTGTAATGAAGAGATAGGTCATGTTTATATGAAGAAGAAGTTATTTTAATGTCTTGGAAGACAAGGATATAATCTCCATTAGTAGCCAGTGCAGTCATGTATGGTGCCTCTGTATACAGTTTGGCTGTCTTTGAATGAGGCATCATCACTTATATTAGCCTACTGCATGTGAAGTTGAGTGCTGTATTTTTCCTCATGTGTTTTCTCTGGAATTTGATGACAACGGGAACTAGCTTATGTATTAACTGATATTAAGCTTGTTTTGAAAATGTCAACTATAAATGACTAAACAAATATACAAACAAAATATATCAGTTTTCCTTTCTACTAAAGTGTCTAATATCTTCTTTCAGCAGCTACAGTACTATGGGAGATGAGTTTACTAGATTGAAGTTCGGGTAAATACTCAGATTCTTTACCATTCTTGTTTTATAATTAACTGCGAGCCAGGATTTCCTTGAGGGCAAGCAGACCTTGCATTCTCAATACAGAAAACATTTTGTTTTTTTACTCAATTCTGATTCTCTCTTTTAGTCACAGTGATGAAAAAAAAAAAAAGTCCTTTTCAGTTAAACTCTCAGAACCAATAGTCTCCCAGGTAAATTTATACCTAAGAATCTTCCCTGCATGTATTATGGCACAGGTTCTGCAGGTGAGTGTGAAATTAGATTTTTTTTTTCCTGATCATTTATGGAAAAGGGTTTCTTCACTAATATTCTGAAGCATTTTCTAGCAGTGAAACTATTAAAATGTTAATATGGTAACTGAAACTGTTGTAATGTATTAAGTAATTGTTTTCTCAATCAGAATTTTATCTAGGAGAAGCTTCTAGAAAGGATGAAGGAAAACGTGATAAGGTACTTGATCTAATACACTTGTCTCTTGGATCTCTTACCATTATAATTGACATGAAAGTTTAAGTATGTAAGACAGGAAATTTGGAAGAATATATATATAAAGTTTGACAACCAAGAGAATAATCTGCTATGATAATTATCTACTTTTGCTCATAGTACTATGGCTCTCTACAGAAGTAGCATGGGTCTTTCATCATGAGACTATATTCATACATAACGCAGACATGAAAGAACCTGAAACAGGTCCAGCTTATGCAAGAAAAACATTTACAGCTTTTGGATTTGTTTCATTCCAGGAGGCTGAGGCAGATGATAAGTGATACATATGAACCACAAATACATGTTCACCGTTCTAAAAGAAAAGAAAAATACTGAAAAAAAAAACCACTCTGGCGCTGGGAGGATTGCTCAGTGTGTATTGCATTCACCGTGTAAGCATCTGTGAGTACATTTGGAATTCTAACATCAAGTGCAAGTTATATATGGTGTTACACATCTCTAATTATCTGGTGGTGGCCAGAGACAACTGATTTTAGTCAAAATGGTGAGAGGTCTAGCTTCAGTGAGAAATATTGTTTAAACAGATTAGAGAGAAATACAGAAAATCTCAACATTGGCCATGGTCTACACTCACATATATAGGTGTGTGTGTGTGTGTGTGTGTGTGTGTACATATATGTGTACGTGAACATATGCATATATGTATATATATGATATATATGTGTGTGTATATGTATATATATACCACATAAACATACACATACAGACTGATAATCAACTAAATGAATCCTTTTTATTATGGATTTCTAAATGTCCTAACAAAAGGTCTAGTTTGGCCCTTGCTCATTCTAAGAAGAAACATCCAGAAACTAGCATTCTGGGAAAACTTGGCCATGTTCTGTAAGTCAACACAAGTACTTATAACATATTTGAAATATCCAGGCCATGTGCAAGGGTCAGGACATTATCCATTAATATCAGGAGAGTGGAATATAGTGGCTGCTCTTGGTGTTCCTGAATACTGTCGATGCACTGGAAAAAGACTAAATGTCTGAGCATGATTAATCACCAAATTAAAGCCAAATGGGAGAGTTAGAGAGTTTCCTTTGACACATTTAATGAAATTTTCATCTCAATTAGCTAGAGGGCAATGCAAATAAACTGAGTTTAAGACCTAGGAATTAATTATATGGGTAGGAAAGTTAAGATGAAGGTTGAATTTTTAGTAGGTCAGGGCCCTGGCTGGGAGAGATGGAGACCTTGAGAGTTGGATGGAACTTGTGACTGCTTGCTCTCTCTGGGCGTGCAGGCATACCCCTGTGACAGAGCTTCTGCTCTGAGTGTCAATATGTGGCATGCTCAAAATCCTCTTTACCCTGATTTCTGCCAGTTTCAGGACTTAGGTCAAGCCACAAAATTAGAGTGAATCAAGAATATCTTAGGCCAATTAAAGGAAAAAATAGAATAGATTTGTATCCACATTATAGGAGTTAGCTTCAAATAGTAAGAAAAATGTCAGGATTGCCAGACCAAAGGGATCATGTGAAAGGAGACACAACATTGTAAAGGAATGGTTTTCAAAGATGTGCCATTAGCACTGCACCTCTGGGAAGAACTTTTGTGCTCCATCTTTTGTTGAAGACGCTGAAGACTGTTTGATGAGAACGGCCTGGCTGTGAGGAGCTTAAATGCTACAGATTGGCAGCTAAAATTAATCTTACTGAGGCATTTTCTCAACTGAGGTTCTGTACTCCAAGATGACTCTAGCTTCTGTCAATGTGACAAAAAAATGCTCCACAGTAAACAGACAAAACCACCCTGATTCTTAGTAAATCCCTGGTTTTTGAATAAATCAAATTTAAAAATGTCAACAAGTAGCATCTACAAAATGCTACAAAATTTACCCTAATTTTTGTAATTTGCTGAATAGTTTTTCTCACCAATGTATTTGATAAATGCATTAATTCATGTGTACTGTTTTCTTTATATGCTTTCATTTTAGCATGGACTGTTACATGCAGGAGAAGGTCAACCTACATTTCTGAGCCATTATTCTTCATATTGGTCTCACAATAAGTTTTCTTATAATCTTTTGAAAAAGAGCTATGTTTTATACTGATGGAGCCTTACAAAACACCAGCCTCATAGATAAATTAGAAATGTCTGGCTTAGCTGTTTACCTCTATGCTCAGAATGAATTTGTGATCTATTCTATTATAGTAATAAATGGCAAACAGGGTAAATAATAGTCATAGAAAAGTCATTGTGTGACACTGAATAAATTACCAGACTGTGAAGCCTGGGAAGTAGGTCAGTAGTAGAGGAATTACATTTTATGTGCAAAGGTTTGTGTGGTTTCTCCACATCATATACAGAACCTTCATGAACATGAATGATGATGAGGATTTAGAGAACACTAGCTTCACTTCATATAAATGAACATACTACTGAGCAAGGTGCTGTTATTGTTATGTATATGAGAGACAGATGCCATCTATCACAGGGAAGAGGAAATCAGGTACCATAGCATAGCTTAGTATATTGAAAGAAAGCTGATCACAGAATGACAGATTTATGGAGGTGGGTTGATGAGTGTATCTAACCATAATCTATAAACTAAACGGAAAGATAGGAATAAGCAAAAAGATACAAGTGCTTGCTAATGAAAACAAAACAAGAGATGATTCCAATGGAACTTTGGAGGTGCTTATTACAGTGAGATGCTGCTTAGGGTAAAGAGTCATCAGCCAATGCGAGCATTCTCATTAAGAGATCTGGAGATAGCTAGTCTAGAAGCAGGAGCAGAAACTCATGTTAAATAAAAGGAAGCAAATTTTCCTTCTTTTTCTACTTCCAAACTCCCTCCTCTGCCTTCCCTCATATCTGTCTCACCCTAACTTCCCTCCTCATAGTCCTCATGTTCCCATATTATCTTCTGCATTCTACTGACCATCCTCCTTTAAAATGTCTCTTTTCCCTCCCCACTAATGTTCTCACATATCCAAGACGATGTAATGTTTAAAATACTCTGCATGTGTTTGCATGGATATGTAATTGTGCCTTTCATAAGTACCCTTCACACTTCACAGACGTCTTAGTTCACCTTGAACATTATCCTAAGACTTCACTTAAAACCTTTAATTATTTTCATGGGATTTATATTAGCTCATTTTTATTTATGGGTATCTATTTTTCTTTATTTTGAGGCTATGTTAGTAATAAAAATATTGTTACATTTTATCATAATGAAAATACATGCATATAAAAATAATTTAATATATAAGGAGTGATATTTTATTACAGCTACTGCATGTAATTATTCCTGAATAGTGTATGACTGCATTGACTATGTTTACTTTTAACTTGAAATGTTTTTGAAATTCCTTTTTAAAATATTCCATTTTATTATTTTTATTTTTAATTAAAATGCAACTTTATCACTTCAATACTTATAATTCTTTCTTCCACCTCCTCTCATGTCCCCTTGACTTCCTCTTATTTTACTTTGACTACTATTGTCAAAACCAAATTCTCACACACACATACACACACACACACACACACACACACACACACACACACACACATTCATGTGCATTCACACACATGTATGCAGATACACAATATATAAATTATATATTACTTATATATTTTATATATTATATATAATATATACACACATGTATTTATATTTAAATATGCTAAGATATAGATTATATATTAGCATATATTTATATATAAATAAATGTATATGTAAATATATGCTTAATATATAATATATAATATGTATTATATATTATGTGTATATATAGATTATATGTATGTATACAATTAGATTTTATATGTATGTGTACATAAGATATAGATTTCAGAGTTGACCTCTTGTTAATTTCTCTTTTTCTATTTCTTTTCCTTTCAACGTTTCTTAGTTGCCAGTAGTTATGGGTGGGGCACTGTGAAATTTTTCCCCTTCCATGTTTTTAGTTTTATTGATGTTGTCTTTTTTGAGTCCATATTTAGGAAGCCATATTGATAAGACAGTAGAAATGTACCTTCCTTGTCATAGACAGGACACAGTATCTCATCCTCTAGCTTCTACAACCCCTAACCGCTTCTTTGATGTTCTCTGATGACCATTAAGTGAAGGAGTTTTAGTAGGTGCATCAAATGGAGCTCAGTATTCCACGATCAGTTGATCTCTGCATTTCAAATAACTTTTATGTAAAGATGACTACTTGCTTCAAAGAGAGAGTTCTTGGATGAGTGTTTTCAGATATAAGAAAGTTTAGGGTACAGTTATAAATTATGCTGTTCCCCTCTAACATCTGTAACCTTGCTAACACACAGAAGTTGGACAGGTTTCTTTCACCAGGAATGATTTTCCTCCTGTTGACTAGACATGAAGTCCTCTTAAACAGATGCTGCTTACTCCCAAGATCTGAGTGTCACCATTTGATCTTTAAAGGGAGCTTGCAATGTTGGAAACTATTGAGATGCATGTTGTCAGAGCTGAGTATGATTATTATTTGTTCCTATGTTGCCTTGTCTGGTTACATAAAAATTCTGACATTACAGATACTAGTCCTGAGGGAGGAGGCTTTCAGGTCAGTCCTGGCTTGAATCTCCAGAATCCTCCCATCCTAACCCTTCTTCTCCTTCCAAGCCCTTTCATGCTAGCCTCACCCTTCCTATGCCAGCCCCACTCCAGCCCCACCTCCTCCTATGCCATCTCGGTCCCGCCCATAGTAGCCACACAGATCTAAGTACAATGTCTCTTCCTTTTCAACTATTGCCATTTCATACATATAGGTATATAAGAATAAACATGAATACAATTTGGTCAGTTCAATGTTGCCTACATGTATGTATTTCTAGAAGTGGCCGTTTGATATTGAGTGAGCAATCAGGTGGCTCACCTCTGGGGAAGAAAAATGATCCCTCTCTCAGCAGTGCATACTTTGTTTCAATCCTTTCACTTTAAATTGCTTTGTTCTTTGTATATTTCTGTTTCATCATTAGTAGTAGAAATCTTGCAATTTTTTGTCTCAAACTACATTTGTTCTATGGTGAAATAAGCAATAATTATGTTTGTAGTTACTGATAGTTTATGTATGATCTTTCGCTTCCTTGCTTACATTTTTTCTTCTCTTGGCTTGATATGTATGGATTACAAACATTTTTTGTATCCTACCTTACAATATCAATTCCAAAGTTTATATGTAGGCTTAGATCTTTCTAAACCTACCTTATTTAGGATTCTTGAAAACTTCAATCTCCCTTCTAATCCACCATCTAGAGGTTGAGGAGAAAGAAGGTTAATAGCAAGGGAAGGTTATGGATATGTTTAGAAGTAGTTCTTTGGGGAAATTCAGGTTTTCATTGTAAAGGATGCAAGCAATCTGGTCCAACAGCAAACAACAAACACAAATCCCTAGCAGTGGCTCAATCCAGCAGAAACTGCATGAGTCAGCAGAAGCAGCAGGAATCAGCCAGGATACCACAAGTAATTCCTTGGCACATTTCCCTCTATGAAGTGTAGACCAATAAAGAACAATGAGGTCCAGCAAAGCATTCTGAGACCCCACAATACAAGAGAATCCTCTCACTGTGGGGTTCCAGTTATAGCCTTTACAAGCATCAGATGCCCTTTCTGGTGTCCAGCCCAGGAAAATATCACATACCCTCACCCATGTCTGCTTCAATAATATATTTTCTCACATGTCTATTTCAGCAAAACATCCTCTCACAAGACGGCTTTCAAAAAACATCATGTGACACAACTGAATCTCCAAAGAAATCAGAAATTTCCAGTTCAGTTATACACTTTTTTTCCTAACATGTATATTTCATTAAGATTATAATAGAGGTAATTTGTAAGAGTTAAACAATTCATTTTTCTATTCATACTTTCTGATAGAAAAAGTTTATATATTTCATAATAAGCTTTAATTCAACCTAGCACTTCAAAATATATATGCAATTTACCTCTTTTTATATTTTTAATATTCAGTGTTAAACATAACTATTTATATCCATAATAATTTGTCTAAATACACAGCTTAATTTTGCAGAAGGCAGGATATTAAAAATTATATTTGTTCTTCTTTTCTGAGTCAACTTGCACCTACTTTGTAAAGATATCATTAATTTTCTGAATTTTTCTGGAATCTATTCTGAAGAACCCTGCCAGCATTTTCCACTCTTTCTCCAAGCACATTGTATGAATGCCCACGTCCCTACTCAGCCACCCTCATTTCCTCCCTTGATCCTTTTCATCCTGCCTCTCTATATTTCTGAATTTTTCTATTCAAATGCTTCTCAAGATTGATTACCACTAATGATTGAATATGTACATTTGCATTTATGTGCCACAAAACAGACAACATATTTATTAAAAAATTATGAGAAAAAATATAACCATTAATATCATCATTTCATTTCACAGGACTTTTATACACAACAACATCTTTCCTTGTGTCCTTAATAAAATTTTATAATTAATCATTAAGTTTAATTAGACTTTTATTTGTGAGGGTAATTTGAATCTACACTCAAGGGTCTCCACAAGGAGACATCTTGATATATAATGCTTAATCTTATAGCTTTATCAATAATCAATTTCTAGTCACTTTTATTTATTTGATTATTTTAGATTACATCAAATCTTGATGTTGAATAATTTATGCAAATAATGTGGGGCTGGGTATTTGATGTTTACCCTCTGTCTACTTTATGAGCAGCATACATCGTTAAATTCCAATTGTTAGAATTTATTCTATGTGTTATTATTTTAAATGTAATCTTTGTTTGCTAGTAGCTTAAGAGGCATAAATCCTCTATAATCACATGCAGAAATGGAAATAGAATTTTATTCTGAACCTTAAACTCCATGTACTGTTAAAACTGATGAGTGACCTCTTAAAAATATATTTTTATTTTGCTTTAAAATTTCATTTATGGGTACTATCTTTATATCATTTTCATGCAGATCCATTCTTTTTGTATTATTGCTGAGTTTCACCAGAATCTATAGTGAAAATATTATTATAATTTTATCAATTAGATATACATTATAATCTTGCTTTAAATACAAGTAAGCCCAAAAACAGTCGATATTTATGAAGGACATGTTATGGCAAGAAACATTGTGATGGTGATGGACTATAAAATGAGAAGGAAGAAAATTATTTAAACAAATAATGGCTCATATAAAATTAATTTGTAAGAGATGAAGTGGAACACTGGATAATGATAGAAGCTGTAGTTACACAGTCAATAAAAAATACACTGGAGGTATGTCTTTTCTGGTATGTCTTAAAATAACATGGGAAAGTCTTAGAGTCAACCATAATCACAAGCAGATTCTAGCACTCGAATCAAGGTGCAGACAATATCTAGAATATATCTAGTAGATGCGAGGACATTTGACTAGTCCCTTGATGAGAGATGCTGACCTTGGCTAAATCTCAGGTATGGAAAACAGTTTTGCAGATTTGTGTACAAAACAGTGAAAAGTGTTGAAATATTATTCCCTAATTTTATTGGGAAAACAAGTGGACTAATGTGTGAATTAGTAAGAGATAGAAATAAACAAGAGATATAAAGCAAGGAAACAATAAGTTTGTAGAACAGTTGAAAGAAAGACATGTCATAAAGAATTTATTAGATGTTACTGCTAAGCAATATGCATACCCAAGCAAAGACACACACACACACACACACACACACACACACACACATAACTTAATTATATACATAACTCAGTTATATAAAGAATATATAATTAATACATGATATATTAATAATATATGTTTATAAATTTAAGTAATTTTAAGGGCTTCTTTCTTTCTTTCTTTCTTTCTTTCTTTCTTTCTTTCTTTCTTTCTTTCTTTCTTTTTTTTTAGTTTTTCAAAACAGGGTTTCTCTGTACAGCCCTGGCTGTCCTGGAACTCACTCTGTAGACCAGGCTGGCCTCGAACTCAGAAATCCGCCTGCTTCTGCCTCTCAAGTGCTGGGATTAAAGGCGTGTGCCACCACTGCCCGGCTAATTTTAAGGGTTTCTTTTTTTTTTTTTTTTTTTTAGAAAAGGAAATTATTGATTTATTTTTGTTGCATGTATTTTAAACCAAATATATGTGTAAGACTTTATGTAAACCACTCTTTAAAGAATTATTCATTCCCAAAGTATCTATATAGAAATATTTAACAATGTCCGAAGGGAACTTTATTTTTTTTTTTGATACTTTATTTACATTTCCGATGATTCCCCTTTTCTTTGGAAACCCCGTGTCCCCTCCCCCTCCCCGCCTCTGTGAGGGAATTCCTCCTCCCACCTACCCGCCCACCCATTCCCATATTCCCACCTTGACATTCCCTTTTACTGGGGCCACTAGCATCCTCAGGCCCAAAGTCCTCTAACAGCATATATACTTACTATTTCAAAGTTACTGGAAAGAAATCCAAGTGGAACTGAGATTCAGGATCGCTCATAAACCTTTCAGTTGCTGGGCTGGCAAAGAACATAGGTTTTATTTAATGTGCAACTGGGTAGGATATGTTTGCAATTTTACATGGCTGTTGGCATGACACCATTACTCTTATGCTGTCACACTATACGAATTCTGGTCCCTGTTATTTTTCAGCATGCATAATTGTCATGTTCATTCCATTTGCATTTCTGTGTCCGGAAGTTAACTTTACTAAAGTACAAGGAAAGGAGAGGGAAAAAAAGTAAATATTACCATATAAATAAATAAATTACATGAAACTACCTCTTCTAAGTGCTCAGTTATCACATTTTTAGATATTCATTTTGGTGGCATTTTATTCTCTCTCCCTTCTTTCTTCCCTCCCTCTCCCCCCCATATGTGTGTGTGTGTGTGTGTGTGTGTGTGTGTGTGTGTATGAGAGAGAAAGACACAGAGACAGAGACACAGAGAGAGAAATGTCTGAATTTCAAAGCGCCAAACTCTTTAAATCACACCATTTTTTTTTCACAATTTTGTGTTTAAGAACCAAGATATAGTTTTAAGTTTCAAGACTTATTCACAATCCAAAAAGCAGGCATGGCTTATAAGACATGTGAAATTTAAATGAGAAAAAATATACTTCCAGAGTCATGTGTCTCCTGGCAAGAATATCTCCCCACCCTGGGGATATCAGATGTCCCTGGTTCTTGCTTAGATTGAGTGCTGGTAACATCAGTATTTCCCCTACAGGCCTCAAGGACTGCTCACAATATCAGAGCAAACTGTTATGTGTATAGTAGGGAAAGATGGAAAACACGATAAAATTTGTAGTAGTGTAAGAAATACTAATGGAAGTAGCACCCTAAATGCATCTTTATACTTCAGAGGTACTGACTATATGTGAATATGCTGTAGAAAATAAGGAAAATTCCCCAGAAAATTTTACATCTTGTCATAGAATTGCCTCCCCTTTTAAGGTCACAGATGCTGGATTAAGAGAGTTATAAAGCTAATTCATTCTTTACATATAAATGTAAGATGAATTCTAGTTCTTTTTTATCATGTGTCTTTGTGTGGGTATGCCTATGTACCTGCATGTGCCCAGAAACAAATGTCATAATGGCTCGAGAAACTGACATTTTGAGCTGCCTGAGAAGGGAGTTGAAAATAGAGCTAGAGTGCCATAGAACAGAAAGAGCAAGCCCTCTTTCCAGCCTTGTTATCAGTAGTTTTAATCGTATTTATTATAGGTTTGGCAAGGGAAGGTAACTTAAGAAACATATCTATACATCATATAAACTTAACCAAAATCATTCAATTTGATTATCCTTACACCAATTATTAACTAAATATTTAATTATTACACCAACTATTAACTGATTATTTAATTAACTACTATGATTCTCCAGGAAGAAATCAGTTAAGTGCCAATTACATTTTTTTTACCATGAAGTATAACAAATCAATATAATATTAATTTAGGTTGATTTTTCATATTACTTGTGAGTTCATGTAATAACTTTTAAAATAATAAACACAAGCAGGTAAAATATTTTACTTCACTATGGCTCATGTCAGAAACCATTTACAAATGATTGGACAAAATGAGGCAGTTCAGCCGTGGAAAATGTTACCCAGCACCAGCATCCTTTTTAAAAAACCTGACAGTCTGGAAGAGAAAGAATGCACTGAATTCTAAGAAGATTCTTTTTTTTTTTTTTTTTTTTCATCTTGAAATGCATTTATTTTTAATTATAATAACTAACTTGTCTTGTAAAATAGCAGCTTCGGTGCATTACTACTGTAACTTATGGTTATAATTCTTATTTAAGTTAATTTGATTAAAATTGATTTAAAACTTTTATTACATTGTGTATATGTGTATATATGAACACATGTATGTATGTGGAGGATGTACATATGGTGATCTATATATGTGGGAGTCATTTCTCTCTCTCTCTCTCTCTCTCTCTCTCTTTTTTATGTTTACATTTTCTTTATTCAGTCATCTCTCATTGAATTTTGGGATCCTCATACATTTTGTGGATTTTTGATAGCATTACTGTGTACATGGGTGCCCAACTATCTATTCAAGTCCCTGCTCTTTCTTTTTCTTTTCTTTTTTTTAAATTATTTTTTGATACTTTATTTACATTTCCAATGTTTCCCCCTTTCTAGGTCTCCTCTTTGGAGACTACCTATCCCTTCCCCCTCCCCCATCTCTATGAGGGAATTCCACCTCCCACCCACCCGCCCACCCACTCCCATATTCCCACCTTGACATTCCCTTTTACTGGGGCCTCTCCTCCCCATGATGGCCAACAAGGCCCTCCTCTGCCACATATGTGGTCCGAACCATGGGTCCCTCCATGTGTATTCTTTGGTTGGTGGTCCAGCCTCCAGGAAGACAGGGGGGGTCAGGCCAGTTGACACTGTTGCTCCCTCCATAGGGCTGCAGACCCCCTCAGCTCCTTCAGTCCCTTCTCCAACTCCTCCATCTGGGACCTCATGCTCAGTCCAGCAGTTACTGTAAAGTGAAACTTGGGTTTTCCAAACGTTTCAGCTAATATTCTTTTGGCAACATATTCAACATTCATAAGCAATTTTGTATAAAATCACCACAGAATGAACATACATATATGTCAATATAAGGATATAATCATACTTATTTCATTACATCAGTATGTTTAAATATCCATTAGAATAAAAGAGAAGAAATACTGGTTAAATGGACTCAGAAGAAGCAGAAAGAAATACATGAAATGGCAAAATAAAGCAGAAAAATTAAAAATAGTTCAAAAATAATAAATTAACATGCAGTTTTTTCCACACCAACTCATTCATTAGTTGTAAGTACATGTGGATATGTTTGCTTAAATGTTGATAAAATGCATATCAAAGACAGTAAATAGAAATTCATTATTTATTAGACAACTTAGCTGGCAGTGAGTGCAGATTTCCAGCTATTCAAGTTTTGTCTGACAGACAGTTAAACGTTATAGAGAAGGTTCATTTAAAGAAATACTATAAATGTAATAAAATTTAGAAATACTTCTACTTTTCTGATTTTGTTCATAATCAGCTATTGTCCACATTTGTGTAGCTGATTATCAATAAAACAATTTCTCTTTGCCAATGAGATTCAAGGAATACAGACATATTTTGAAACTGCATTTGTCAAAGTTATTGGAACTCAGGCTAAGTCCAAGATTTACTGAATAAGAATTTGTAATTTAAACTATTTTCAGTTGATTCGAGTATGGATTAAATTTGAGATTATAATTCTTACCAATCTTGCCATAAGACACTAAGGAAGCTCATTCCAACTCATCCCTTTAAAAAGATTAAAGACATTGTCCTTGTAACCAAAAGCATTTGTTGGCTTCGATGTGTCCAGAAGTGCAAGAAGTCCAGTGCAAGAAGGAGATGCAGAAGCCTGGGTTTGGAGGGTTCATGTCAGTCCTTGACAAATGCCCATACTTACTGACATCATCTTTCAAGCTTTAGATACCTCTTGCTTCCAATAAACTTCCATTTACTGAACCACTTCCATGAGACAATGGAACAGGATGTAGAAGCTAGCCTGGCAGGGCATGGGAAGGATGTTGAGCCCAGACACCCTGGCCACTCCGCCAGGATACTCCAAACACTGTGAAATTGCTGCATTGCTTACCTCCGTATTTGCTCTGCAATTGAGCATACCATGGTGGTCTGAGGGCAGTGGCTTGGTTCTGCATTGCTCTTTGCTCTGTCCATTTGTTGTTTCACTCTAAGGGTATAGAAGTGTGCCTTTTGCATACTGTGTCCACAGTAACACAGGGAGGGTTTCTCCATAGTGTTTCTCCTTGCCTACGTTGGCATCTTGGGAAGCCGTTTTCACTCCAGCCTGTGTGCAAAGAATGAGAACCGGAGCTGGACTGAAAATAGAGTCTAACTGATGAACACATACTTCCCAGTAACCATCAAAGCAAAATAAAATAAAACGAAAGAAATTAAACCTGTGTTTTAGTTTTTAAAGATAGGAAATAGAATTGTTGATATTTAACAAGTGAATATTTCATCAGAATAGAAACAATTTCAATTCTTTATTTATTCTTCATTTTTTGTCATTGGGTTTCTAATTTGATTGCCAGGTTTTTTTTTTTTTTCTTACTCTTTTTGGTTCCTTCAGCAACAAAATGGGAAATTAAATGTGTCATCGAGCCTTAGAGACTTTACATTCCTTAGTGACTAACCCATATTCCAATCTTTTGAGAACCTTTCATTTCCAGGAAACTCCTACACTCATATATTCCATTATATGAATCTGATGAGGGGGTTAAAAGCTACACAGGTTTACAAAAATATGTACACTTTATGAATCAATACATTTTACTAAACAGACATATTCATTGTTACAGTAGGTAAAATTATTCAATGATTAATAAATATGATAATATCAAAGATAATCTGTGAGTATAATGTGTATCAACAAGTGAACTATTTATCACTCAAACATGTGTTGGCAGAATATTACGCTGTTTGATCAAACATGATAAACAAATTCTTTAGAATTCACTCTCCTGTATTAATCATAAGGCTTCTTTCAAAAAACTACTTATACTTGTCATATGATTTTCAGGAAAGCTCATAGTTTTCACATAATTTATATCTAAAGGACTTTTGACTTAGTGCCTAGAAAGCAATTTACCTTGCAATTTCATTTTTGAAGGAAGTACTAACATCTCCTATCATTTTAGTTCTTGAGACAGAAAATGCCTGAAATAAATAAATTGCTGCCATATTCAGTGAGAGCCTTTTTTTAAAGGGTGGGGTGAGAAATACATTCCAAGATGTTTCATTTTGAAAAGGTAATTTACATGGGTCTGTTTTTAAATGAGAAGACAGTCATGACCCATTTCCATAGCTGTATGCTAAATGCAGAAAACCAAGAAAGCAAAACTATTGGCTCAACTATTTATTACAAATATGAATACTTTTATCGCAACAAAGTTCCTATATCAGAAATTGGTGGTGAATACTTGCATGCTTTTGTTACCTGAATACATAGATATTTTTAATATTTGTTTTAAAAATATTTTTCATATATTTGATCAAGATCCCATCTACCTTCCTACGCACACATTTTTATGCCCTCTTTCTCAAAATAAAAACGAAAACAAGCAAACAAAATCACAAGACAAAAAATCCAAAACAAATCAAAATGAAACAAAAAGTCCCCTGGTGTATACACACACGCACACACACACACACACACACACACACACACCAATTGCTTTTCTCTTTGCCACTACATATCAATTACAGATAGCTTCTTGGTTAGGGTGGGATCCCATATCCACTTATCCCTCACAGCACTGGGACTCTTGTCTGTCCTGTGTAGGTCTTGTGCATGTTGCCAAAGTTGCTCTGAGTTCATATGTGCATCAGTCCTGTATTTTCCTGGAAGATGCTGTTTCCAAGGAGTCATCTATCACATCTGGCTCCTAAACTCTTTCTGCTTCCACTTCAGCATAGATGACTGGGCCCTTGTGGTGGAGATTGATTAAATATTCCGTTTAGACTGAGTGCTCCAAATTCCCTCACTCTTTGTGCATTGTCCCATTGTAGGTCTCTGTAGATTGGGATTAACTCCAATCTAATGTAAAAGGATGATGAGTGTTGAGTGGTTTGCTGAGCTACAGGTAAAACTATGTTATTCGACATGATTCTATTGCTGTGTTCCTTTAGCATATTTACAGTATTAGTTTTCTCCCTGAGATCATGACTGAGCAAATGTCAGGCTCTTGTCTAATTTAGCAGTGCCAGCGATGGCTTGTATCTTGTGGAGTGAACCTTAAATCCATAAGGTAGTTTTGGTTTCATTTTATTTAATTTATCAAATATCAAAATAATATTGTGTACTTTAACATTCTTTTTTCACCTTATTTTTATTGCATATTTTCTTTATCTATATTTCAAATATTATCCCCTTTCCCAGTTTCCCTCCTTCCCGGAAACCCCCTAACCCATTCCCCCTCCCCCTGCTTCTATGAGGGTGTTCCAACACCCACTCATCCACTCCTGCCTCCCCATCCTCCAATTCCCCTACACTGGGGCATCCATCGAGCCTTCATAGGATCAAGGACCGCTCCTCCCATCTATACCTGACAAGTCCATCCTCTGCTACATATGCAGCTGGAGCCATGGGTCCCTCCATGTGTACTCCTTGGTTGTGCTTTAGTCCCTGAAAGCTCTGGGAGATCTGGTTGGTTGATGTTGTTCTTATGGGGTTGAAACCCCTTTAGCTCCTTCAGTCATTTCTCTAACTCCTCCATTGGGGACCCCATGTTCATTTCAATGGTTGGCTGTGATGTCTGGTATTTCAAAGCTAGCAGCTACCTAATGTTATTCTATTCATGGACTTTAGAAATGAAAATCCATTCATCATTTGCTCAGTTCAATGGTTGGCTGCAAACATCTGCCTCTGTATTTGTAAGGCTCTGGCAGAGCCTCTCAGGAGACAGATATATCAGGCTCCTTTCAGCAAGCACTTTCTGGCAACCTCAATAGTGTCTGGGTTTGGTGACTGTATACGGGATGGAGCCCCAGGTGGATCAGTTTCTGGATGGCCTTTCCTTTAGTCTCTCTTAATATGAAAATTAATGGGAGTAAATAATTTACATATATATATATATATATACATATATTCTTCAAATGATGATAGTAGGTTTAAGAGATTTTTTTCTTTGATAACTGGAATATGAGCTATTTTGATATCATCTGACATCCATTAAAGTTTTTAATTTATTTGTATATTGTAGTACAAAAAGGATTATACATTTTTTCAGTATCAAATGAATAGAAAGGATTAGAACCATCACCTGACTTCAAGGTTAGTACAAAGACCAGATTGCTCATATTTTTAATCCTACCCATTGTGAATTTAAAGAAAGAGACTTGCCATGAGTTTGAGAACAGCCTGACACACAAAGTGACTTCAAATGGAATGTGAGATTTTAAGGGAGCCTGTGTACTTACACAAGAACCTAATAGATGTTTCTTTCATTTTCCCTATGATTCTCCTTTGTATCCCAAGAAAACAGAATGCTAATTCAGGATTCAACCCAAGAAAGGTAAAAATAGTTTGTTTTTTTAATTAAACTACATTATGTGGGTGGGGAGAAAAATAATTGGAAATCTGTCCAGAAATATGGAACAGGAAGTTCTGTAAGAAGAGAAACATACACACAGTTTGAGAACATCATCTTGGAGAAGGCTTGGCAACAGTGGATACAGCACCTGGTCATAATGATTCCACAGAAAAAAGTCAGAGAGAGGTGAAGAGTTCGTTTCTCAGCTTGCTTTCCCTTTTTTATAATCTGGGAGCATTGCTCATCGGATAGTGCAGGTCATATTCAGGGACTTTTTGTCCTCAGTTACATCTCTGTAAAGGCCATGACAAACCCAACTTGGTCTCTCTTAGAGATTCTAAATCACTTTAAGTTAAAATTGAATATTAATCATCACAGAAATTAAAGCAATATATGGTCGGGAAAAAACCGTTAGGCCAAACGTGTTTAAGTTATGAAGCATTAAACTAACTTAACTTAGCTTTTCAATCTATAGGAAATTATCCAAGTTCAGAGTTATAAAAATTAGCAGATTTGACTATACATTTTTATAATAGGAATCTATGGTCTCAAATATGAATCATGCAAATATATATTTGAGCATCACTCTTATTTATCTACTGCTTTTATTTACATAAGATATGTCTTTAAATTTTTGAGGCTATAATATAACTACATCATTTTCCTTCTTCCTTTCATCCATCCAAACTCTCACATGTACATTTCCTTGCTCTTTGTCAAATCAATGGCCACTTTTAGCTTATGACATCAGAATAATATGAAGAGGACTTTTGGTAACTAAATTTCCCTTTATATATAAAATATCCATGTATATAACTATATCTGCACTTAGAGATAGTGTAAGAATATATCTTTGAAGTAAGTTTAAAAGGAAAATTGCTTGGGGATAGCAAATAGAATAGAAAGATGGACAAATATAGCTATTTTACTCATAAGTGGATATTAGCTCAAAAGTTCAGAATACCCAAGTAACTGCTGGACTGAGAGTGAGGTCCCAGATGGAGGAGTTGGAGAAGGGACTGAAGGAGCTGAGGGAGTCTGTAGCCCCATGGAGGGAGCAGCAGTGTCAACTGACCTGTTTCCCCCGGTCCTCATAGAGGCTGGACCACCAACCAAAGAATACACATGGAGGGACCCATGGTTCGGACCACATATGTGGAAGAGGAGGGTCTTGTTGTCCATCATGGGGAGGAGAGGCCCCAGTAAAAGGGAATGTCAAGGTGGGAATATGGGAGTGGGTGGGCTGGTGGGTGGGAGGTGGAATTCCCTCATAGAGGTGGAGAAGGGGGAGGCAATAGGTGGTTTCCAAAGAGGAGACCTAGAAAGGGGGAAACATTGGAAATATAAATAAAGTATCAAAAAAAAAAAAAAAACCAAAACAAACAAAAAAAACCTTGGGGGTTTCAAGTTTAGTAGTAAGTGTCTTTAGCCGCTGAGCCATCTTGGTGACCCTGTGCTTCCTGTTTTCACATAAAAGAAATAGTATGTAGTCTGCTCTCTTT
>CM052708.1:10713901-10731287 GCA_028551405.1 Uromys caudimaculatus
GGCATTCTGAACTTTTGAGCTAATATCCGCTTATCAGTGAGTACATACCATGTTCGTTCTTTTGTGACTGAGTTACCTCGCTCAGGATGATATTTTTAAGTTCCATCCATTTGCCTGCAAATTTCATTAAGTCTTTGTTTTTTATAGCTGAGTAGTACTCCATTGTGTAAATGTACCACATTTTTTGTATCCATTCCCCTGATGAAGGACATCTGGGTTGTTTCCAGCTTCTGGCTATTATAAATATGGCTGCTATGAACATAGTGGAGCATGTGTCTTTATTACATATTGGAACATCTTCTGGGTATATGCCCAGGAGAGGTATAGCTGGGTCCTCAGATAGTATTATGTCCATTTTTCTGAGGGTCCACCAAACTGATTTCCAGAGTGGTTGTACCAGCTTGCAATCCCACCAACAGTGGAGGAGTGTTCCTCTTTCTCCATATCCTTGCTAACATCTGCTGTCACCTGAGTTTTTGATCTTGGCCATTCTGACTGGTGTGAGGTAGAATCTCAGACTTGTTTTGATTTGCATTTCCATGATGACTAGGGATGTTGAGCATTTCTTTAGGTGCTTCTCAGCCTTGCGAATTTCCTCAGTTGAGAATTCTCTGTTTAGCTCTGTTCCCCATTTTTTGATGGGGTTATTTGGTTTTATGGAGTCTAACTTCTTGAGTTCTTTGTATATATTGGATATTAGCCCTCTATCGGACATAGGATTGGTTTAGATCTTTTCCCATAGCTTTAAACACTGGAAAGCTCTAAATCAAGGCACAGATATCTAATTATAGCTTTCTTGCTGCATAATCAATTGCAGAAAGCAGAACACACATGCTTAAATGAACAAGAATTTTATATAAAGTCCTAAAATGTGGAAGAGAGTCTTTCCTCTCTAAATGTATTCTTGACAGACCCTACACATCATACTGCTAGAAGTTCAAAACTAGATCGTTGGAGGGGAGAATTCAAAAGGCAATACACTAGCTCATTGGTAACATTGGATCTCAGTGGTAATTTTGGAATGCCGTGCTTGTGAAGAACAATAACATTGTTTTAGATAAACAGCAATGAATATTACTAACTGAATAAATTAAAACTTTAGATATAAATGAAAATGTCAAGGCAAAAGAATAAATAATGTATTGGTATGATTTGATGAGTAGTCCTTCAATCTTAGTATATTTTTTCCTTAAATTAAGCAACATACTGTGTGCAGTTGTAACTTTATTCATCAACTTGCATCCACAAATGGAGAATGGCAAACTATAACATCTTCCCCAACTTAAAATAAATACTTCCCACATTTATGCAGCATTCTGGTTTGTGGAAGGCAACATTTATAATTTAAAATGGGGGGATTAGGAAATAAAGTCCATTTGTGTGTTTCAAACAGAAATATTTTAATAATTTTATTACATAAGCAGATTAATTTGTTTGGAGGACAAATTCCCCTTCTTTGGAATAACATTATTTTTTATTTACCCATAGGGAAAAACCATTAAAAGCAATTATGCTTGCAAATATATATTAAGACTGAATCAGAGTAGATTAAGTGTACAAGTTAAGTAAGCTTCAGATTTACTTAGTAAAGGAAAACTATTGAATTAAATAAGAAATTTACTTTTCATAAAATGAATCATGACTATGTTTATGCTGAGGTTCTTGGAACAGGATTTTATTCCTTTTTTAAAAATGCATTTACTGGGAAATAATTGCCTCACTGAAACATACTCATATTAATATTCCATTTGCTGGTTAAGAATTAATTTGAAGCTAAGACACATATTTTATGAATATGTTTAAGTTTTTCATTTCTCCTTATTTTCTCTAGAGATTCAATATTATCCACTTTCCTGCATTTTATAGAGAAGAACAATGAATAGTTTAAAAGCAATATGTATAAAGCAAAATGCCAATATATTTTACATTTAATTATAATGCATGTAAATACAATCACATGATCAAATTTCTTTTTTGATATCAGTTAAACTAGAATGTATAATATGAATATAATTTTTGTGTATTTATTTCTATTCATGTATAGGAGAATAATTATACATATTATTTATATGTGATTTAAACAGTAAGTTATCAATAAATGTGATTTCTTCACATAATTATGATTTATTTATGCATACGCATGCTTTGTCAGAATGTATGTACACTATAAGATATATATATATGTACATATATGTGTATGTATATATATCAGAAATTTCAAATTCCCTGAAAAAGTATTTATAGATGGTCATTTGCTAAAAAGTGGTGCTGGTTACTGAACCCAGGTTGCTGTGTGTGTGTGTGTGTGTATATATATATATATATATATATATATATATATATATATATATATATATATAGTGATACTGGTATCACATAACATATTGTCGTACAGGTTTCAGAAAGCAGTTAAAAGAATTGTATCCTATTCTAGAATCATGTTTTACCTCTTGATCTTATAATATTTATGAATATAAATATTATTTTTTATCTTTGACATCCTGAAAAATACACATGATTGTGAAGAAAAATTCTGGAAAGAGCAGTTTCATATAACTTGATATGCAGCCAACACTGAGACAGTTCTATAGAGGTAGGTTGCAAATAGAGACAGAAATAGACAGCGAATAATACCAAGATTAGAATCGATTCCCATAGTTAGTGTAAGGCAAGCATAGTGATTCAGTCAGAAGTAAAGAGAAGCCAATTTGAATCAGTCAGTTCAAAGAGGAGTTTGGGTGAGAAGAACTGAGTTGAACCAGTAAGCCAGTATTCAGAAAAAGCTAGAAGGGTGACTATTTTCTGCAGTAAGCCTCTGAGAGGACAATTACATCAGGTGAATAAAAGTAACTTTTACACAGTTGTTCTCATGCCTTTTCTAAAAATCTAACAACATCCATAAACATCTAATATATACATTAAAACCAATATTATCCTCACAACAAAGACTTACAGGGACATAAAAAACAAGAACCCAGTATCCCATTTTAATATCAATTCAAAAATCACCAATAAGATGTTAGCACACTGAAACCACGGCATCAAAAATATTGTATAATATGACCAAATAAGATAATATTAAGTATGTTTCAACTTGATGATACAATGCAAACACTCATATGCAAACTATCATTGATAGAACAAGGAAAACACTCATCTTCATTTCAAGTGTTGAAATAAGATCATTTAGAACACATGATAGCTTCAAGAAGGAAAAATAAATGATGTACAGCAGAGAAATTAAGAATAAAGGAGCATTTCCTGAACCTGTTAAAAATGTACGGATTCAAACAAAATATCCTCATACCTTGTGCTTATGAGTGGGAGCATGGTTTGTAAAATCAGGGAGAAGTTGACGGTGCCTGCTTTCTTAACTAATTTTCAGAAGTTCTTTTTAAGAAACCCTTGAAGCAATTACATATTGAAAGGAAGAGAAAGCATTAAAATTGGAAATAAGAAAAAACTACAGGGATGGAAATGTAGAGGAGCCTGAGGAAAAGAAGGTCCAGCGACAGGCCCAAAGTGGGGTCCAGCTCAATGGGAGGCCCCAAGGCCTGACACTATTGCTGAGGCTATGGAGTGCTCACAAAAAGGGACCTCCACAAAAAGACAGCCCTCCAAAAGACCCAACAAGCAGCTGAAGGATTCAGATGCAGATATCTGCACCCAACCAATGGACAGAAGCAGCTGACCCCTGTGGTTGAATTAGGGGAAAGCTAGAAGAAGCTGAGGAGGAGGACAGTCCCATGGGAAGACCAGCATTCTCACCTGACTTGGAGCTCCAAGATCTCTCAGACACTGGACCACCAACCAGTCAACATACACCAGCTGATATGAGGCCCCCAACACATACACAGCAGAGGACTAAAGGGTCTGGGTTTAGTCAGAGAAGGTACATCTAACTCTCAAGAGGCTGGAGGCCCCAGGGAGTTTAGAGGTTTGGTATGGTTGAGGTGGGGGTTAGGGACATCCTCTAAGAGACAGGGGCTTCGGGAGGAGGTATGAGATGTGGAACAGTCAGAGGGTGGACCGGGAGGGGAATAAAATCTGGAGTTTACAATAAATAAATAAATAAATAAATAAATAAATAAATAAATTTATTTAAAAAAAAAGAAGCAGACAGTATTTCTTTGCTGATAACATGATGTAAAATTTGTAAAATAATAAGTAGAGTAATTAATAAATTCAACAATATTTATTATTTTCCCTATAATGTTTGTTGCACTGGATTCTGTCTAGTGATTTAGGAAGAAAACATGGAACACAGATATAGTATTATCTAAAGGACACCACATGGATGCACAAAGTATGGGAAGAAGGTCAGCAAAGTAAACACATATGTTCTTATATGCGTAGAATAAATTCCTAGATAGATAAAATAATGATATAATAAGAAATATTGATATCTTCTACCTCTCTTCTAATAATTTTCAGTTATTAGGCTCAATCAGAGAGTCTTTCTTTCAAACAGTAAAATTAGACAGATAAAATACAAATCAAAACAAAATAAAGGAGCAAATTAAAACAGAATTGGAAATGAGAAATGCTCGAATTACCATGTATCAGTAGCACTCCAGGGTCCGTGCCAATGTTCTTATAAAGGAATTAATTGTAGAGAGATGCAAATGGCCCTTTGCTCTACCACCTGAACAAAAGAACAGTACTTCTAATTGTTGCCAATTCCAGTTTCAAATCATTCATGCTTTAGTTATCGCTAAGTTTTCTCATTAGTAAATTCTATATTGTGAAATCTGTTCTAAAAAGAAAGGAAAGATTGGCACTTTGATCACTCAATTAATTTTTTGTTGTTGTTGTTTGAGTCGACAAGGGGAATTTGTGTTAGTATATTTTTATTCGTTATAACAAAAGGAAAGTAACTAAGACAAAGTTAAACCCAAGTGATCCTCAAAATCCCACCCTCCCTAACCTTTCACTGAATAGTATCTTAATATATTAACACAAGTAGTAGTTTCTCAAAAATACTCAAAAATGCAAATGAAGATTTGTATAAATCTGATACTAACCAAACCTTGGAACATATTAAGTAAGGGTACTAAAACTAAATATGATTACATAACTGTACCTTCCAGAAAGATGAGTGCAGTGAGTCAGGAGTCCATTGAGCCAGGAGAGCTAACTAATGGGCACCTAATGGGGCTGAGTCAACTAGAGTTCACTCAAAGTTAAAGAACATTTAAAGAGCAAGCAAATAATTCAATATTTTAACAAAATGAAAAGAAAATAATGTAGTACTATAATATATTTTTAATTTAACAACTATTCAGTTATAAAAACTACTTCCACAGAAAGTAAGATTAAGTTAAATTCAGCATGAGTTAAAACATAGAGGAAATGAAACCATAAAAACAAAGATTAATTTTTTCCTGAGTACCAGTACCATCATAAAAAATCCTTCTCAATATTATTCTGAAAATTAATACAATCAATAATCAATGATGTAAAAATAAGACAAAAAAGATTGAAGAAAACATTAAATCTTCCCATTTCACAAATCAAATTATTGAATACTATAAATATTAAGAGACATATAAAGCAAATGTTTTATCAACTATAGTTTTAAATGTATTTGTAGAGAAGCCTACATTGAAAGTCTTTTAGAATTACAATATGCTATCAACAACAACAACAAAAAGTAATAAAAATTTTCCTGCCTATAAGATGTGCAGGAACAGACAGAGCAGCGACTGAGGGAATGGCCAATCAATGACTGACCCAAATTTGAAACCCATCCCACGTGCAAGAACCAATCTCTGACACGGTTAGTGATACTCCACTGTGCTTGCAGACAGGAACTTAGCATAACTATCCTCTGAGTAGCTCCACCCAGCAGTCAATGAAGAGAGATGCAGAGACTCACACAAAACATTACATGGAGCACTGGAGCACGAGGCGTCTTACAGAAGAATTGGGAGAAAGATTGAGGGAGCTGAAGAGGATAGAGACTCCATAAGAAGATCAACAGAGTCAACTATCCTGGACACTTGGGTGCTACCAGAGACTGAATCATCATCCAAAGAGAGAACACAGGCTGGACCTAGGCCCCCTGCACATATGTAGAAGATGAGCAACTTGGTTTTAATTTGCTACAAAAAGGAGAGGGAGCTGTCACTGAATCTGTTGCTTCCCTGTGGATCCAGCTTCCCTTACTGGGCTGCCTTGTTTGACCTCAGTGGGAGAGGATGGTCCGATTCCTGCAGTGACTGATATACAGGTGGTTTGTGGGGAGAGATACACAGAGGGTTGCTCAGCCTTTTCAGAACAGAAGGGGGGAGCTATTGGGGGAGAGTCTGCGTGAGGGGGGTACTGGGAGGCTGATATTAGGATGTAAAGCTAATATATAAATTTTAAAAAATGATTTTTCTATGTTCAAATATAGAATAAGATGCTAGCATGGACAAAAGCTCTATAACCTCTAAATATTGGGAAGGATGATTCTACTAATAAATAGAGAAATAAATTGATGCATATACTATTGTAAACTATATTATATGATAAAAAGTAGTTTAAGGACACTGTATCCAATACAACAAAAGTGGATATGATACTAAATAGTGTTTTAAAAAACACCATCAATATAAAAATGAAATAATTAATATTACTAAAAGTTGAAGGAAGAATTACTATGGTAACAATTTTAAGGTAAGAAATGGGGATATATTTTTGCATACATTCTTTGAATTTTCTTAGTGTTGATTATTAGAGAATAGCCACTAATTTTTTAACAGAAGGAAATTAATTTTAGAGGCTTAGAATCCTGGTTAAAAATATAAATATATGCAAAAATATAACATTATATAAATGCTTGATTAAGGTATTAAAACTCCAGCAGCATGTATTAAATATATTTAATTATTATTGTTTATGTGCCTTTGCACACATGCCCATAGCACGATGATGGAGGACAGGAGACTAATTGTGGAGTCTCTTCTTTCCTTCTCCCATATAACCCATGAATGAAATTAAAGTCCTCGTGCTTATGTTGTTTTTTTCTTGCTTGGAAGATATGAGGAATTAAATAGACAAAAAAAAAAAATATTTCAATTGAAAAAAACCACGCAAATGAAGGTTTAACTTTCCTATAATTAACTTTTATGTACCAGGAGCTCTTTTTATTCTAGCAAATATTTTACTAATACTAATGCTTGGTGCTTTAAATTTCTTCAATGTTGTTATGTGTGAATTTGTTTGGGTTATATCATTGCCATACATTATAGAAAAATAAAATATTTAAGAATTTTAAACTTATAAAGGGAGAGGAGATTTGGGTTCACGTGTCTTAACAACACAATGAGTCAAATATATAGAAGAATTCACCAGCTAAACGCAGAGAAATCACATTCTCTACAGACATTAAAGATAGAATAATTTGTGTGGAATTTTGTGGAATGCTCAGTAGTTTAAAATTAAGAGAAAATTTGTAAACAGATGTAGCCTCAGGACAAATTACTTAACAAAAAACCCCACATGTCCTATTGACAGTGTCCTTTGCTTTACAGAGGTTTTTCATTTTCATGAGATCCCATTTATTAATTGTCGATCTTAGTGTTTGCAGTACTGGTGTTCTGTTCAGGAAGATTTTTTTGTCCTGTGCCAAGAAGGCTATTCCCCACTGCTTTTATCAAGTTCTATCAGTGTGTCTGGTTTTATGTTAAGGTCATTCTTTGTTCCACTTAGACATCTATTTAGTGTGGGGTAATAGGTATGGACCTGTAGTCATTCTTTTACATGCAGACATCCAATTAGACCAGCATCATTTCTTGAAGATGCTTTCGTTATTTGATTATATGATTCTAGAATCTTTATGAAAAATCAGGTGTTCATAGCTATGTGGATTTATGTCTGGGTCTTTCACTTGATTCCATTGATCAACCTGCCTATATTTATGCAGTTACCATGTGGGTTTTATTACTATTGCTCTTTAGTACAGCTTGAAATCAGAAATGGTGAAACCTCTACAATGTCTTTTATTGTTCAAGATTGCTTTAGCTATCCTGGGTTTTGTTGCCGTTGACGTTTGCTTGTTTGGTTTTTGTTTAACATCATAAAATTTGCAGAGATGTGGATGAAACTAGAAAAAGTCATCTTCATTGAGGTAGCCCAGACTCAGAAAGACAAAAATGGTATGATTTAAGTGTATATTACCTGTAAAGTAAAGGGTAATTATGCTACAATTCACAAACTCAGAGAGGTTAAATAATAAAGAGGGCTCGAGGGAGTAGAAATGAATCTCCCTGGAAAGAGGAAATACATATAAAAGATAGACTGGACAAAGGTACGGGTGGGAATAGGAGGGATCAGGTGGTAAGAAGATATAGAGCGAGAGACTTATGGAGAGACATATGGAATTGGTAGAGCAACGTAGAAACCTACTGAAGTAGAAACTCCAAGGGATCTTTTAGGTAACACTAGCTAAGACTCCTAGTAATAGGAGATATATACCCTGAACCAGTCATCTCTTATAACCAGTTAAGACTTCTAGTAGAGAGACTGGGTTGCCAACCCAAATACAAATCCTTTGACCTACAATTAGTCCTGCAACCAAGATATGCCAGGAGTAAGATGGTACAGAAATGGTGAGAGTGACCAACCAATGACTGGTCCATCTTGAGAGCCATGTCAGAAGAGGGAGTCAACCATGAACACTGCCTGGAGGGCCAGGATCTAGAACCAGTTATCCCAGAGACCTAAGATAAAACCAAACATTACTGGTGAAAATAAATAAAATAAAATAAAAACAAATAAACAACATTTAAAAATCAATAAAATTATTCCTCACAAAATGATAATGATACTACTCATATATTGGTGCCTTGCTCAATTTTCATCAGAGGTTTCATACAGCAATTGATGAAAGCATATGCAGAGACTCACAGACAGACCTTAGCCATAGCTCAAGAAATACTGAAGAAAAGTGGAGGAAGGACAGTTGGAGCCATAGGGGTTGAGGACACCATAAGAATACCCACAGAATCAACTAAGCAGGGATTGCTTCTCAGACACTGAATGGACAACCAGAGAGCCTGTATAGGCTCTCTACATATGTGCTACAGTTGCATAGCTTGGTGTTATTATAACTTCTAACAGTGGGACTGGGGTGAATCTGATTCTGGATTGCCTTGTCCAGCCTTAATATAAGATTTTGTGTCTAGTCTTCTTGCATCATTTTGTGGTTGATATCCCTGGAAGGCCTGTGGTGTTCTTTAGGAAAGTTGGGGAGGAATCGACTGGTGTGAGAGGAGAGGGGAAAGGTAAACTGGGAGGAGAGGAAAGAGGAGAAACTGAGATAGAAATGTAATAAAGAATAAGGACATGAAACATAAAAATATTAATTATATCACTAATCTATTAAGATAAGAAAATACGCTAATATAGTTCATAATGTAAAAGTTCTGCAACTCCTATAATTTGAAGGCTCATAAATACTCATTTATTTGTTGGTAGATATTCTTTACCTTACAAAATGTTTTTCAGCCCATGTGAGTATGTTTTCAGTTTGTCATAAAAGAAATGAAATAAATAAAAGCCACAGTAAAGTGGAACATATAGATTTACTGTTAGAACTTCCAACACTACCTAAGTGTGAAGAAGTGATAGAATACAGAGCTGAAACTTTTATCTACAGAAGTTGAATTTTTTTTGTCTTTTACTGACAAGTAATTGCATATGCTTATATGATATGGTATGATATTTTCTTGATTCTATGTACTCTAGAATATCAAGGTTAACTGTGTGGCCAGCACACCTTATATACGTCATCGCTTTGTGATAAAAATATTTAAAATCAGATCTTTTTGCAATTCTAAAATGCACAATCTTAAAGTTAGTATTCCATGTTCCAAAAACCTAAAAATTGATCCTTTTTAAAATTTCTTAAACCTTTTTCTTAACCACTTAACCATTCCCCTTTCCCATTCAACCTCACTTCTAATGACTTACTATTGTTCTCTTGACTGAACACTTTCAGATTCCAAATACCATTGTCATCATTGATACCACATTTCTTTATTAGTGAAATTGGTTATTGAAAGGCATTCAGGTTTCCAATGTCACCTCTAGTTTTCACTTACAGATAATTGTTTCAAGTGTTGAGGTGCTTCAGAACTTCTTTTCATGGTAATAAAGGCTGTTTATTTGGCAAGGGAGTCATCCTTTCTACCATGTGTGGGAAAATTCAGATTTGCAGTACAAACAAGACAATTTAGAGTAAGTATTTGAAAAGAATGAACCATGATCATGGAACAAAAGTCATGAAAAAGAAACACAAAGTCCAAAATTGTTTTGTGTATTTGTTTGGCTTTTTTCCCTAATTTTTGATAATTTGCTTTTCAGTTTAAGCTAAGAAACATAATATTGAGAAGCTACAGTTATGAAAGATTTAATATGAACAGACTAAGTCTTTAGAGGTAAAAGTCAGTGCTTGAGATTTAAAAGAATACCAGATTATGAAAGAAAATAAAAGACAAATATTAAAATTGAATAAAAATTCGATGACCTAATTTTACTTGCTATTTTCTGTTTCTTTTATTTTCTAATGGAGGTAGAATTATATGCTTGCTTTTTTATTTCCAACTTGCTGAAGTTTATATGTAAGAATATTGAAGCATTTGCAGACATACTGAAGTAGACAGGACGCTGGGATGTACTGACTTCAAGGTCTACTAGAAAGAGTGAGTTGTAATGCATTGCTATTTATACTTTGTTTCTGATATAATAATTCATAGGTGAATTTGCTCCAAGCAAATATTTATGAATTTTCTATGTTCTGCAATTTTACAGTTCAATTTTTTTTTCTGTCTGACAGATTTGTCCCAGCAAGACTGTATTTGTGCTGACTCATCAGACCTTAATTTGTGAATGGCTGGGGAATGCAGCTAATTTAAATATCATCCTTTGTTAAAATTGTATTAAAATGATAATTTTACTGTAGAATGTGATTTGCACAATAATTCTAAAATCAAACATAAATGATTTATGGATTACCTACTGTTTTCAATTAGTTATGTTAGTTTCCTATTAAAATGATAAATCTGAGCCAGGCAGTGGTAGCACATGCCTTTAATCCCAGCACTTGGGAGGCAGAAGCAGGTAGATTTCTGAGTTCAAGGTCAGCCTGGTCTACAGAGTGAGTTCCAGGACAGCCAGGGAACAGAGAAACCCTGTCTTGAAAAAAAAAATCTGATTTTACTTATAATTTTAATAAGTAATCTTGAATATGAAATTCACAAAGAGTTTGGGATAAAAGGAAATAATACTAAGTTTCTTTGGATAGAGAATGCAATCTCAATCAGTAACAAACTGCTAAAAGTTCTAAAAAAAATTGAGGTTAGCTAAAACGTAAAGCTTTAAAAGACAGATTCTATAATTTTATGTTGAATATGGTCAGATAAATATATGTCCTAATTTAGATCTCTTAAAAATAGAAGTCATAACTAACTTTCATAAGGAAAAATAAATAATATTAATTGTAGAGCTATAAATGCTGTTTATCTTGATTTGAACATTATAGATTATTTATGTGCAAATAATTACCTTATGGTACTTTAACAATAAGTGTAGATAATTGTATTCATTAAAATAATAATAAAAATGAAAATAGGATGTCATTAATGTAACTGATTCTCTCTTCTATTTGACTTGGAGCTACTTGTGCTCAATTCTAGCTCAGTTTCCTTATCTGTTTCAGTTTTTCAGATATAAGTTTGTTGGTCAGATATCTCTAGAATATCCTGTATAAGATATGGAATCCTGGGGGAAGAAAATGTGTGTATTACAGAAGATGTGCAGACAAAGAAGAAGAACAAAATAACAGTGTTTACATGTACATCACTCCATGACCCATTTATTCACATATGCAGGTGCTCCATAAAAATACTAAGCTGAAAGCTCCAATATGTATGTAGACAGAGGAGTCAGCGAAGCCCTGTGTCAGCCCTGTGCTTGCTGCTTTGGCCTTTGTGAGTCCATATGAGCTTTGCTCAGTTGATTTAGGGGATGGGAGTGCTTGTTCTTATGTCCTTCCCTCTTTCTGGCTTCTCTTCTATGTGATTCCCTAAGCTCTGAACAGAGAATTTGATGGAGAAAATCCATTTAGAGCTATGTGTTCCAAGGTCTCATTCTCTGCTTAATGTCTAACTGCAGGCCTCTGTACTTGTTTCTTTTGCTCAAGGAGGAAGATGTTCTGACGTTGGACGAGTAAGACACTGATTATGTTTATCTTTCTGGGTCTGAGTTATGTTAACAAGAATGGTCCTTTTCTAGTTATATTCATTTTCCTGCAAAATAATGATATATGTTTGTTTGTTTTGTATTGATGTAATTTAATTAATTAACTAAATAAATAATTAATTTTACTTATTCATGCTACATCCTATTCATTGCCCCCTCCTGGTTACTCCCTTCCATAATACTTCCTCCATTCTCCCCCCCCTCTTTTCTGAGCAGGTGAGGATGCCCCTAGGTATCGCCCCACTCCCAGCACTTCATGTCTCTGAGAGGCTAGGTGCTTCCTCTTTCAAAGCAGTCCATCCAGTAGAACATATGCCACATACAGGCAACAGCTTTTGGGATAGCCCCTACTCCAGTTGTTCAGTACCAACATAAAGGTCAAGCTGTACATCTGCTACATGTGTGCTGGAGAGGCCTCGGTTCAGCCTGTGTATGTTCTTGGTTGGTGGATCAGTCTCTAAGATCCCCAGGGTCCAGGGTTGTTGACATTGCTGGTCTTCCAGAGGAGTTCTTATCCTCTTTGGGGCCCACAGTCCTTCTTCCTACTCATCCATAAAAGCACCCAAGCTCCCCATTCTAAGTAGGACTGAAGCATCCACTCTTTGGTCTTCCTACTTCTTGAGCTTCATGTGGTCCATGAGTCGTACTGTGGGTATCCCATGCTCTTTGTCTAATATCCATTTATCATTGAGTTCATACCATGTGTGGTCTTTTGTGACTGAGTTACCTTACTCAGGATGATATTTTCAAGTTCCATCCATTTGCCTGCGAATTTCATGATGTCATTGTTTTTAATAGCTGAGTAGTACTCCATTGTGCATTGTGCAAATGTACCACATTTTCTCTATCCATTCTTCTGTTGAGGGACATCTGGGTTGTTTCCAGCTTCTGGCTAATATAAATATGGTTGCTATGAACATAGTGGAGCATGTGTCCTTATTACATGTTGGAGCATGTACAGAGAGAGTCAGGAAATTGAACAGAGGTGTGAAGCAATGGGGGGTGGGGAACAGGGGGTAACAACCAAAAAGTCTCAGATGCCAGGAAAACAAGAGCCTCCCAGGACCCTATGGGGATGACATTAGCTTAAATACCCCACAAAGGGAAGGGAAAACCTGTCCAGACCATATTCAGAGTTTAGGCATGGCCCCCCAGTTGAAGGATGGGGACACCCACCCATCTCCAAAATTTTAACCTAGAATTGTTCTTGTCTAAAGGAAATACAGGGACAAAGAGTGGAACAGAGACTGAAGGAAAGGCCATCCAGAGACTGCCCCACCTGGGGATCCATCCCACATGCAGACACCAAATGGAGACACTATTGAGAATGCCAAGAAGTGCTTGCTGACAGGAGCCTGATACAACTGTCTCCTGAAAGGCTTTGCCAGATCCAGACCAATACAATGGTGGAATTAGGGGAAGGACTGAAGGAGCTAAGGGGCCTTATCTGGCATCAATGGGAAGAGAGCCCCTTGCTCCTGTGAAGGCTTGATGCCCTAGTGTAGATGGATGCTAGGGCAGTGAGGCAGGAGAGGGTAAGTGAGTGGGGGAGCACCCTCATAGAAACAGGGTAAGGGGGAATGGGATAGAGGATTTGCAGAGGGGAACCGAGAAAGGGGATAACATTTGAAATATAAATAAATAAAAATTTTTAAAAATTTTTAAAAATGTACTTAAGCTCTATATACTATTTGTTTGTGGGTTTCAGTATCTGTCTGAGTCAGGTGCTAAGTGGCACTTTTCAGAGAAGAGCATGCTCCTTTCTGTAAGCATAACAGAGTATCATTAATAGTGTTGGGGAGTGGTGCTTGCCCATGGCATGGGTCTCAAGTTGGGCCAGTTATTGTTTGGCCTTTGCCTTAGTCTCTGCTCCCTCCCACGTTCCTACTAAACAGGATAAATTTGGGGTTGAAAGTTTTGTGGGTGGGCTGGTGCCTCTATCTCTCCACTGGGGTTCCTGTCTGGCTACAGAAGGCAACCCCTTAATTCTCCATTGCTAAAATGTCCTCCATTTTCTTTGTCCATTCTTCTGTTGAAGGCC
This sequence comes from Uromys caudimaculatus, assembly GCA_028551405.1. NCBI lineage: Eukaryota > Metazoa > Chordata > Mammalia > Rodentia > Muridae > Uromys > Uromys caudimaculatus. Next base: position 10,728,189 of record CM052708.1, read on the forward strand.
ATCTAAGTTATTCTCAATTTCATGCTGTTATGAATAGAGAAGGAATGAACAGGTCTGATCAAGTGTCCTTGTGGTAGGATGCAGGTCTTTGTTTAGATGCCTAAGAGTGGTACAGCTGGATTTTGATGTAAACTAACTCCCCACCTAATGAGAAAATGCCACTCTGTTTTTAATAATGGATGTACAGATTTGTACAACCACAAGAAATGGATGAGTGTTCTTCCTATTCCACATTTTCACCAGTATGGAGTTTCACTTGTGTTAATGATTTTAACTACTCTGTCAGGTATAAGATAGAATCTCAAAGTAGTTTTGATTTATATTCCCTTATGCCAAAGTTGACCATTTCTTTAGGAGTTTGTCAGCCATTTGAGTTTCCTCTATTGAAGATTCTCTGCTCATATATTTACCTCACTTTTAAATTGAATTATTTGTTTCTTTGGTATCTAGTTTTCAGTGTTCCTGATGTGTTTTGAACATTAGCCCTCTATTGGCTCTGAAATTAGTAAAAATATTTTCCTATTCTGTGGGTTGCTACTATGTCAGATTAACAGTGTCCTTGTCTTATAGAATCATTTTAGTTTTATGAAGTACCATTTATTAATTATTGATCATTATGACTGTGTTACATCTTTGAAGAAAGAAACTGAAAAAGGTATCAGAAGATAGAAAGATGCCCAATGCTCTAGAGTAGGACTAACATAGTAAAAATTGGCCATACTAGCAAAAGAAATCCACAGATTCAAAAAATCCCCATTAATTGTAACACTATTCTTTATAGAGTTTTTATTAAAGAAACCGCAATTACACACCGAAAAACACAAAGCATCTTCCACAAATGGTCGTATTGGAACTGGACCTGGATGATGCATGAAGAAGAGTACAAATAGATCCCTACTTATCACCCTGTGCAAAACTCCACTCCAACAGGACCAAAGACCTCAACATCCATCCAGATACACGGAAAATGATAGACAAGAAAGTGAAGAGTAGCCTTGAACTCCTGAGCAAGAAGGGAATTTCTGAACATTTTTTCTTAAGAAATATAAATTATTCATGAGTCCATATGTCAGCATTATGTAAGGCATGAAACTGAAAATCCAAGGTGCTTTCTTTCTAAGTGTCATGATGGAAGGCTCTCTAGTCATTTATGACAGTAATTCAATATTGTCTTATTTTAAGGATATCTAGGTAAATTTCCACTTGATTCCTTGGTGTTCAGAATAAAAACAGAGGAAACTATTTTCTCTTAATTAGCAGAGAAAAAAATTAAAGATAATTTTGGAGAGGAATATGTCACCTATTTGCATGCCTGTAGGACTATGTTTTCTTCTGTTGTAATAACATTATTGTTCATTCTTTTGACAAGTATACCACAAAATCTACTCCCTTAAGCATCGCTGTCTGTGCAACTGTGACTCATACCTACTCCCGAGAAAATTTGCAGTATGTGACCCCACAGGAATCTAAATAATGCAATTCCTGTAGGAAAAAAAGGTTTCTACCAGATTCTCTTTCATGAGCATTATATTTTGAAAGCTCTCTATAAGGCTATCAAGGAAACAGGAATACTATTTATTTTGAAACATGATGTTTATATCAATATTAACAAATAACAACTCATGATTCAGTATGATGGCTTGACCTGTTATTCATAGTTCTAACAATTTACTCAACTAGATAGTTGAATGGAGTATTTAATATTGATTCTGATAAATAGGCTGTGTGAAATCTGTTGACTGATGCTTTTCTATATCATGTGTAAGGTTCTTTATGGCTTCTCTTGAAAGAAAAACTAAGATGGAAAAGTTCTAGTTCTTTCAACCAATCCATCGAGCACTTCCTGTCAGTTGCTTTAAAAGGCTGGTTTGTAATACTCAGCTTTTCTGTATATTGGATTTTCTGTAAACTATGTTGCAAAAACAACTTATAAACACTTCTCATAAAAGCACAATAAATTTAAAATAGAAACACTATTAACACAGATTAGAACATATAAAATGTAAAAATGTGTATGTAAATTGAAGGTCTAAAGATAGCAGCTAGAATATACAAAGCTTACTCTGCACATGTTGAAAGACTACAAATAAAAATACATGTTAAAATCACTAATTTTTTGTTCCCCAGTATAGGAACAATTCTGACGCTGATAAACATTATTCTTTCATTGCTTACTGAACTTATGATCACACAAATCACAAAATGAAGACACTATCTTAAAGTGCAAACTATATATCCTTTTGAAATTTAAAATATGTAGTTGACATACAAAACATCCCTGCAGGTCAATATGTAATATTGCCAGATTTAACCAACTATAATTAATTGTCAACAGAGTTCATGTAATTTAAGTACTTCTTATTTTAAGATAACTTAAAATACTTGGAGCAAACACACTTTAGTTTATAATGGAAAGTGTGGCCACAATGTTGGCCATTAAAATTTAACTGAGTCTTCATTCTTAAAGTGCAACATTTTAGACTGTGAGTGAGTTATTATATTCATCGAATGATGTGGTTAGTATAAAATCAGCAATAGAAGGGATAGCTCAAAAGCTCTTTTACAAGGGATGCTTGGGGTTAGGAAGTAATTGATACCTCTATTTGCCTCATTGTCTTCTATTTTCAGAAGATACATAAAAGTTAAACTAAAGCATACATAAAATAGAAGGACTATATACATTCAGTTTTCACATTCTTTGTATTCTTTAATTAATATGTTAGCTCTTTGTGGAACACAGAAGAAATCAAATTAAACAATCTGAAGTTATTTTTTCTTTCTACAGGTAAACTCTATTACAAAATATTGTGATTTCTAGGTATCAGCAAGTAAAATATCATAAAAATTTGGTGGTATTATTTTATTTTAACTGCCATTTAACTTTCATGTGTATATGTTTGATTTAAAATATTATAGTGGAAGTATTTCTGCTCTGATTATAGTGAACATGATAATGATAAGACTTTAGTTTCTTTTTTTTTTATTTTATTTTTGATACTTTATTTACATTTCCAATGTTTCCCCTTTTCTGGGTCTCCTCTTTGGAAGCCCCCTATCCCCTCCCCATCCCTACCTCTATGAGGGAATTCCACCTCCCAC
>CM052708.1:10731787-10787190 GCA_028551405.1 Uromys caudimaculatus
GCCACCAATCAGGCAGCCTACACCAACTGATATGAGGCCCAGGATACATATACAGCAGAGGACTGCCAGGTCTGGCCTCAGTGAGAGAAGATGCACTTAACCCTTGAGAGACTTGAGGCCCTAGGAAGTGGGGAAGCCTAATGGGGTTGGGGTGGAGGACATCATCTTGGAGACAGGGGGTGTCGGGGAGAGGTATGAGATGGGGAGTAGTCGTAAGGGCAGACAAGACTGGGAGGAGGATGAAGTCTGGACTGTAAAAATGGATTAAAGAATAAATAAATAAATAAATAAATAAATAAATAAATAAATAAAAACACAAATCCAAAAAACAACAAAAAATATATCTGCATATATACTTGCATATACATAATATTGCAAACACACATATAAATATATAATCACATAAGAAAAATAATTAAAATAAGTCAGCTATAAAAATGTAACAATTACAGTGGTTTCAATTCCTTCATTTTCTAAAGAAAAATAACATCCAATTCTCGTTGACAGTTATCATCAATTACTCATGACCCCTATAATAGTGTGGGACTCAAAGGGCAAGCACAGCAGATAGAGGAAATTCTTTGATATTCATGGAGCCATCATTTCAGTCATTTTTTTAAATTAGAAAAGCTTCAATTTGTACTTCTTTTTTTCTAATTAATTAAAATTTTAACTTTATATTCTGATGGCATCATCCCTACCCTCTCCTCAGGTCTCTCCCTTCCTCCTTCTTCACTCTCTTCCTCCTCTTCCTCTTGTCCTTCCTTCCTTCGTTTCTCCTCAGAAAAGGGGAGTGCTCCGATGGAGATCAACCCACTTTGGCATATCAAGTTGCAGTAGGACTAGAAGCATCTTCTCCTATTGTGGACAGGAAAGGCTGCCCAGTTAAGGTAAAGGGATCCAAAGGCAGAAAACAGAGTCAGATAAAGCCCTCCTGTTGTTGTTAGGAGTGCCACAAGAAGATCACGCTGCATGTGTATGTTGTCTGCCTAATACATGCTCTCTAGTTATACAGACTGTGTGGGGCCCTATAGGATCTGGTTGCGTGATTCTGTCGGTTTTCTTGTTATGTCCTTAAACTTCACTGATCCTTTCAATCCTTCCTGCGCCTCTTCCATAGGCTTCCCTAATCTCTTTCTAATGTTTGGTTGTAGGTATCGGTATCTGTGTTTATCAGTTACTGGGTAAAGCCTCTCAGATGGCAGTTATGCTAGGTGCCTGTCTGTAAGAGTAGCAGAATATCATTATCAGTGTCACGGGTGGGGGGATCTCACTCCATGACCTGAGTCTCAAGCTGGGATAGGCATTGGTTGGCTATTCCCTCAATTTCTGCGCCACCTTTGTCTCTGCACATCTTTTAGGCAGGACAAATTGTGGGTCCAAAGTTTTGTGACAGGGTTACTGTACCAGTCCCTCCATTAGGAAGTCTTTTCTGGTTATAGGAGATGGCTGTTTCAGGTTCCATATCCCCCATAGATAGGAGTCTTGGCAAGGGTCACCATCATGATGCCTGAGAATTTCCACTGTTTTAGGTTTCTAGCTTATCCCAGAGATATGCCCCACACCACCAATTCTAGTTTTCTCTCCCCTTAATCTTTTCCTCCCTCTTTGCCCTATTTCATCCTTCCTGCTGCTCCCCACACCCTCCACAACCCAATCTGCTCACTCCATGCACCCTCAATGCCTATTCTATGTCCCCTTTCTCAGTGAGATTCAAGTACCCTCTTTGAGCCTTTTTAGTTACTTAACTTCTTTGGGTCTATGGATTGTAGCATTGTTATTCTGTATTTTATGGCTAATATCCACTTATTGATGAGTAAATACCAAGTTTGTCTTTCTGGACTAGGTTACCTTACTCAGGATGATCTTCTCTAGTTCTGTACAATTGCCTGCAAATTTCATGTGGCTACTGTTTTTTACAGCTGAGTAATATTCCATTGTATAAATGTACCACATTTTCTTTTTTATAAAATTCATTCTTTTATTCAGGAACATCAAGGGTGTTTTCAGTTTCTGGCCATTAGAAATAAAGTTACTATGAACATAGTTGAGCGAATGTTCTTGTAGAGTGGTAGAATGATAAAGTGGTTCTCGTAGAAGGCCCAGGAGGAATGTAGCTGGGTCTTGAAGTAATACTATTCCCAATTTTCTGAGAAATGGCCAAGTTGATTTCCAAAGTGGTTGTACAAGTTTACACTCTGAACAGAAATAGAATAATCACTTTGCTCCATATCCTTGCCAGCATGCACTGCTGCTTGAGTTTTTGGTCTTAGACAATTTGAGGGATGTAAGGTGGAATCAGACTAGTTTTGATTTTCTTTCCCGGATAACTAAAGATGGTGATCATTTGAATTGAGCATTTCTCAGTCATTAGAGATTCCTATGCTCAGAATTCTCTATTTAGATCTGTATGCCATTTTTAGTTAAAAAATGGCTTTGTTGATGTCTAGTTTCTTAAGATTTTTATATATTTGAAAATTAACTCTCTGTTGGTATAGGTTGGTGAATTTGTTGCCATTCTGTAGGCTGTGGTTTTTCCTTCTCATGGTGTCTTTCTTCTTTCAGAAGCTTTTCAGTTTCATGAAGTCCAATTTATTAATTGTTGACATTTGTGACTGAGCCGTTGGTGCTTATTTCAGTAAATTTTACAAACTTTTAATAAGGCTAAAATATGCATTACTCACTGAGAGAAATTTTGGCCACACAAACTTCTTCAAAGAGCTTACTATATAAGATACAAAATAATAAAATAATATCAAATGAGTTATATACTATATGAGATTATATTATTCAATATATTTAATTTATTATTAAAATGTAACTTATATTACAATATTAACAGATTTTCTTATTTCTTGAGTATGTCAATATTATAATGCATTTAAAAATGATAACAATATAAATAAAGAGTCAATAAAATACAAGAAAGATAGAATGTTAATTTCGGATGCTCATGTGTTTGAGATGAAGATGTTTAATAATTTTATGAAAATGATGAAGTACATGTAGGAAAACAAACACTTTGTGTCCAAGATTCATGGGTGAAGTGTTTTGTTTTTCTTTCTTTCTTTCTTTCTTTCTTTCTTTCTTTCTTTCTTTCTTTCTTTCTTTCTTTTTTTTTTTTTTTTTTGATCTTGCAGTCATTCTTGTTCTCTCTCTCTTTGTTCTTTCTGTCTGCATGCAAAAACACAGTTGGAGGTGGTGAATGCTCAGTGATATATCTGTATAACTGTAAAGAGAATATGCTGATCTATAGCAAATTTGCACAGGAATACAGCAAACTTATTTAAGAATACTCAGTGGGGGGTCTGCAGCCCTATGGAGGGAACAACAGTGTCAACTGGCCTGACCCCCCACCCTGGTCTTCCTGGAGGCTGGACCACCAACCAAAGAATACACATGGAGGGACCCATGGTTCGGACCACATATGTGGCAGAGGAGGGCCTTGTTGGCCATCAGGGGGAGGAGAGGCCCCAGTAAAGGGGAATGTCAAGGTGGGAATATGGGAATGGGACTGCGGGCGGGTGGGTGGGAGGTGGAATTCCCTCATAGAGATGGGGGAGGGGAAAGGATAGGTGGTCTCCAAAGAGGAGACCTAGAAAGGGGGAAACATTGGAAATATAAATAAAGTATCAAAAAAATAATTAAATTGTTCATGAAAAAAAAGAATACTCAGTGATAGATCATACAAGAGCTAAAAACTTTTCAGTTATAATAAATAAAGTAGAAAGTTTTGTTTATATTGAGCCTTCACATGAATGGGTCTGTCAGCAGCCAAAAGATGGATGGATGAGAGGCTTGAGTATCTACCACAATGAGCTACTGGTTACTGATAAATACTGGGGAACTGAACGTTACTGTTACACACCAATTAAGAGTTACAAATTCATGTTTTTTTAAAGATTAAGCACAGTGTCTCAAAGTAAAAAAAAGTGCATGTCAATGTTGGGAAATTATTATAGAGAAAATGAGGTTTATAGTGGAATGCGTAGCGGAGGAGAAGGGGGGCTCAGGTAGGAATGCATACTACAGGTCTGTATGTAAACAACAAAGACAATTTCAAATTTAAAAATATCACATGAAAGGGGTCATTAGTGGAGCAATTTGAAGAAGTCCTCCTCTACTACACAAGATAATCACAACCATAATCTCTTACATTCAACATATGCTTTCCTCTATGTGCCCACATGATTCCTTCAGAAACACTTCTGACCCTCTGAGAGGAGTGTTCAAGATTCAGGAGTCTATCACTTCAAGTGCTTCACCAATTTTGGTTTCAACAGACTCTCAATTGCTATGCAAGTTTCACTGAATTTGGAATGTTACAGATTTGTTTGGGTTTGTGTGTGTTTGTTTGTTTTTGTTTTCTCTTTTTCTTCTGACAGTTGATTAACTCTGAGATGAGTGCTAAATCTAGACTCTACTATGCATAGAATCTGTGCTGTAATATTTGTTACATAATTTTGATACTAATGAAAATTTTACACTAAGGAAACAGAACCAAGGCACTATAAATTGTTGCTGATTGGCTTAAGGACCTCTTATCACATAATGATATACTGACCTTGATACAAATGCCAACTCACTTTGCACTTATTACTTGACCAGAGATGTTATCCTATAATTATAATCAGGAAAGATTCCCATTCATCATGCCCGCCTCTTTCGCCCTACACTTTACATGTACAGTTATCTCACATAGGCTGGAGCCTGTTCTATAAGGATGTTTAGCACACTGTTCATTACACCCTCACGTACAGGTGACAAATAGGCAAGAAATGTTTAATGGCTAGATCTGGGTGTATAATTAAAAAATGTATGAGCTCAAAATTTAAGTTCTGATTTAGTGTTGATAATAATGTAAGCATTCCAGTTATAGATAATCTACAAAGACTTTCACCCATTTCGGCTTGTTAGTGAAGAAATGTGAGGTTTCTTTAAATCTGTTTTATCTTTAGCTATGTCCTTGACAATGTGACTGTGAAAGCTGTGTAACTCAAGAGAGATAGGCTCTTTACTATCTTTTAAATATGATCAATCCAAATTCATGAATTTGGATTGTTTGGACAATATAAGAGCCAAGTTCCTATGAATAGAGGATTTACTTCTACAATAAAAGCTATGAATTGGGGAGATAATGTCTGGCTGTGCAGCTGTAGGAAAGAAAGCAGAAAGTTAAGTCTCCTGTCACCTAGTTTGATGTTGACCTGGCTGTCAGAGTGAAGGAATAAGCTAGCCACAGGAGGACCTGCATAGCAAGCACAAGAAATATTCCTCTTCTGATCGCTTGAGAAGAAAATAAATATTTCTTTCTATATAACTTGGAAGTTTTAATTGGTATGATGTGTTTTAATAATCCCAATAATAATCTAATGTTGAAATCCATGCTAAAATATTTTATACAATGTTAATAATAATAATAATAATAATAATAATAATAATAATAATAATAAAACAAAATTATTGCATTGGTTAGCAACAATTTGAAAATGATTATGGTTCCAATTTTGTTCAAGGTAAATAAATAAGATGGACCATGAATAGAGGAACATTTAAGACACACATGATTTTCCCTAAGCTGAGATGTGAAACTAAACATTCTGTGAATTTGAAAAATGGATATACAGGCTTAACATTGAAGGAATCAGTTGAATTCTTTAACTGAATGCCACAAAATACTAGAAGAAAAAATAAATAGTTTCTAAGAGGAGTTTGGACTTGCTGGGTGAGAAAATCGCACTCTTTCTTACCCCAAGCCAGTAGAAAACTGCCTAATGATATATAACCTCAGAGTGTGGGTCATAAAAACACAGAATTGTGAAGCTCTGTCAAGACCTTTAAAGAATTGAGCCAGTGCCACCTAAACACTTTCAGCTCTCTCAGTATATCTCCTAGGAAGCTTTAGATCACAGCACACAGAGCCTGGTCTCAAAATAGCTTGAAATAAGTCCAGAGAGGAAAGCATAGCGTGAAAGCAATTATGAGTGTGGATTCTGTTATATACCTGACATTGTAATCAGTGGGTTATAAAGCTCACAATGGTTTTCAGGAAATACTAATGAACTCCAGTTGCTAAAGTCTAATGGATGTGCTGTATCTTCTTGAATTCCTAAAATAAAACCAGACATTTGAAAATTCAATGTAAATTAGGTTCAAATATTCTGCAATATTTTCTTTTGCCTTGTATGTGAGTTTCTAAGGAGTTTAGAGGGAATAACATGATATCAAAGAGGAATTCACAGGAAATGAATCCAACTGGAGTTACTAGTCCTTCCAAGAAGAGAATAAAATCAATTAGTTATGATTTCTTTTACCAGATTAGGCACCTCAAACACTAGTCCAGCAGTACGTTAAAAACGCTGATTGTCTTCGTTTACTTGACCTTATATTCTGAATCTACCAAGGGTATGATGTACATTTTCTTACCATTTGATCTTTGAGTTCTGTGGAAGCTGTGCTAGCATTTCATACTTCTATGTGTTAGGGTAAGTCTCCTTTTAGAGATTTGAAATGTGATTTGATTCAGTTTAACTATGCTGGCCATGGCAGGTGTCTTAGTCAGTGTTTTCTTCCTGTGAATAGATGCCATGACATGACAACTCATAAAGAAAATATTTTAGTTGGGATTGCTTAGAGATTGAGAAGTTTACTCCATTATCATCATGGTGGAAAGTATGCAGACAGCCATGGTGCTAGAGAGGCAGCTAAGAATTCTACATCTAGATTAGCAAGAACTAGGAAAACAGAAAGACACTAGGCTTGACTTGATCATTTGAAACCCCAAAGTCCATCCCAGTGATACACTTCCTTCATCAAAGCCACACCAACTTTAACAAAGCCACACTTTCTAATTCCTGTCAGGTGGTGCCACTGCTACAGCCTAATGACCAAGCATTTAAATACATGACCTTATGGAGACAATACCTATTCAAATGAAAATATTCTACAATCTAGCTCTCATAAGCTTATAGCCATATTACCATACAAAAATACGTTTAGTTCTTTTTACATCTTTAAAATCTATAACATGTCAATACTTTTTAAAAGTCTAAAATTCAGAGACTCTTCTGAGACTCATGAAAATCTCTTAAGTGTAATACATTGTAGAATAAAAGTCAAAAGGATCACATACTTCCAATATGCAATGGCATATAATATATACCAACTTCTGTCTTAGTGTTATATTGCTGTGAAGAGACATCAACCCCTGACAAAGAAAACACTAACTTGCAGGTTCAGAGATGTATTCCATTATCATCAGGGTGGGGAGCATGGCAGCATAGAGACAGATACGGTGCTGGAGAGGAGAGTGAGAATTCCGCATCCAGAAGCAAAGGGGGAGAAGGAGAGAAATACCTCAGGCCTGGCTTCAGCATTTAAAACCATGGTGGCGTCTTTTCTCCAACACAGTAAGAGCTTTTCCAACAAGGCCACACCTTCTGATCCAAGATGTGGCAATCAATCCTATAGATGTTGATCTCTGTAATCCACAACAGTGGGCAGCATGACAACACATCTCTAAGGTGCAGTAGTGGTGCATATATATCTGTATATATGAAAACATGTTTGGAGGGAAGAAATTGAAAGGAGGAAGTGATGCAACAGCAATTTAATTAAAATATAAAAAGTAAAAAACAATATATATTGACACACATTAAAATTGAAATTGAGAAAATCAGAGAAGGGTTGGAAACACATCTTATTGGTTAATAGTACTGGCTGCTCTTCTACAGTACTTGGGTTCAGTTCCCAGCACCCATGTGGTAGCTTACAACCATCTGCAGCTCTAGTTTCAGGTTCAGGTGCTCTTTCTTGCCTCTGTGGGTCACAGATGTGGACACTCATAAAATCAATGAACACACACACACACACACACACATGATAACTGACAACAAAGTAATACAAAAGGAAATTAAAAACTACTAGAATAAATGAAAATGATAGTTCAATATTCCAGAATCCTAAGGAAATAACAAAGACCATTCTAAGATGAAAATTTATGTAAAATCATATGATATCATATATTAAAGCTATACCATTTAAATAACTTATGTACCTCAATATCTTAGAGAAAAGAAAACAAAGCAAACCAAAAATAATTAAGCAAAGCAATTCAAATTATGTCAGATATTAATGAAATTAAACAAAACTAAAAATATAGACCATCAATAAAATAAAAAAGGTGTTAAAATAAAACAAAAACAATAACAAAACAAAACAAATGAATGAACAAAATTCCCAAAAGGCAGATGATTCATATTCACAAACTCTCATCTAAAACCAAAATCAAACAAACTGCAAAACAAAAATCAACTAATAAAGTGGAAATATCCACTGACTTGCCATGGATACAACAGAGGACGATTGTGAAATCTATCCAACTACTAAATCTACAGGAACATAAGGAAATATTTAACAATTTTATGTTCTAGGATCTATAAGATAGTAAAGATTCTCGGCATGAAGCAATATGACCTGTCTATCATCTTTGGCAGCTACATTGTTGAAAGTAAAAGCAGAGTTCCTCAAGCTTTAAGTTGCTCTCAAACTTCTGCAATGGTACTGAGGCACAGATATCTGGATGCATACATACACATATCTGCCAAAAAACATAATTATTTTAAATTGGTATTTATTTTAAAGTGTATGCTCAAATTAACTGGAAAATAATGAGAATAATTGTAGGTGCATATAATCTACCAAATATCAAAAAAAGAAATTAATATATTATTAAACAACGCTAAGAACAAAAAAGTACTTGAGTCTCCACAAAACTCAAAGTAAAGGACCAAATGTATTTACTCATAAGTTCTACAAGAATTTCAAGAAAATAACAATGCATTAAATGTTTTTCATAAAGTTACATTTTATGAAAGCAAAATAAAGATTTTAAACAGTAAAGAAATGTATAGAAAATGTATGCCCATCTACTTTAAGAAGATTAGGTAAAGATTCTCTGTAAAATATTTAGAAAATTGATTTCAACAGAAGTTGAGAAATGATTATTTGCTGTGATCAAGATCTTTGCTTTAGACTAGAAAATTTAGAGGGATGCAGAGATGTTTTAAGTGTAATTTGATTCACAGATAGAATCAAGGACAAAAATCACTTAATTATTTCAATAGATGTGTAAGGGGTCTTTTGAAAAATGTTCATCATCCCTTCATAATGAAAACCATAAGAATTGAGAATTACACATAATGCAGTCTGTAGATTACAAAGCTACAACTAATATTTTCAGAATTAGAAGCATGAAAGCATTATTTTAAAAATCAAGAGCTACCTATGGACACACTCTCTATATTGTTATCAATTATTCAATCAGCCTTATAAAATAATAAAATAATTAATGAAATTTTAAGAAAATGTATAAAACTGGATATCAACATGAGAAACAAGAAAGTCTAATATTATATGATTTCTCCCTCATGTGGAATTTAGATACTTAGCTTTTTTTATTTTTTATTTTTTTATTTTATTATTATTATTATTTTTTTTTGGTTTGGACACACCAGAAGAGGGCGTCAGATTCTATTATAGATGGTTATGAGCCACTCTGTGGTTGCTCGGATTGAACTCAGGATCTCTGGAAGAGCAGTCAGTGCTCTTAACAACTGAGCCATCTCTCCAGTCCCCTTAGCCTCTTAGCTTTATTTTCAAGGACATAAAATTAGAAAGATGACCACTTGGAATAGGAAGAAGACCAATGGAACTGAGAAGAGTGAAGTAATGGTAATTAGGTTTTAATATAATGTATATATTACATACATGTAAGAAAATTCATAATGCAATCAATTATTTTATAATTAATATCCACCAGAAAGCTTTCATAATACTACCATATATTCCTTTCTGTATGATTCAAAACTTGTATGAACTGAGGAAGATACAGTAAGAAATACAAAAATGAGACAAAATGATAAATAAAGGAATGTGCACATTAACACAATTCCTAGAAAGTATCTAGAGGAAAACACCTCAGACAAAGGAATAAAATAAGTGAGGAGCAGCCTACATTTTTCTTTTCCAGTAGGAAAGTTGAAAATAATAATGTAGGTGGGAGAAGTCTTACTAAATGGGAGTGCTTGTTATTTCTAAAATAGAGTGTGTTGCTTTTTGTGTTAGCTTCAATCTATCAAACTCCCGTGATTTTATGAAAGCCATACAATATGTGTACAGCTTCCGAGAATGTCTTGCCTCAATAATAAATACCTATTTTAACAACATTGTGAAGTGTGTATTCAAAAGATGGTGTGAGTGTCTCAGTCTTACACTAATTGTATTGGTTAACGGTTTTCACATTTCTTTTTTCCAGCAGAGAGAGCTAAGGATTCTGCCCACAGCTGGGAAGAACTGCCGCTCATTTGTGGTTAGTAAGTACAATGTGGTGTTCTGGTTGAAGTTTAATTATGTTTCTTTACACTTGGTTGCAACTTAAATAATCTAAAAGTACTGACTTCAGCCCCACTGAATAGAAATGAAACATGCCTTTAGATGTAAAATCCCATTTTATCCTTCACTCATTTCTTTCTTTGACTTCAATATTGATTTTAAGTCACAGTTTCACACCCATGATAAACAATTCTGGTCAGTTTAATTTTGTATCTTGGTACTTTTAAAAAAAAATAATTTAATCAGTTGTATTTTATTTGATTTCTTTTCAAATACTCTCTATCCACATGATATGACATAAAGATATGATATAGTGCTCACAAAGGGTAGGTATGATCAGGTTGTAAGGCCTCTGTGTTATAGAGACAATTAGTTTGAACCTGTGCTAATAGACTTTATGAGCTATTTATCTCAGCTCATTAGCAAATAAAATAGATACATTTATCTAGTTTTGTAATAATTTCATCTTAATGGATCATAGGCCAGCAATACATAATAGTCAATACAAATGTGTTATATTTTTCATATTTCATATTGTTATAACCTTTGGGAAAAAGAAAGGTTTATGGAGAAACGATGATTGAAGTAAGGATGATTGCCAGCATGCCAAAAAATGGTGTTGTATCAGACAATAGGGACTCCTTAGTAAAAGGTTACATTGAAGGAAAGATTTGACCATTGTGTAAAAGACATAATCAATGAAAGCTTGGAGTGAAACAGCCAGTGCTAATTTGCATGATCAGAGCATAGTATGACGTTCAATCAAAAAACTGAATGAGATGGTAGCATAGCTATGTTTGCTAGCATGTGGCTGGACATCTTAGGCTTTTTCCTCTCACTGTAACACTCGGACAAAAAACAATTTAAGGAAAAAAAGAGCTACTTGAGCTCACAGTTCAAGATACAATCCATTTGACTTTAAGTCAGGGTAAAAAAAAAGAAAAAACATGAAGCAGCTGATTACATTATCTTAGAAGATAATAATGAGTGCAGGCAGTGCAGTTAATGCTCACCTTGATCTCTCCGTCTTACACAGGCCAGGATCCTCTGCCAGGGAGTGGTCCCACTAAGTCTTTGCACATTAAGTAGGTGAATCAAGAGAGTCCCATGAAGGCATAACCAGAGGTTCTTCTCTCATTCAATCCTAGTGTTGTCAAGTTCATAATTAACAGGTCTTATACCTGAGATCTTCAAATCAACCTCAAAAATCACACACACACACACACACACACACACACACACACACACACACACACACACACACGGAACACAAAAGAATAAATTAATACTTAAAAATAAACTATTACAGATGTAGGACTAAAACTAGAAGTCGTGAGCACTGTGGGTTTGAACAACCTACGAGCATTAGAAGACATAGATAGTTACACTGCAATTCAAAACTAGCAAAATTACAGTTATGAAGCAGTGATACAAACAATTTGATTGAAGGTCATGACCACATGAGTACCTGTCTGAACAGGGTGCAGCACTACGAAGATTGAGAATCACTGCACTAGATTTTAGTCAATACTTCGAGTTAGAGGTAAAACCTGTGAATATCAAAAGATATTAATAAAAGTGGCAATCATTAGGTCAAATTAGATCATCAAATGTATGTGACTACACTAGAGGGAAGGAAGGGCTGAGTCTCAGTCAGTCTGCAATTAGGAGGTCAGGTTGAAAAGGAGAGAACATCAAAGCTAGGAAAAAGGAAAAGTTCTCCTCTCAGAGAGGATCAAACCAGGGCGGAGAGAATCACTTCCCTGGAGGTGTGAGCAGCTCCTGGAAGCTAGTGTTAAGTGCCTGCCAAGGTTGCTGACAATCAAAAGACTTGAGGTTTACTAAGAGAAGATTTTATAGATTGATTCAAGCACTTCATATTTAAAGATTAACAAAAAGTTTAAAATTAGGAGAAAATATTTTTTTCTTTTTCTTTTTTTTAAAAAATTATTTAATCTTTTTTTTTTTTAACTCCAGAATTTATACCCCTCCAGGTCCCCTCTCTGACTATGCCACACCCCATACATCCTCCTCCCACCCCAGATCTCCAAGAGGATGTCCCCACCTGCCAACCCCACCCCATCAGGACTCCCTACTACCTGGGGCCTCCAGTCTCTTGAGGGTTAGGTGCATCTGAGAAAATATTTTCAAATAACACAATTAGTTACCTGCATCTAGAATAGAGAGATAGTGTCAAAACTGTATAAGTTGTTTTAGCCTGCTACAATCACTTTTGAAAAATATTTGGCATTTCTTCAAATTAAAATTATACTTATTATATGATCCATTAATTTTGCCATAAGTATACTCAGTAAAATAAAAAAGTAATATTCACATAAATTTTATATGCAGACTCCTAGTATTATTACTACTTGTATTATTATTATTATTTAAAAGTAGAAATAACCCAAATGTGCATCAACTGATAAATTAGTAAATACAATCTGAAATGCATTTTTAGTCCTTTTTTTGCCTATTTGGGCATGGCTCTGGAACTATCCATTCCAGTACTGGAAAGCCAGCAGGGGCCACATCCTAAAGCAAGACTGAGTTTCCTTCACACCATCTATCCACTGCTACTACTTCCTCAGTAATGAGGGAGTCTTGAAGTTCTTGTCCTCCTTCTCTGTGCAGGTTTGTCTGCCTTCATTCTGTGTGACAAATGGGCAGATGATCACAGCTGCTGTGCACTCCTGATTGCAGTTACCCAGACAAATCTAGAAGGCAGCAGTTCTCTAGTCCTCCAATCATCTGCCAAAGTCCTGAGACTTGATTCCTGGGATTAACATAGGTCTTTCTGAGCACTTTATTTATTTATTTATTTATGATTTATTTTGATATACCTTACAAATCATTTATTTTAAAATAGAAATGAAATATAATTGTATCTAAAATTTTTAAGAACGAAATTAGATAACATTATGAACAGAAATGTGCAGAATGTTCACCATAAAATTTTATTTAAGCTGATTGGTGAGAGAAATTGTACAGACCTTAATATGTATAAAGGTCTCCAAATGCAGGACAGTTTCCAGTAAAGCAAAAACTTATGATATTTCTTCAGGTCCACAGCTTACCTAGGGGCAGATCAGGTGCTCCAGATTCCCTGCCACGCACCCAGAGACATCATTTGACTCCCTAGAGGTCCATCATAACCAGTCTCACAGGAAACACAGGAACAAAAACAAAAAATGCAGCCATATTTATAATAGCCAGAAGCTGGAAACAACCCAGATGTCCCTCATCAGAGGAATGGATACAGAAAATGTGGTACATTTACACAATGGAGTACTACTCAGCTATTAAAAACAATGTTTAATGAAATTTGCAGGCAAATGGATGGAACTTGAAAATATCATCCTGCGTGCGAGGTAACTCAGTCACAAAAGAACGAGCATAGTATGTACTCACTGATAAGTGGATATTAATTAGCCCAAACATTCGGAATACCCAAGTTTCACTTTACAGTAACTGCTGGACTGAGAGTGAGGTCCCAGATGGAGGAGTTGGAGAAGGAACTGAAGGAGCTGAGGGAGTTTGCAGCCCCATGGAGGTAGCAACAGTGTCAACTGGCCTGTGCACCCCCACCCCTGTCCTCCTGGAGGCTGGACCACCAACCAAAGAGTACACATGGAGGGACCCATGGTTCAGACCACATATGTGGCAGAGGAGGGCCTTTTTGGCCATCAGGGGGAGGAGAGGCCCCAGTAAAGGGGAATGTCAAGGTGGGAATATGCGAGTGGGCGGTTGAGTGGATGGGAGGATGGGAGGTGGAATTCCCTCATAGAGGTGGGGAAGTGGGAGGGATAGGTGGTTTCCAAAGAGGAGACCTAGAAAGGGGGAAACATTGGAAATTTAAATAAAGTATCAAAAATTAAAAAATAAATAAAATAAAAAAAGATTCTATGGGGGGGAAAGAAATATTAAATAAACTATCAAAACTGTCAAAAAATATGCAGCAAAGATTGAAGAAAAGGCCATTCAGAGACTGCCCCACTTTGGGATCCATCCCATCTGCAGACACCAAACCGCGACACTATTGCTAATGCCAAGAAGTGCTTGCACAGAGGAACCTGGTGTGGCTGTTTTCTGAGATGTTCTGCCAGCATCTGACTGAGACAGCTACAGATACCATTGTACTGACCCAGGTACCCGAATGGAAGAGTTAGGAGAAGGACTGAAGGAGCTGATGAGGATTGCAACTCCATAGGAAGAACAACAATATCAATTAACCGGAACCCTCAGAGCTCCCATGGACTAAGTCACCAACCAAACAGTATACATGGGTGGGTACATGGCTCCCACTACATATGAAGCAGAAGATGGCCTTATCTGGCATCAGTTGGGGAGGCCCTTAGTCCTATGGAGGTCTGATATCCCAGAGAAGGAGGATGCTAGAGTGGTGAGGCAGGAGTGGGTGGGTTTGCCTATTAGAGGCAAAGCATAAGGGGGGATAGGGTGGGGAGTTCATGGAGGGGTGAACAGGAAGGCAGACAACATTTGAAATGTAAATAAACAAAATAATTAATAAAAAAAGAAAAGAAAAGAAAGTACTGGTGAAAACGTACCCAGGAAACTAAGCGGACAGATGAACCAATAGGCTATGTCTACTCACTTGCTTTTCTGCAAGATTTCATGCCACTTTTCTTTAGAGAAAGAAGATTTTCAGAACAGTTTTCAAGTTAAAAAAAAATAATAAAGACCTCATTTTGATAAAAAAAAAAAAAAAAAGCAAGAATTTACAGTCTGACTCTTAATCTCAGCATGGTGATCAGTTACATGTCTTTCAGTATGCTGCCTCTCTTTGCAAATAGACATTTCTTTACCAGGATTGGAAGTAGCCCCTGTAAAAGGGAACAATTTGATTAATCAAAAGGAACTTGATAGCATGACCATTATCAACGGGTTTTACAGCTCTGAAAAGACATCATGGCCAAGGCAACTCTTATATAAGACAACATTTAATTGGGGCTGGCTTACAGCTTCAGAGGTTCAGTCCATTACCATCAAGACAGGAGCTTAGTAGCCTCTAGGCAGGCATGGCACTAGAGGAGCTGAGAATTCTACATAGTCATCCAAAAGCAGGCAGAAGGAAAGGACTGTCTTCCAGGAAGTTAGATGGAGGCTCTCTCAAAGCCACCCTTCACAGGAACACACTTCCTCCACACCCCCTATTAGTGCCACTCCTGAGCCAAGCATATTCAAACCACCACAGTAACAATAGTGTTTTTTACCATAGGGTATCTGACTTCCCTTGCCCCAGGCTTTTGACCAGAATTACTGGACCAGGCATGATAATCTGAACTATAGAGCATGCCTCAAATACAATCAAAACATATGTGTTACCCTCATCAGATTGACACTATTGTATCAAAAGACACTTGCCTTTCATGCTGATACTGTAGCATTCACGATCCCATTACAGGCAAGATGATTGATGCTTTTTCTCAAGCAGAAGCCTTCACACTACCTTCAGGGCATTGGAGCTAAACAATGAGAGATAAATTTCCTGAAGTTCCAGGTTCACTTTTCTATATACAGCAGACAAAATGTGTTGTTGTCAGTATTCATCGTAACATGTAATTGCAGAGAGTAAACAAGAAATATGATATTATCATGTCATTTTGCAGACAACTGTAGGCAGACATCTATTTCCTGGCACTGCAATTTTCAATAAATATTCTATTTCTTTTTGGGGAGACATGATCTGTCCACTAAAGCATGGTGACTACAACCCAACATGAAAAATCATATGCTGGAATTTGAAATTCACCTACCACATGTAGATTTCTAAAAGACATTCTTTCATTAATCTATATTTTTGTTAACCCACCAACCAGCACATCTTTGTCTTCTATGATCAGTTAATTCTAAAACACTATATACATGTTCCCCTCGTTTTTCAGTTCATACGTGTTCTATTGTTCTCCCACAAAAAAATGGATGGTGATTGAAGATTCTTCATATGGCTCTTCATAACCCCCTCTTTAAATTTACCCTCCATGTCAGCAGTTTCCCCACGTACCCACATCCCTCTGTGCTTCCTCCTCCAGCCTCTAGGGTTTCTGTTCCATGTTCATTTTGTCTATAATCTGCCATCTTTACTCCTTTAATGCCTTAACCTCCCAAACTCCCCTTTCTAGCTTTCCAGTTTCCACTTTGGTGTAACTCTAAACCAGACAGAATATTTGATAGTTGCATCCCCGTATGAGAGAGAACTTGCTGTGTTTGTTCTAGTCTCAGTCACCTTATTCAGTATATTTCTTTCATTCCCGTCCATTTCACGTCCATATCTGAAAATCTGCTTATTTCATTTTTGTCTATAAGTGAGTAATATTGCATTATGAAAATCTGCCATACTTTTTCTCCATTCAACTGTTACTACAGATCAAGGCGATTTCGTTTCCCAGCTATTCTGAGAAAAGCAGAAATGAATAGAGGTGTGTATATGTCTCTGTAGGCATATAGCTACAAGTGACAAAGCCAGAGTGGCTGCTTGGTTTCACCCTCATCCACAACATCTAAGCTTGTCTTTTCCCTGAATACACAACAATATTTGATATCATTTCTGTTCTTGATAGTAGCCATTCTGGCTAGGAAGAAATGGAAACTAAAAGTAGTTTGCATTTGTAGATTTTCAATGGATAATGATATTGAACACTTTAAAAAAGATATTCCAAGTCATTTTCTTTCTTTCTTTTTTTCTTTTGTGGTTTTTTGAAACATGGTTTCTCTGTGTAGCCCTGGCTGTCCTGGAACTCACTCTGTAGACCAGGCTGGCCTTCAACTTAGAAATCCGCCTGCCTCTGCCTCCCAAGTGCTGAGATTAAAGACGTGCGCCTCCACTGCCCGGCCTTCCCAGTAATTTTCATTTCTTCATTTTAGACTTTTTTCCACTCTAAAGCTCTTCCACCCCCTCCTAAATTATTATGATGGAGTTTCATTAAGTAAATCTGGCTTCCTGAAAACATGCTATGTGTCTAGGCCAACCTTAAACTCTTGCATGTTCATTTGCTGTCACCCAATTGTTGAATTTAGCAGTGTCACTAAAACTAGCTGAAATTTGATAGACATATGAAAGATTCTAATTTGCAATAAATTAACATTGGCAAGTATTTGAGAATTCCAAAATACCTATTACTCTGATTCAATGATATAATTTACAAATGTGTCAGAATATTATGATAAATATATAAATATCAATATCTATCACACACACACACACACACACACACACACACACACACACACACACACACACACATATATATATATATATATATATATATATATATATATATATATATAAAACTATTGCTTAATGAAGCACAATGATAGAAAGGCAAGTTGTAAAGGAAAATGTTTATTTGGATTACACCCCTACACCACAGTTCATAATCAAAGGAAGTCAGGACAGGAACTCTAGAAGGGTAGGAATTGGGGGCAGTAGTTGATACAGAGGCCATGTAGTAGTGTTTCTTATTAGCTTGCTTTCCGTGGCTAGTTTAGCCTGCTTTCTTATAGAACCTAGAGCAACCATTTCAGAGAGCAACCCCCACAATGGACGTTTCCCTCTCACATAAATGACTGATTAAGAAATGACCTACATGCTTTCTTGAGTCCAAACTTATGGTGCTGATTTATCTATTGAGACTTCTTCCTTCCAGAAGAGTCAGCTAAAGTCTAGTTACATAATATTAACCATAACCTATATATTTATAAATATAACCTGGTCAATACTTATACTATTGCTTCCATGCACATTTCATTATTCATTATTCATTATTTATTATTCATTATTGATCAATTGTTATTGGACAATGAATTGGTGAGCTCCCTGCTGGCAAAGACTCTCTTCTCGTTTATTCACCATTCCTCATTCACCTGTAGTTCTTTGTGCAGGGCTGGGACTCGTGGATTTTTCTGTCAACTTGGCATGTTTATTGATGTAGTTAGTCCATGCTTGCCTGGAACTCAGGATCAGTGTCTATTGCTCATATCCTCCAGTTTTTAGATTATAGGATTGCATTAATATGACTGATGCTTTGAATTGTAAAATAACTAAAATTTTATTCTGAAAGTATTATATTTCTAAGAGAAATAATATAAATGTATTCTAAATTATGTTTCAAAAAAAATAAAGAAATGTAATGGGAAGGCTACCTATGTCTATAACAATGGGGGGATAGGACTAAAGTGTAGATGATAACTAAAATTTTTGCTTAGGCTGAGAAAAGGTCATGGTTGTCTTGCTTAATACTTGTGTATGCATTGTGTACCTGTTACCTTCCTTTGCATCTTAGCATAAGTCATATGGTCTTTCTAACTCTGAGATGAATCTCAGTAATTTCAAAGGATTTTGCGTGATCCACAGTGTAATTTATAATAAATTAAAGGTTGAAACGTAGTTCTATTAAATGAAATGAAAATTTTCTTTCCCTGACTTAACTTCGCATTATTATAAAATATTTCTCTTGGAATGTTTGTGCTTCTATTTTCTTACTATATATGTCAGCTAAAATCAAATTGAGGAGGAATCCAAGAAGAAGGACATTAATGGATTCGAAAATGCTGTGCTAGTCCAACAGAGATTAGAAAGGCGAGGGATCAAAGGCCTCATGTTTCCAAACTGCACATTTTCTAAGCTGAGTAATTAAACTAATGAGTTTCCATTGCAGGGCTCGCATTTATAAAAAATAATTTTCAAGGTATAAATGTGGAGTCAGATTTTATAAATGCATTGAAAATTTTCCCTCTGGAAACAGTTTTAAAATGGAAAGACCATGACGAGATTACTTATTAAAATGGCAATCTTTAAATTGATTATTAAAAATGTCTAGGAAGGAAATTTTCAGAAATATAAAATGTTCTACACTTAAACATTTCCCATCTGCTGTTTATCACGGCCTAGGTGACTCCCTTGAAGGCGGACATGTCACTTCATTGACATTCTTCTTTCACGTTAAAGAGTCCTGTCCACCACAGGGTGATTCAATTATTATAACTGCTGCTAATAGTTTACACTTTCTACAAATGTCATATCACTATTTATTACTCTATAATAATTATATACATTAATGGGTTTTGCTATGTTTTTTATGTGTATACGTTTTGGTCATATCTATATGGATAATTCTCTCTTATCTCTGAGTTATTGGTTTTTCCCTCTTTATAACTAGTTTTAAGTTTGCATTCATGTCTTTGTATGTGAATCCTCTCTCTCTCTCTTTCTCTCTCTCTCTCTCTCTTTATATATATATATGTGTGTGTGTGTGTGTGTGTGTCTATGTGTGTGTGTGTGTGTCTGTGTGTCTGTGTCTGTTTATGTTTGTGTGTGTCTGTGTGTGTGCATGTATGTGTACGTTGGCATGGTTTATCCATTTGTGTCATTATGGTCACTTAAATAACCATGTGTGAGCAAGTTATTTATAACAGCATGAGTATCTTATTACTGTTGACAAACAAAATCAATTTCCTTTCCCTTTCCCAGTAAACATTAATTGCCAGAAGATCATCACAAAGGGTGGGTGCTCATGAACCCCGTCTCCTATTAGTTCCTTATTGATAAACTCCCCTGCTCTGCCACTTAGCAAGATGTAAGTTAACTAGTATTTAGCAATTTGTTTGTAAATAGAATATAATTATAGAAATTTTCCTCTCTATGTCTAGTTTTTACTAGTATTTCCCAAGGCACTTCTGGAAGATCTAAAATCTTCAAAGAATTAATGTACAAAATAAGCTTTCCATATATTCAAATTAACAAGGAACTATTTTTCTACCTTGTATGACTAGTCCAAAATGTACACTCACCAAGTAAGTTTTTCTAATTTAACACACTATGCAACTTCTTTATTTATTACATGGACATTGACATGTAGTTCTCAGGAAATTTTCTCAAATATTCAAATAGAACAAATACATATTTTCAAAGAGTTAGTAATTGTATAACATATCATTGCACTGATTGATTTCCAGTTGACAAATTTTACCATTATATTTACTGCAAAATAAAAATGTAATAGCATAATATTAGAGGAATATGGAAGACATCAAATACTTACAAATAAGGAAGATGATTTGCTTTTCTAACTCTACTCAATTCCCAACATTTCTTTTTTCTAACTTATCAATGATTGTTAATATCTTTGAAATATCTGATTATAGAACCTTAACAACATGTGTTGCAGTTGATTTTCTACATTCAAAATTTCTGCACTTTTAGAAAATCCTCCACTAAAAATATTCTCCTTAATTGTTTCTATAGAGTAATGTAGCTATAAACTCTTTGCCATAATGCCTACTTTGTTCAAAACACTATTCCTTATGTGAAGTGAGAGCATTCTTCAAACATTGATATTTTGAGAACAATTGATATGTTTTTATGTAAAACCATTTTCTTAATATTATAAAAACAATTAAATTTGTTTATAAAATCATGTCCTTCAGTTATTTAGAGTCAATAATGCATTTTGTCTGCCAATATTCCCATGTGTTTTTTTTTATAATCTATAATAGAAAAAAGTAATATAATCAGGCAGCTCAATGGCTTTCATTCTTCCTTAAGATTTTCTCAGTATTTTATTATAGTATATACAGAAATTAGTGAAATATGTGTACCAGAGAAAATAATATATTTTCTCATTTTGAAAAGCCTGAAAACAAACAATATTCAACAATTTAAGGAACAAGGAGTAACAGGATGCCATTGAGTTGTTGCACTGATGCTATCTCTTAGAAATGTAATTTTGTATATAAGCTTTCATTCAGGTCATGATTGTCTACTCAAATGAGTTGTAAATGTATTTGAACACATAAACACATGCATGAGAATGTTTATAAATATTATTTATACATTTAAAACTTATAATCAATATATAATTTATGTGTAAGTGTAGATACAAAACACCACAAAATTATCCCTGAATTGGTTGAAATAAAGACAGTCACGTTTAGCAAAGAGAATTTTATTTAATCAAATATTTAAAATTAATTATGAAGCCATAGGAAATAAATAAATGTTGAATGTTACCAAAAGTTCATCTCATAATATTATGTTTGATTCTTATTTCTCAAATTTCTGTAAATAACAAAGCCAATGGAGAGTAAATCAGTGATCAGTGGTTATCATATAGTGGGCCTAAATAGGTTATACCCTGCTAGGTTTTAGAGCAGTAAACTACTTTTCTTATCCTTGCATTAGAAGGAGAAGACTTCATGTATTTTTCAAAATCCACAAAACTTTAAAACTCAAATTGTCAACTTAAATGTGATTTAATTAACAGAGGTTAGTTAATGAGCTATAAAGTTTATCAGTTGTAACAAATTTGCTACAACAAGGCAACATAAACATAAAGCATATTGTGAAGCTTTGAGAAAAATCATATTTTAAATTCCCAATACAAAATACCCAGTTTAATGAAAATAAGAACTGTTAATTTATTAAGACATAATTATTTGTCCTAAGTTATAATATATTTGTGTTATCATTGGGGAAAATATATTATCTTTTGTTTTTTTGGTCTCTTACATTCTTATTGACAAACTGCATTATCTCAAAATCCCACTCAATAAAGAATAAAATGGAACAAAGTTGTTACCTTCAAGTGCTCTTGAGTTTTTAAAATAATACTCTGTCATTGCAACATTAAATATGATAATTACAATAGTTTTGAAGTAGACATCCATTATGCACTCTGGAGTAGTCATCCACTGGTCTTGGTTTATTAAGAGCATTAATGATAAAGCAGCATTGCACTGTTCTGAGTGTACTTTCTAATTCTAATGAAAAGATTAAAAGGTATTGCCATTTAATCTTTTAATTCAATATAATTCCCTAATAGATTTTCTAGCAGTAAACCAAACCTGTATGCTCAGGTAAAAATTAATTCATCACTACATAATGTATTTTTTGGATAGTGTTATTCAAATTTGAAGTATAGTCATATAGGACTTTTTAAACTTATTTTCAAAGTATTTCAAATTATACTTTTCATTTATTTATGATCCTTGTACACTATTCCATTTTTAAGGAGCAATTCCTAAATGAGCAACAGAAACTTTAAAAAGAAACTCAAATAGTAAGTAAAATTCACTCTAGTAACCTTATCAGAAATGACACAAATTAGTTCAATTCACATAATGTAATAAAATGAAATTAACCTTTATTTACTCGAATTGATGAGAAGTTTCATGATTTCCTAATTATATATGTCTGAGAGAACATATATAATTCATTTATATATATTTTATTTATAAGTAGAAACAACCATCACATGACTTTTTTTATTAGATGAAATATATGACAAAATATATGTCCTTAATGATTTCTGAAAATATAAAAACAGGCAGCAGATGATTCTCTTAAAGGTATAATAAGCATCAAGAAAGTTAAAATATTATATAAAGTTTAGAACTACTAGACATAAATGTTGAAATGATATTATACTTCAAAGAAAAAGGCAATAGAATCCTCCAAGGGTGGGAATTCAACAATAAGCATATAAGTATCAGGAAGAGAAGTTACAGGGGTAAGAATAAAGTATATCAAAGGACAGACTATTATGGGTACACTATTTGAGGAAACATTGATGAAAATAAAAAAGGTCAATATGAATCTTATTTAATGGGGTGCACTTACAATGAGTAGGAAGAAAAAAAACAGACTAATAAGCAGTTGAGAAGATGGTTTACCTGTAAAAGATCTTAGTACTTGGACTGGGAATTAGAGTCTGGATTCCCAGAACCAATTTAATAATCTGGGAAGGAAGATTCTATCCCACATGAGTTGCCCAGCTCCAAATCTTCAAACATGAATTGTAACCTGGAGTAACAATAAAAATAAGGAAGTGAAATGGGACTTTAGGATGAAGGTAGAAATGAGAATAGCAGGATTCAGCGGAAATGAGGTGGTAAATGGGAATAGTAGAACAGTAGTGTAAATATAAAGGAAGAGGAGAGAAGAAAGGGCAGATGATATGAAGAATGTGTGTTGAAATCTCAGGAGTCATTTTAGGATTTTATTTTATATTTATTTAAAATACATATCATTACATACATGCATATATGAAATATGTACATACTATATGCAATATATAGTATTCCCATAACATAAAATATATTCCTTGGGCTTACAGAGCTCTGTACGAGTCAATAACTTTCTCCCAACCAATAAAAGCCCAGGACCAGATGGGTTTTGTGCAGAATTCTATCAGACCTTCAAAGAAGACCTAATATCAATACTCTTTAAACTATTCCACAAAACAGAAACAAAGGGAACATTATCCAATTCATTCTATGAAGCCACAATCATGTTTATACCTAATGCATACAAAGACACAACAAAGAAAGAGAATTTCAGACCAACTTTCCTTATGAATATTGATGCAAAAATACTCAGTAAAATTCTCACAAATGGAAACCAAGAACACATCAAAACTATCATCCATCATGATCAAGTAGGCATCATCCCAAGGGATTCAGGGATTGTTCAAAATATGGAAATCCATTTTTGTAATCCACTATTTAAACAAACTCAAAGGAAAAAAAAACAACACATGATCATCTCATTTGAAACTGAGAAAGCATTTGACAAATTTCACCACCCTGTCATGATAAATGTCTGGGAAAGATCAGGAATTTAAGGCCCATACCTAGACATAGTAAAATCAATATACAGCAAGCCAGTAGTCAACAACAAACTAAGAGGAGAGAACCTTAAAGCAATCCCACTAAAATCAGGGACTAGACAAGGCTGCCCACTCCCAACCCACCTATTCAAGACAGTACTCAAAGTCCTAGCCAGAACAATTAGACAACAAAAGGTCAAAGGGATATAAATTGGAAAGAAAAATGATATAGTAGTATAATTAAGTGACCCCAGAAATTCCACCAGAAAACTCCTACAGTTGATAAACAACTTCAGCAAAGTGGCTGGATATAAAATTAACTCAAACAAATCAGTAGCATTCTTCTACTCAAAGGATAAACAGGATGAGAAAGATATTAAGGAAACAACACACTTCCCAATAGTCACAAATAATATAAAATACCTTGGTGTGACTATAACCAAGCAAATCTAAAATCTATATGGCAAGAAATCCAAGATTCAGAAGAAAGAAATCAAAGAATAGAAAGATTTCCCATTCTCATGGATTGGCAAGATTAATATAGTAAAACTGTCTATCTTGAAGAAGCAATCTACAGATTCAATGCAATTTCCATTCAAACTCAATTCTTTATCAAGGTAGAGAGAGAAATTTGCAAAATCATTTGGAATAACATAAACTCGGAATAATGAAAATTATTCTCAACAGTAAAAGAACTTCTGGGGAAACCACCATTGCAGACCTCTACCTGTATCACAGAGCAATAGTGATGAAAATAACTGCATGATATTGGCAGAGAGACAGGCAGGTAGATCAATGGAATAGAGTTGAAGACCCAGAAATGAACCCACACACCTATGGTCACTTGATATTTGACAAAGAAGCTAAAACCATCCAGTGGAAAAATGACTGCATTTTCAAAAAATGGTGCTTGTTCAACTGGAGCTTTTGTACAAAGCTCAAGTCTAACTTGATCAAGGACCTACACATAAAACAAGATTCACTGAAACTAATAAAAGAGAAAGTAGGGACAATCCTCAAACACATGGCACAGAGGAAAATTTCCTGTACTCTAAGATCTAAGAATCAACAAATGGGACCTCATAAAATTGCAATGCTCTAAGATCAAGAATCAACAAATGGAACCTCATAAAATTGCAAAGGTTCTATAAAGCAAAGGACAAAGTCAATAGTTCAAAATGGCAACCAACGGACTGGGAAAAGATCTTTACCAATCCAACATCCAATGGAGGGCTAATATCAAATATATACAAAGTACTTAAGAAGTTAGACTCCAGAGAATCAAATAACCCTATTAAAAAATGGAGTATGGAGGTAAACAAAGAATTATCAACTGAGGAATATCAATTGGCCAAGAAGCACCTAAATTAATGTTCAAGATCCTTAGTCATCAGGGAAATGCAAATCAAAACAACCCTGAGATTCCACCTAACACAAGATAGAGTGGCTTAGATCAAAAATTCATACGACAGCAGATGCTGGTGAGAATGTGGAGAAAGAGGAACACTCCGTCATTATTGTTGGGATTCCAAGCTGGTAAAACCACTCTGGAAATTAATCTGGCGGTTCCTCAGAATGTTGGACATAGTACTACCTGAGGACCCAGCTATACCACTCCTTGGCATATACCCAAAAGATGCTCCAATATATACCAAGGACACATGCTCTATGATGCTCATTATAGCCTTGTTTATAACAGGTAGAAGCTGGAAAGAATCCAGATGTCCTTCAGCAGAGGAATGGTTACAGAAAATATGGTACATTTTTTTGCAATGGAGTACTACACAACTATTAAAAACAATGCCTTCATGAAATTCGTAGGCAAATGGATGGAACTAAAAAATATCACCCTGAGTGAGGTAACCCGGTCACAGAAGAACACACACATGGTATGCACTCACCGATAAGTGGGTCTTAGCCCAAAAGCTTGGAATACCCAAGATACAGTTCACAGACCACATGAAGCTTAAGAAAAACAAAGATAAAGGTGTGGGTGCTCCAGTCCTTCTTAGAAGGGGAAACAAAATACTCATGGGAGGTAGAGGGTGGGAGCGACTTGGGAGGAAGAGAGGAAGGGGAGAGGGAAAGGGAAAGCAGGATCAGGTATGAGAGGAGACAGGGATGATATACAGAAGGTCAGGAATTTGAACAGAGCTGTGTAGCAATGGGGGATGGGGAACTGGGGGTAGCCAACAGCAAGTCCCAGATGCCAGGAAAGCAAGAGGGTCCCAGGACCCAACAGGGAGGAGATTAACTGAAATGCCAGACAAAGGGGAGGGAGAATCTGAAAAGACCATATCCAGAGGTTAGGCAAGGCCCTATAACAATGTAAAACGTTAAAAGACATCCCAAGAAGTGTAATATTACACTCATAACTTTATGGAAAGCAACAGCTGTCTCTTTGTATTTAGGGCTCTCTCACTGGCAGGGAAATCATGTTTGGTATTTCTTTTTTTTTAACTTATTTTTTGATATTTTCTTTATTTACATTTCAAATGTTATCTTTTTTCCTGGCTCCACCCCAGAAACCCCCATCCCATCCCCCCTTTCCCCCTGCTTCTATGAGGGTGCTCCCCCTCCCACCCACCCACTCCTGCTTCCCCGCCCTTGTATTCCCCTACAGTGAAGTGTCTAGTCTTCACAGGACAAAAGGCCTCTCCTTCCATTGATGCCAGACAAGGCCATCCTCTGCTACATATTAGGCTGGAGCCATGGGTCCTCCATGTGTACTCTTTGGTTGGTGGGTAAGACCCTGGGAGCTCTGTGGGTCTGGTTGCTTGATATTGTTGTTCTTCCTGTGGGGTTGCAAACCTCTTTGGCTCCTTCAGTCCTTTCTCTAATTCCTCCATTGGGGACCCCGTGTTCAGTCCAATGGTTGGCTGTGATGTCTGGCATTTCAAAGCTAGCAGCTACCTAAAGTTATTCTGTTCATGGACTTTAGAAATGAAAACCCATTCATCATTTGCTAGGTCAGATTAATTCTTAATTGCATTCTAAAATTTTACCCCCAAAAAGAGTATCTTTTTTCATAGCAAATAAAAACACAACAGAAAGCCAAGGCAGACGACAAAGTAAACATTGACAGGTTGTTTGGAAGCAATAGCAAAGACATCCACGACACTACACATGCACATGATATTAAGGGAGGAGGAATAGAAAACTGTAAGATGCAAAGAACCGTGGTGTCTGCAGTGAGAGTGTATCTTATAGAAATGCCATAGAAACTTCAACTAGGATATTTTAACAATATGGATGCCTAAACAACACCTGAATATAAAACACAAATTGAAATGATAATAAGGAATATCAGGAACCTTAGTGGGGCCTTACCCTGAGGGTACCACTCCCTTTTTTTCATTTAGTAAGATGCTTTTCTTTAAACTGATCTTGAACACAGATTTGGTAATATCATTACATTTCCTCATGCTCTTTTTCTCCTTAAACCATATATTTTTATATTGTTTCTCCACTTTCTCTATCTCATTGTATACATGCATGAGTGATTACTAATAACCAAATATGAGAGAAAATACTACTTGTTTTGCATTATTTCTACCAATGATATTAACATTTAGAAGATTGTTAGGGCAAATCATATTTATTTATTTAGTTATTTATTTTGTTTATTTTAAACTCCAGATTTTATTCCCCTCCCAGTTCACCCTCGACTATTCTACATCCCATACCTCCTCCCTGCCACCCTGTCTCCAGGAGGATGTCCCCACCTCCATCCCTACCCCACCAGACCTCTAAACTCCCTGTGGTCTCCAGTCTCTTGAGGTTAGATGCATCTTCTCTGTCTGAATCCAGACCCTCAGTCCTCTGCTGTATATGTGTTGTGGGCCTCATATCTGCTGGTATATGCTGGCTATTTGGTGGTCCAGTATCTGAGAGATCTTGAGTGTCCAGGTTAATTGAGACAGCTTGTCTTCCTCCAGGGTCGTCCTCCTCCTCATCTTCTTCCAGCTGTAATATTCTTTCCATCTAAAACTGCTTCAGTTTTTCCTCAACAATCTACGTTCCTCTCATCACTAATATCGTCTGTACTTTTACTAAGACTCCTTATTAAGCTCTAAACAAAGCATTTAACCATTGTCCCAAGCTTTTTATAAGTCCCTACAAATCAGCATGGTCAAGCATCTCAGAGAAATACCTCATTCCTTGTACCAATTTCTGTTTCAGTTACTATTCCATTGCTATGAAAAGACACCATGACCAGCAAGACAACTTATGAGGGAAAATATTTAATTGGAGTTTCAGAGGAAGTACATTGTGACAGAAAGCACAGTAGCAAACAGGCATGATACTGTAGCAGCAAATGGAAGTTTACTCTAAAGTTGCAGACATTGGGAGAGACACTGAACCTAGGATGGGCATGTTAATATTCAAAGCCCATTCCCAGGGGCACAGCTCTTTCAACAGGATGACAGTTCCTAATAGCTTTTAATGAGTCCACCAACTAGGATCCAAACACTGAAATATATGAGCCTATGGCCATCATTCAAATTCTTTCTTCCACATATGCATGTGTGTGTGTGTGTGTGTGTGTACAGACACACACACACACACACA
Organism: Uromys caudimaculatus; assembly: GCA_028551405.1. Lineage (NCBI taxonomy): Eukaryota > Metazoa > Chordata > Mammalia > Rodentia > Muridae > Uromys > Uromys caudimaculatus. The sequence goes on from CM052708.1 coordinate 10,760,377, forward strand.
CACACACACACACATATATATATATATATATATATATATATATATATATATATATATATATATATATATGAATTACATCTAGAGATGTTTCAGGGGTACCATTTGGTTTGGTATTGGATAACTGATGGATATGCACTTTCTTTGGGAAGACTATTCCTTTATCATACTTTATTTGCCTATATATCTTTGAGTAGTGGCAGGATCTAATAGCTTTACTTTCTATATTAGCACAAATATTGGTTTGTTCTTGTTCAGCTCATATTTAATTTGTCATGTTGTTAAGTTTTTATGTGTGTAATTTGTGAAATTAATGGGAGACATAATCTCACCGCACACTCTCTTATCTTCTTTCATTCAACCCTGAGAAGTACTCTAAATCTATAATTATATTTAATGATCAATACCAACATGGTTATATTAGTCAGGGTTCTCTAGAGAAAGAGAATTAATAGATAGTGTGAATTAATCTATCAATTATATCTATATATCTATTTATCTATCATCTCTCTTTTATATACCCACCTGTTATCAATTTATCTCTGTTTATATATTAGTCTATCTAGTATCTATCTGTAGATACTACTATATACAGGATCTATACACACATACATGTAAAGTAAACTTCATATAGACAAAATATTGCTAATGAAACAAATAATAAAAAATCAAGTGAAGGCTTTAGAAAATAATTAGATTATACTTCCCTAATATAAGAAGAAAATGTGGGACAAAATCAGGATACTAAAAGTTAGTAGAACGAATACACAGGCAATATAAGAATCATTGATCATTAAAGTGGAAGTTAGTAACAAATATTCCATTCCAACTAACCTGCATCAAGCAGGTCACAAGTAATGATACAGACTATGCATTCGTGGAGAAGAGTGTTACTGTGTAAGCATGAGAATTCAATGAAGAAACATGCCAGCCAGATTTATTTACTTTCAAAATTATCCAAAGTTAAAGCTAAAACTATCATAAGATTTTTTTGGTCTAATACAATCCTTGTTTGTAGAATAAATATAGGAAATTGTTACAAAGATTCAGGAAGCATTGTAGCTAATGAATGAAAAAACACAAAAAACCCAAAATACTCCTAGAAATACATTAGATAAATCACTGTTTAATAGACATATATAGATGATGGATAGACAGGAAGGCAGACACATATATTTTAAAAAGTGATATTCATTTGAGAATAACTTTCTTTTGCCCATATAATTTTAAGGTAAATCCTATTCTTTGGTAATTTTTAATAACAGGACACTATAAAAGAACATTTCAATATCTTAAGCCACAATTGCTGAAAAATGTATACTGTGTAAATTAAATGTATATAGCACACTTATATTACCATATCTCAGGGGAATTAAGTGACTTAGAGTTTAATACATGCTTGCCTGTGTCCTGTGTGTATGTGTGTGTGTGTGTATGGTATGTGTGTGTGTGTGTGTGTGTAGTTATGTATTTTAAGCAAGGAATACTGTAGTCCAGGATTGACTTTACTTTGTAGTATTAACTGATCTGAACCTGCCAAGCACCAGCCTCAGCTTAGAAATAATTATCTTGAAGTCAAATTGTGGGTCCAAGCAAACAGCCTGTGTTCTGTTTGAGGAAGATTTCCCGATCTCTCTCTCTCTCTCTCTCTCTCTCTCTCTCTCTCTCTCTCTCTCTCTCTCTCTCTCTCTCTCTCTCTCTCATGCTCATGACAGCTTCTCTTGCTCTTCTAAAGAAGCCAGGAGAATATTTTCTGAAGGAGGAACGTGAAGTAAAATAATAAAATGTCTAATGTCTATATTTTTATACAAAGAAGCCCTACACACAGCAACCATCAATACTTGTGGAGGCCCACACCTACCTTGCTCTGTTTGCGCTTCACGAACCATGTCATTTCATCCATACCATGACCATGTAGAATTTGACATTAATTTATAGGGTATCATCTTGAATCAACCTAGTAAGCGTTGCAGTTACAGGATTGGGCATCTCATCTTACTATTTTGTTATTTTACGTGATTAATACACATAAATATCATTTTCTTCCTCAAATTTTATTTGGAGAGATATACTTTATGATTAATAGGACACAATAAAAAGACTTTGAAAATCTACCTCATTCAAAATTTACTATCTGTTTTGGTTTCCTAGCATCTCATGATTTTAAAAATATAATGCACAAATATAACAAATATAAGACAATAGATTAGACTTTAATACAGTGAATTGTTACTGATACAGGACAGTGATTATGCAGATATTTGTCATTTATACAGACACTTTAGAGAATTATCTTATGATGCAATGTTATAATGTAAAATGTCTGATGATTTACTTAGACTTTCATTGATATAGGTTAATTTAAGTCAAGAAGTCATGGATATATCATGTAATGAGTAAATCTCTAAAAGTAAATCCATAAATTAATTTTATTTTATTTTTCATTTTTTATTTTTTTATTTGTTTTTTCTTTTCATTTTTATTTTTGATACTTTATTTACATTTCAAATGTTTTCCCCTTTCCAGGTCTCCCCTTGGGAAACCCTTTATCCCATCCCCCCTCCCCCTGCCTCTATGAGGGTATTACACTACCCAGCCACCCACTCCAAACTTCCCTCCCCGGCATTCCCCTATACTAGGGCATCTAACATTCTTGGACCCAAGGGCCTCACCTCCCACTGATGGCCAAAAAGGTCCTCCTCTGCCACATATGTGGCCAGCACCCTGTGCCCCTCTATATGCATTCTTTGGTTGGTGGTCAGGTCTCTGGGAGCACCAGGGGGGGACATGACCAGTTGACACTGTTGTTCCCTCCCCATGGGGCTGCAAACTCCTTCAGCTCCATCAGTCCCTTCTCCAGCTCCTCCATCTGGGACCCCACGCTCAGTCCAAGAGTTGCTGTGAATTGAATCTTGAGTGTTCCAAACTTTTTGGCTAATATCCGCTTATCAGTGAGTACATACCATGATAGTTCTTCTGTGAATGAGTTACCTCACTCAGGATGATATTTCAAGTTCCATCTATTTGCCTGCGAATTTCATGAACTCACTGTTTTTAATAGCTGAGTAGTATTCCATTGTGTAAATGTAGCACATTTTCTGTATCCATTCCTCTGTTGAGGGACATATGGGTTGTTTCCAGCTTCTGGCTATTATAAATATGGCTGCTATGAACAGAGTGGAGCATGTGTCCTTCATATATGTTGGAGCATCTTCTGGGTATATGCCCAGGAGTTGTATAGCTGGGTCCTCAGGTAGTATGTCCAATGTTCTGAGAGTCCACCAAACTGATTTCCAGAGTGGTTGTACCAGCTTGCAATCCCACCAACAATGGAGGAGTGTTCTTCATTCTCTACATCCTTACTAGCACCTGCTGTCACCTGAGTTTTTGATTTTAGCCATTCTGACTGGTGTGAGGTGGAATCTCAGGGCTGTTTTGATTTGCATTTCCCTGATGACTAAGGATATTGAACACTTCTTTAGGTGCTTCTCAGCCCATCGAGTTTCCTCAGTTGAGAATTCGCTGTTTAGCTCTGTTCCCCATTTTTTGATAGGGTTATTTGGTTCTCTGGAGTATAACTTCTTGAGTTCTTTGTGTATATTGGATATTTGCTTTCTATTGGATGTAGGATTGGTGAAGATCTTTTCCCAATCTGTTCATTGCCATTTTGTCCTATTGACAGTGTCCTTTGCCTTACAGAAGCTTTGCAATTTTATGAGGTCCCATTTGTCTATTCTTGATCTAAGAGCATAAGCCATTGATATTTTGTTCAGGAAATTTTCCCCTGTGCCCATTTGTTCAATACATTTCCCCACTCTCTCTTCTACTAGAATCAGCGTATCTGGTTTTATGTGGAGGTACTTGATCCACTTGACTTGAGCATTGTACAGGGAGATAGGAATGGATCAGTTTGTATTCTTTTACATGTTGACCTCCAGTTGAGCCAGCAGTATATGTTGAAAATGCTGTCTTTTTTCCACTGGGTGGTTTTAGCTTCTATGTCAAAGATCAAGTGGCTGTAGATGTGTGGGTTCATTTCTGGGTCTTCAATTCTATTCCATTGATCTACCTGCTTGTCACTGTATCAATATCTCGCAGTTTTTATCACTACTGCTCTGTAGTACAGCTTGAGTTCAGGGATGCTGATTCCCCCTGAAGTTCTTTTATTGTTGAGAATAGTTTTTGCTATCCTGAGTTTTTTTTGTTACTCCAAATGAATTTGAGAATTGCTCTTTCTAAGTCTATGAAGAATTGAGTTGGAATTTTGATGGGGATTGCATTGAATCTGTTGATTGCTTTTGGCAAGATGGTCATTTTTACTCTATTATTCCTGCCAATCCATGAGCAGGGGAGAGCTTTCCACATTCTGAGGTCTTCTTAGATTTCTTTCTTCAGAGACTTGAAGTTCTTGTCATTGAGATATTTCACTTGTTTCGTTAGAGTCACACCAAAGTACTTTATATTGTTTGTGACAATTGTGAAGGGTATCATTTCCCTAATTTCTTTTTTAGTCTGTTTAGCCTTCGATTATAGGAAGGCTATTGATTTGTTTGAGTTAATTTTATATTCGGCCACTTAGCTGAAGTTGTTTATCAGCTGTAGCAGTTCTCTGGTGGAGGTTTTCTGGTCACTTAAGTATAGGATCATATCATCTGCAAATAGTGATATTTTGATTTCTTCCTTTCCAATTTGTATCCCTTTGACCTCCTTTTGTTGTCTAATTGCTCTAGCTTCAAGTACTATATTGAATAGATAAGGAGAGAGAGGACAGCTTGGTCTTGTCCCTGATTTTAGTGGTAATGCTTCAAGTTTCTCTCCATTTGGTTTGATGTTGGCTACTGGTTTGCTGTATATTGCTTTTACTATATTTAGGAATGTGTATTGAATTCCTGATCTTTCCAAGACTTTTATCATGAAGGGATGTTGAATTTTGTCAAATGTGTTTTTAGCATCTAATGAATTGACCATGTGTTTTCTTTTTTTGTTTGTTTTGTTTTGCTTTGTTTTCTGTATTGTTTTACATTGATGGATCTCTGGGTATTGAACCATCCCTGCACCACTGGGCTGAAGACTACTTAATTTTGATGAATGATAGTTTTGATGTGTTCTTGGATTAGGTTTGCAAGAATTTAATTGAGTATTTTTGCATCAATATTCATAAGGGAAATTGGTCTGAAGTTTTCTTTCTTTGTTTGGTCTTTGTGAGGTTTTGGTATAAGTGTAACTGTGGCCTCATTGAATGAATTGGGTAGTGTTCCTTCTATTTTTAATTTTGTGGAATAGTTTGAGGTCTACTTTGATGGTCTGATCAAATTCTGCACTAAACCAATTTGGTCCTGGGCTTTACTTGATTGGGAGACTTTTAGTGACTGCTTCTATTTGTTTAGGGGTTATGGGACTGTTTAGATACTTTATCTCATCCTTACTTAACTTTGGTATTTCATATCTGTCTAGAAACTTGCCCATTTCATCCAGATTTTCCAATTTTGTTGAGTATAGGCTTTTGTAGTAGGATCTGATGATTTTTTTAATTTCCTCAGATTCTGTTTTTATTTCTCCCTTTTCATTTCTGATTTTGTTAAATTGGATATTGTCTCTGTGCCCTCTGGTTAGTCTGGCTAAGGGTTTATCGATTGAGTTGATTTTCTCAAAGAACCAGTTCCTGGTTTTGTTGATTCTTTGTATAGTTCTTTTTAATTTTTTTTCTACTTGGTTGATTTCAGCCCTGAGTTTGATTATTTCTTGCTGTTTTAGTCAGGTTTTCTATTCCTGCACAAACGTCATGACCAAGAAGCAAGTTGGGGAGGAAAGGGTTTATTGAGCTTACACTTCCATGCTGCTGTTCATTACAAAAGGAAGTCAGGACTGGAACTCAAGCAGGTAAGGAAGCCAGAGCTGATGCAGAGGCCATGGGGAGATGTTACTTACTGGCTTGCTTGCTTCTCCTGGCTTGCTCAGCCTGCTCTCCTATATAAACCAAGGCTACCAGCCCACAGATGGTACCACTCACAAGAGGCCCTCCCCCTTGATCACAAATTGAGAAAATGCCTTTCCACTGGATCTCATGGAGGCATTTTCTCAACTGAAACTCCTTTCTCTGTGATAACTCCAGCTTGTGTTAGGTTGACATACAAAACTAGCCAGTACAATTGATCCCTTGTCAACTTGATACACAAAACACATCACCATTAAGCCTCCACTCTTACTTCCTTATTCATCCCCAAGATCTAAATAACTTTAAAAGTACAACAATCTTTGCAAATTCTTACATATTAACATTTCAATCCCTTTTAAACATCCAATCTCTTAAAATTCAAAGTCTTTTAAAAATTCAAAGTTTCTTAACTGTGGGCTCCACTAAAATACCTTCTTCCTTCAGGAGGAAAAATATATCAGGCCACAGTCCCAATCAAAAGCAAGATCAAACCTCAACCATCCAATGTCTGGGATCCACTCATGATCTTCTGGATTACTCCAAGGACTTGAGTCACTTCTTCAGCTCTGCCCTTTGTAGCACACACCTTGTCTTCTAGACTCCAGATACCTGTACTCCACTGCTGCTGCTGTTCTTGGTGGTCATCTCATGGTACTGGCATCTCCTAAACACTGTTGTCTTCCGCTGCAACAAGGCTTTACCAACAGCCTCCCATAGGCTCTCCCATGGTGCCAAGCCCCAACTCCCCTCCATGTCCCCTTTGTCCTGGGCCATCAATTACAACTGAAGCTGCACCTTCACCAATGGCCTTCTGAGGCTTCTCACAGCACCTAGCCTCAACTCCTTTGCATTATCCCTTCAGTCCTGGGCCATAAATTGCAACTGAGGCTGCACCTTCACCAATGGCCTTCCGCATCCTCTCAATAGTGCTCAGGCCTCAGCTGCTCTTCATGACTCCTTCATGCCTTCAAAATCAGTACCACCTGGGTGACTCTTACACATTACCAATTCCTGCCATAGCACAAGGTACAACCATGGCTAGTTCTGGAACACAGCCTCTCTGCTCTCAGAAAACATTTCTCAGAACATTTCACCTCAATGACGCTGAACTTCTCAAAATCACCGCCAATTTCTAAGCTCCAGCCAACCAGCATTAATAGTCCCAGCAATGCAATAGTTTTGCTTTAGTAGTTGTGGTATCTTGTAATTCACAGCTGATCCTTCAGCACCAGCTAACCAAAACCACAGAATCTTCACAGTCAAAACAGCAATGACCCTGATAAGACTCTTTAATCTTCCCTCTGAAATTTCACAAGCCAGGACTCCATCTTCTGCACTGTTCTCAACATTATCTTCGAAACTCCTACACAACATCCCACAGAGCAGCCCAAAGTTCCAAAGTCCTTCCACAGTCCTCCCAAAACATGGTCAGGTTGTCACAGGAATACCCCACTCCTGGTACCAATTTGTCTTAGTCAGGTTTTCTATTCTTGCACAAAGATCATGACCAAGAAGCAAGTTGGGGAGGAAAGGGTTTATTGAGCTTATACTTCCATGCTGCTGTTCATTACAAAAGGAAGTCAGGACTGGAACTCAAGCAGGTCAAGGAGCAGGAGCTGATGTTGATGCCAAGGAGGAATGCTGCTTACTGGCTTACTGACTTGCTTCTCCTGGCTTGCTCAGCCTGCTTTCTTATAGAACCCAAGACTACTAACCCACAGATGGTACCACTCAAAAGGGGCCCTCTCCCCTTGATCACTAATTGAGAAAATGCCTTACCACTGGATCTCATGGAGGCATTTTCTCAACTGAAACTCCTTTCTCTGTGATAACTCCAGCTTGTGTCAAGTTGACACACAAAAGTAGCCAGTACACTTGCCTTCTACTCCTCTTGGATGCATTAGCTTCTTTTTGTTCTAGAGCATTCAGGTGTGCTGTTAAGCTGCTAGTGTATGCTCTCTCCAGTTTCATTTTGGAGGCACTCAGAGCTATGAGTTTTCCTAACACTGCTTTCATTGTGTCCCACAAGTTTGGGCATGTTGTACTTTTATTTTCATTAAATTCTAAGAAGTCTTTAATTTCTTTCTTTCTTTTTTTCTTTCTTGATCAAGTTATCATTGAATAGAGCATTGTTCAGCTTCCATGTGTATGTGGGCTTTCTGTTGCTGTAGTTGCCATTGGGGACCAGCCTTAATCCATAGTGATCTGATAGGAGGCATGGGATTATTTCAATCTTCTTAAATCTGATTCAATCTTCTTATATCTGTTGAGATTTGTTTTGTGACCAATTTCATGGTCATTTTTGGTGAAAGTACCATGAGGTGCTGGAGAGAAGCTATATTCCTTTGATTTAGGATGAAATGTTCTATAGATATCTGTTAAATCCATTTGGTCCATAACTTCTGTTAGTTTCACTGTGTTTCTGTTTAGTTTGTGTCTCTAAGATCTGTCCACTGAGGCAAGTGGGGTGTTGAAGTCTCCCACTATTATTGTGTGAGGTGCAATGTGTGCAATGAGCTTTAGTAAAGTTTCTTTTATGAATGTGGGTGCCTTTGCATTTGGTGCATAGGTGTTCAGAATTGAGAGTGTTTCTTGGTTGATTTTTCCTTTGATGAAGATGAAGTGTCCTTCCTTATCTTTTTTGATGACTTTTGGTTGAAAGTCGATTTTATCCGATATTAGAATGGCTACTCCTGCCTGTTTCTTGGGACCATTTGCTTAGAAAATTGTTTTCCAGCCCTTTACTCTGAGGTAGTTTTTGTTTTTAACACTGAGGTGCATTTCCTGAATGCAGCAAAATGCTGGATCCTGTTTATGTATCCAGTCTGTTAGCCTATGTCCTTTTATTGGGGAATTGAGTCCATTGATGTTAAGAGATATTAAGGAATAGTGATTGTTGCTTTCAGTTATTTTTATGTTATTTTTATGTTTGTGTGGCTATCTTCTTTTGAGTTTGTCGAAAGATTACTTTCTTGCTTTTTCTAGGGTGTAGTTTCCCTCTTTGTGTTGGCGTTGTGTATCTGTTATCCTTTGTGGGGCTGGGTTTGTGGAAACATATTGTGTAAATTTGGTTTTGTCATAGAATATTTTTATTTCACCATCTATGGTAATTGAGAATTTTGCTGGGTATAGCAGCCTGGGCTGGCAGTTGTGTTCTCTTAGTGTCTGTATGAGATCTTTCCAGGATCTTCTGGCTTTCATAGTCTCTGGTGAGAAGTCTGGTGTAATTCTGATAGGTCTGTCTTTATATGTTACTTGATCTTTTTCCAGTACTGCTTTTCATATTCTTTCCTTGTTTTGTGTATGTGGTGTTTTCACTATAATCTGATGGGATGAATTTCTTTTCTGGTCCAATCTATTTAGAGTTCTGTAAGCTTCTTGTATATTTATGTTCATCTCTTTCTTTAGGTTAGGGAAGTTTTCTTCTATAATTTTGTTGAAGATATTTACTGGTCCTTTAAGTTGGGAATCTTCACTCTCTTCTATACCAATTATCCTTAAGTTTTGTCTTCTCATTGTGTCCTGGATTTCATGGATGTTTTGGGTTAGGAGCTTTTTGCATTTTGCATTTTCTTTGACTGTTGTGTCAATAATTTCTATGGTATCTTCTGCACCTGAGATTCTCTGTTCTATCTCTTGTATTCTGTTGGTGATGCTTGCATCTATGACTCCCGATCTCCTTCCTAGGGTTTCTATCTCCAGGTTGTCTCCCTTTGTGGTTTCTTTATTCTTTCTATTTCCATTTTTAGATCTCAGATAGATTTGTTCATTTCCTTTGCCTGTTTGATTGTGTTTTCCTGTATTTCCTCTTTAAGTGCTTCTAGATGTTTACATGTGCTCTCTTGAATTTCTTTAAGAGAGTTATTTCTTTCTTTCTTAATGTCTTCTATCATCATCATGAGAAGTGATTTTAAATCTGAGTCTTGCTTTTCTTGTGTGTTGGGATATCCGGGGCTTGCTGTGGTGGGAGAATTGAGTTCTGATAATGCCAAGTTGCCTTGATTTCTGTTCCTTATGTTCTTGCCCTTGACTTTTGCCATCTGGTTATCTCTGATGTTAGCTGGTTTTGCTCTCTCTGATTGTGGCTTGTTCCTCCTGCAAGCCTTTGTGTCAGTATTCCTTGGAGACCCGCTCTCTCTCAGAGGAATTTGGGTTTGGAGAGCTGTGGTACAAGGTCAACTCTAGGGTATAGACAGAAACCAGAAGGATCCTGTCCCCAGCTTTTCCTAAGTTCCTGTGTGCTGATGGCTCTATGAGGGTCCTTCTTGATCAAGGAATTTGAACAGAAGTGGTGGTCTTCCTGTGCTTGAAGGTGTATCAACACTCCTGGGAGACAAGCTCTCTCCTGACACTATTTGAGTATGAAGCCCTGTGTCCCCTGGCTGCAGAAGGAAATCAGAAGACCACTCCTCAGTTCCTGTGTCCTGAGGCTTCTCGGCGGGTCCCTCTGAGCAGAGGTGCTGCCTTCTCCCAGTCACAGGCTTGTCCATACTCCTGGGAGGCTAGCTCTTTCCCTGCACTCTTTGGGTATGGAGCTGTGTGGCACAACCACATGCATTAACTGGAAGGCTCCTGTCCCAGGTTGCTCCTAGGTCCCTGTGTCCTATGTATTCCAGGCAGGTCTCACTGAGCAGTGGTGCTGTCTTACCTCCACTCATGGGCTTGTGCACACTCCTTGGATGCTAGCTTTCTCTCAGCACTATTTGGCTATGGAGCTATGTGGCACAAACTGAGGCCCTCGGCCACAGAAGCCATAAATTAATTTTAAATATGTGTCTTTTAATTGAAGAAGCATTATTTTAAAAAAGAAAGATGAAGGAAGAACATTGGAGTAAACTATTGAAGGAACTGGAAAAATATTGTATTCACAGGTTTTATTATATTTTTTCTATATTTGTGAGTGTGTGCATGCCCATGAATACAACTGCACATATGATGCATCATACATCACGGGGTCATAGGACAACTTTCCAGAACCAACTTTTGCCTTCTACCTCACTGTGCTGGTGTTCTTCTTTAATTCCATAGTAAATACGTAAGATATTCTAGCTCATAAACTTCTAGACATTTCCCTTGTCTCCATCTCTACCCCCCTTATTTTAAGTATTCTCTAATTATGAAGAAAATACACCTGTCTTTTTTTTTCAATTTGGTTTCCAGGATCAAGGAATTTGGGATTCAGCAAACTCACTTTGTCAAGATCCCATGCATTTTATCAGTTGAGATCTGTCAGTGGCAACATTTATTAAGTGAATATTGTATTTAAATCCAGTAAAGTATTTTAAAAATATATCCAGTAAAATTTAATATAATGCATATTACAACAATGATGTCTATGATCATTTAAGGAACATTTCAAATGAAATTAAATAAAATAGAATATTGCTTTTTAACTTATTTTACTTAATAACTGAAGAGCCCTAGAACAAGGACACATGTTTAAAATTTCTTTACACTTCATTATTTGTATTTTTCAAAATGGAATATCAATAATAAGTATCCCAGTAATATATATTTTTAATTAATGTGTTTAGTACCTGTTCGTCCTTATGTCAAAACATTTCCTAAATACTTTGACTTCTGGAATCTCTTCTCAATATTATTTTTCTTCTTCAGAAACACTTGAGTTAAACTGATTATTAATATTTTGTAATCTTTTCTTGTTCTAACCCTCTTGGTGCATTACCATTAGAGTTTATTTTAACAAACAAATTTTAAACTGGTATGGAGTTTTGCTACAAAGGAAATTCAGAAACATTCCCTAAACTATTCTTTGGTTACCCAAATTAATTCGATTTATTCTGGTCAGATCTTATTTGCTGTCCCAAAAAATGAATATGGAACAATTAAAGTTTAACAACTAAAACTTAGATTACCAAAGGAATTAGTTTTTAATAAATAATTCTGAAAAAGAAATAATTTTATATTTCACTCAGGTATTCAATAAGACTCAGGGCAGCAAACTTTGAATGTAATTACATTTACTTTTAACTGACTTTAGTATAGTATGCTCAGTAACTGGTTTTTCTAATGGCCATTTTATTTTTGTGTAAATTTATACTCTTTTCTAATTTTAGCTCTTCACTGGCTATCCACACCAATGTGGTTTTCTTCCTCTTTACAGATATTCCTCCTTTCTTGTTCCTTAAAACACATTCAATTGTCCTTTATATTTCACATGTCCCTTAAGATTTCATCTGCTTTACCATCATGATCCACATGCACACATATTTTAAGATATATATCAATATGTGTCATAGATATTTTTATACAATACAAATTATATATGGCTATATATATATTTAAATATAGTTTTACATAAGAGAAAACATACATTGTGTTATCCCTATGTCTAGCTTATTTCTCTAAAAATAATGGTTTTCAGATTCATTAAATTTGGGGGGAATTTCATTATTTCATATTTCTTAGTAGGCTGTAAGAAAAAAAAGCCATCACATATATGTAGTCATTTGTTGGTGAGCATCGTTGTGGATTCATTCCCAGGCTACTAGTAATAGTGCAACTATAAACAAGGGCAACTATAAACAAGGGCAACTATAAACAAGGGCACACAAATATTTTTGGGTCACATTAATTTAGATTTATTTGAACTACTTATACAACTGGTGTATATGTTAGTTTTAAACAAACAATAGTAATTATTACTACAAATACTATAGCAATTTAGTTTATTGGGTATGAACTCATGGGTCAGTGGTTAAAGGCACTTGTTATTTCAGTGGACCTGAGCACAATTGACAATTCAAGCTTCAGAGAAACCAATGTCTTTTTGTGACCTGCATGGAAATCATTCCTACATGCTGTCCATAGGTATGAGTGCAGACAAAACAACCATACGTGTAAAATAAATTTAATTACTCTAAAGTAATAAATAAGTAATAACCTGTCTAAAAGAAAAAGATAACACCTGACCTACAATGTTATAGAAGATATATAAGCACCATATATTAAGTATTTACGAAGAAGAGCTCATTAAAGGAATATTTTTAATTTAATCTTTTTACCTGCAATCTTTATAGTCACTTCTCCTTATAACTAAATAAAAATTGGACTACATATTTGAATCATATATATATATATGATTCAAATATATATATGTATATATATATTTATATGAGAGGAAAGAGTCTATGTGACTTACATCAGTAAAGAAAATCAGGACAAGAACTGACACAATGCAGAAAACTAGAATCTGGAACTGATGCAGAAGCAATGGAGGAGTCCTGCTTACTGGCTTGCTTCTCATGGCTTGCTAAGTCTGATTTCTTATAGAACTCAGGACCACCAGAACAGGGTTGGCCCCAACAAAACTGGATAGTGCCCTCCCCACATTGATCACTAATTAAGAAAATGCTCTAAAGCTGGCTGTTATGGAGACATTTCTGAATTGTAGTTCTGTCTTTTCAGATAATTCTAGCTTGTGTTAAGTTGGCATAAAATTATCCAGCAAAGCAACTGTGAGGAGAGAGTTGTAGTAAGTCTTTAAGAATTCTCTGGGGGCCTGACTGAAGATTGCATCTATTGTATTAGAAAGAAGAGTTCTGTTTTTCTTTTCTTTGAGGGGATGTTAAGGGATATGAGAGGATGTGAAAGAGAATCCTGAATAGAACACCAATGACTCAGCCTCTAAGAATAGCAATTAATAAATGGGACCTCTTGAAACTGAAAAACTTCTGTAAATCAAAGGACAGCATCAATAAGAAAAAAAACAACAGCCTGGAGATTTGGTAAAGATTTTCATCCACCCTATATCTGACAGAAGGCTAATATTTAAAATATATAAAGAAATCGGGAGGTTAGACACCAGAAACCCAAATAGTCTAATTAAAAAGTCGGGTACAGAGAAAAACATAATTTTCAGCAAAAAACAAAGATCTTTAGTGGCCGAGAAATTCTTAAAGGAATCTTCTAAATCCTTAGTCACCAGGGAAATACAAATCAAAGTGATACAGGTTCCACCTTACACACATCAGAATGCTTAAGATAAAAAACTTAAGGGCATCACATGCTGGCTAGAATATGGAGCAAGGGGAACACTCCTCCAATGTTGGTGGGAGTGCAAACTTAGACAACCACTCTGAAAATCAATCTGGCAGTTTCTCAGAAAACTGGAAATAGTTCTACCTCAGCTATATCACTCCTGGGCATATACCCAAAAGATATTCTAACATCCTACAAGGACACTTGCTCAACTATGTTTATAGTAGCTTTATTCATAATGTCCAGAAACTGTAAAAAACCTAGATGTCCTTCAATTAAGAAATCACTAAAGAAAACATGGTTCATTCACACGATGAAATATGGCTCAGCTATTATAAACAATGACATGATGAATTTTGCAGACCAGTGTTGGAACTTTAGCTGTTTCAATTATTCATTTATTAGCTGTTGTCCATAGATCAGTAATGGACATGGATGTTTATTGATCTCCATAATATGATAGAGAATCCCTTGGATGTATATTCAGGAGCAGAATAGCTGTGTCATATGATAATTTTTTTCTAGTTTAGAACAAACCTTCAGACATTTCTAAATTGGTAGTTACTAGTTTAGAGTGCAACCAACATCATATAAGGGTTTCTTCCCCCTTTATAATGCCAGGATTACTTTTAACAGTTATTAATGATATTAATCATTTGACTACAGCAACTTGGAACTATAAAATAGTTTTAATCTTTCTTTCCCAGAATACTAAGGACTAATGCTATTTTCATTTCTTATTTTAAAGATATATATTATTATTGAAAATGTATGGTTGTTTGCCTTTGTGTATGCCTGTACAGAATGCACATATATTGGAAAAATGGAGGTAAGGTGAGTATGTTAGTCCCAGAAAATGGAGTTACAAGTAGTTTCAAGCCACCATGTGGATGCTCAGAATCAAAGTAACGGCTTTTGGAGAGGCAACTCATGTTCTTAACTGTGAACTCTCTATTTAGTCTGTAGCTTTTTATATATTGTCTTACTTTGTTGTTGTCTAGGTATTTGAAATCTTCGCATATGCTCGAGGTTAATTATCTGTATTATATATAGTTGGTAATATAGAAAATTATTTTCATTTTTAAATTTTATACAGATTTAAAAATAAATTATTAATGTTAAGTATGAAATACTATGCTATTATGTTATTGGTAAAAAAGTCCAGAGGAATCTAAAACAATATAAGTGACTGCTGTTCATTTGCTTTCCCACCATGACTCTATAGTAAACACCCATTGCTGAGGCTCCAATAGAGTTTGGTTGCAAAAACATAGGGAAATCAATTTCAGAATGGCTAGTAAATTTCCTTCCAGTTATTTAGCATTCATAGTTAGAAAAGGTGTCACACAGGCCTCGGGGGGCCGGAGGGGGATGGACATATGTAGTCCATCTTAGTATGGGTCTGATGAGTACAGTATGTTAACGATGTAATAGTAGCATGTGTAATAATGGCATGACTGCTCTCGTTTTATTAAAGCACAATATGATTGAAATAGAGGCCTGCTTCACAGAATAGAATTTATGTCTGTTTATGAAAACCCTGTCAAAAGCCCACAGCAAGGGAGGTAACAAACCATAGAAGAAAGTTTTATTCTTGTTTTATTAAATGGGCATGATTTAAGAATAAAAGTTAAATGTTTATACTTCCAACTATACTTTGTATCCTCTACACCTTGACTAAAGAATCTTCTTTGTGCAGTATTCAGCAGTTCATGAATAAACTTTTTTAATTGGACAAATTCTGGAGAATAAGTGATTGAAAATATTCAATTATAATTTGGACATCTATATCACTACAAAACCAATACCCAACAAAACTCAGAGGACATCTTATAAAAGGGAAAAGGAAAAAAAATAAGTATGTTTCAGAGGATGGAGAGAAATTCTATGATATGATTTCTTCTGGAGATGATGTTGTCATTTTATACATATATGTCCAACACACAAATGATCAATCTAGTTAAAGTTTCAAAATAAGAGGGGTGTGGTCTCCAGAGGCCTTATTCCTAATTGAGGGCATGTTATCAATTGATGTCACTTGGTAGAAAGAAACACAATCATTTTGGGGCCTGGCCATTGCTAGGTTGCCCGTACTCTTATATACATTTCCACACTCCTGTATATATGAGTGCTACTAAGCACGCACAGGTGGTTTTTAAAATGTAGAGATCAATGAAAGAATAAAGAAAGAAACAGAGGAGGGAAGGAACCAAGAAAAGGATAAAGGAAGGAAGGAAACATGGTGTTTGAAGGGGAACATGATAGGGGATGCAGGATGAGCAGGATGGATGAGTTCAAACATTGTACTCATGTAAAAAAGGAATAATAAATAAGAAGACTAAATGAAGTTAGAGTTTTATATAAGATCACTAGGGTATCATTTTTTTGCTTATGAACAATGAGCTATTTCTATAAAATAGTCCATCATCATATTTATGATACTATCTTTGATAGAAATCCTAGTTAATATACTAAAGGTCAATATAGCTTAATGCACTTAAAAGAAAACTTAGAAATTTGTCCATTTATATAAGCCATAAGAATGGAACTAACAGTGCATAGGCAATGTGTCCATGATCTTTGATAGAGCCAGTAGTACTTTTGTATAAATGTTTTATCTTAAAATGGTGATATAAGACAATTTCAATTAATGCATTAATCAGATATTTATTAATATTTTTAATATTCAACTCATTCTAAATAGACTAAGTTTTAACTATTCCTTTTGGGGTTTCAGACGGTATTCAATAAACATATATTTAACAAAGTTTTCTTAATAAGGAATTTATCAAAAATAAAGATAAGAAGTAACGTTCAAAGAAAATTATTTATTCTCTTCATCTTGGTCTGTTCCATCATTATTAGTAAATAATGCTTCTGAGAAATCATAAAATTTATTTTATAACTTTCACCTTAATGGTATATATTACTTATCACTAAACATACTATATAGACATAAAAATATCTGAGATTAGGGGTCATATTGGATAGACAGACAACTCATAAAAATAACTCATTCATTGCTTTGTTTTGTCAAAGTTCAAAAGCTTATGAAATTAAATTTATCTTTCTGTAGCGTTTGTGAAACTATGAAATTGACTTTTATAACAGAACTAGCGGTAGCCACCAAAAAGTCCCAGAAGCCAGGAAAGCAAGAGGCTACCAGCACCTAGTGCCCTAAAATACCCAACAAAGTGTAGGGAGAACCTGTAGAGACCATATCCAGAGGTTAGACACAGTCTGTGATTGAGGGATGGAGCCACCTACCCATCTCCAAAATTTTAACTCAGAATTGCTCCTGTCTTAAGGAAATACAGGGACAAACAGTGGAGCCCAGATTGAAGGAAAGGCCATGCAGAGACTTCCCCTCCTGGGGATCCATCCCATACGCAGTCACCAAACCCAGACACTATTGCTGATGCCAAGAAGTGCTTGCTGACAGGAGTCTTATTTAGCTGCTTCCTGAGATGCTCTGCCAGAGCCTGACAAATACAGAAGCAGACACTCACAGTCAACCATTGGACTGAGGAAGGAGTCCCCAATGGAGAAGTTAGAGAAAGGACTAAAGGAACTGAAGGGGTTTGCAACCCCATAGGAAGAACAACAATATCAGCAGCCCAGACCCCCCCAAAGATCCCAGGGACTAACTACCAACAAAGGAGTACACATGGACAGACCCATGGCTCTAGATGCATATGTAGCAGAGGATGGTCTCATCTGGTGTTAATGGAAAGGGAGGCCTGTGGACCTGTGAAGGCTCGATGTTCCAGCTTTGGGGCATGGTAGGGCAGGAAAGCAGGAGTGGGTGGGTGGGTGGAGGAGCACCCTCATAGAAGCAGGGGGAGGGGGAAGGCATAGAAGGTTTCCAGAGGGGAAACTGGGAAAGGGGATAATATTTGAAATGTAAATAAATAAAATATCCAATAAAAAAGTATTAAATTATAATATATTTATATAACAAGCTGATTGGTCATAGCCAAAAAATTGAATTCATTGCCCATATACTGTTAGTTCTATATTAATGCTTATGTAAATGTTCAGCTTTTAACATTTTATTTTAAACACATTAAGTGTAGTAAACAAAGAAAGTTAAATATATAACTTTACAGAGAAGAAATTAATTTTTAATAGTTTATATCCTATGGAAGTTTATCATACTTTCATTTCAGCTTTAATTTTATTATATCAATAAATATATTTAATGAAGAGAATAAAATTATGAGTTGGAAATATAGACTAGCTCACATAACATAAAATATCCTACTGTATTTATAAGAACATTTATTTTAAATCAAGTTTTAACAAAACTACACCCGTATTCACTCCTCAACATATAATTCTATTTCCCCAAATAAAGGAAAGGATGTCTAAAATGACATTTATAGCATAACAAATTGTTTTCTTACATTATTTGCTACTGTGAACTGACCTTCATAATTTGGTGAATTGCCATTTAATTCTGAGAATTAAAGTTCTCAGAAGTGGATGTGTTGAAATGCAAAGAAATTTAAATTCTATTGCCAAAGTTGCTTAATGAAGCTCTTGGAAGCTACCATCTTGTTTTGGTTAAAATTTAAATGTTTCTCAATATGAGTAGAACATACAAATCAGTTGGAATGAGATACTGTCTTTTAGCTATAGTATTTGCACATTTGAAATTGAGCAGTTCATATATATCTAATCTGTTATATGCTTCCTGTTGCAGAGAACATGGATAGAGATCATTTTGTTGGTTCATTGTTATTGTTTATTACTTTGGATAAATGCACCAGTGTATTTAAATTCTAGAATTCTTTCTTAAGGTTTTGTTCTCATTTTCAGTAAATGGATAAATATGCATGCCTAAATCTTTTTTTTCCATTGTGTTTATGGGAGTTACTGACACATGTGTATCCTTTATTTATTACACATGATGGGCTAAATGGTATATTTGCACTTTATATGCAAGTTTGGAAAGATAATATGTGCGAAATTTCTACTGCAGATTCAGAGTGAAATGAATTAAGAAAACTTTCAGCATTATCTTTTAACTGTAGTATTTTTAGTTTAAAAAATTTAAACTCTATAATGATTTAGTTCTATATGTGAGTCAAAAGAGGTCTTAGTTAGGGTTTTATTGCAGTGAACAGACACCATGACCAAGGTAAATCTTATAAAAGTCCATTATCATCAAGGCAGGAGCATGACAGCTTCCAGGCAGGAATGGTGCAGGCTGAGCTGAGAGTTCTACATCTTCTTCTGAAGGGTGCTAGCAAAATACTGGCTCCCAGGCAGTTAGGACAGGGGTTTTAAGGCCCACACGCACAAGGCCAAACCTACTCCAACAAAGCCACACCTCCCACCAATGCCAACTAGGCCAAGCATATACAAACCATTCCAGGAGAGTTACAAAATAATTAAATTTTACTTATATATGGATTTCTTAATATCTTTCTTATAAAATTTGATAAGCATTGAAAATCACATGAATCTAACATTTTATTTTTATTTGACCACTGCTCGAGGGAGATCTATGATTGAAAAATGTTTTTGTTTTTGTTTTTGTTTGGTTTTTCGAGACAAGGTTTCTCTGTGTAGCCCTGGCTGTCCTGGAACTCTGTAGATCAGGCTGGCCTCGAACTCAGAAATCCACCTGCCTCTGCCTCCCAAGTGCTGGGATTAAAGGTGTGTGCCACTACTGCCCAGGGAAAAATGGTTTTTAAGAGAGACTGCAACTATCTGTTCTCAGAAAAGAAATGGTGATTGTTTACTACACTGTGAGCACTGTACAAGTTTTAGAAATACAGTCAATAGTATACTACAGGGATCCATTATTCACCACCAAGCACAATTGCCCCCATTTGGCTCATTCTGCAAATAAAGCGTGAAGTAAATATGAGCACTGGGCCACAGACCAGCATGAGGCATTACACACAGTGCCAACAATGGGAACCACAAAGACATGTTTGCGGAGCTCGGGAACCTGGTAACATTATGGGATATCTCCTCAGCCACCATGATCTCAGTGTCTCTTTGTATGTTGAATTCACAAGACATCATGTTATTAATGCATTGTGGAATTCAGTAAATACAACACAAATCATTTTGCTAGCGTACAGATACATGATAATGAAATAAGATTTATCTTATTATTGTAATTATTGAAATATACAGTATTTTCATCATCACTCACCAACATAAACAAATTAATTTTACCAATTATGTACAGAAAAACTTTAAACTGTGTGAATTTATTTCACTTTAAATTCTTTTACCCAATACCAGCATAAGAGAGAAATGGCTTTTGTGGAGTTATTATTTCTTTTACTTGACTTTTTAATTTGTTTTGGTTTGATTTGGTTTGTTGAGAGTAGGAGCTTTTCCTGTAACTAATGCTGTCCTAGAATTTACTATGTAGCCAAAACTAGCCTTTAAATTGCAGTGATAGTCTGGTCTTAGACTCCCAAGTGATAAAATTTAAGGCATGCTCCAGGGTATTCAGCTCAGAAATTAATTTCAAACAGATATTTGGGGTGCAGGTGCTTAGAATACATTCTGGTAGTATCATCAATGTTTTCTGGTTCTACATCTTACACAGAAGGCAAATTTATTAACTGTCAAACGAGGGAAGGGAAATGACTCTTCTACAATGAGAAAGCTCTCTGATGGAAAACTTTACAAGTTATGACTCATTTTTTCTTTGAAGTTGTTCTAAGAATTCAATACTATAAATTTGTGGCTCTATTTTTGTTCCTAAATAACTGGTTTTTTTGTTTATTTGTTTTTAATTTAGAAAGTAATGAGAAAGAGAATCTCATCTCTTTGAAGTAATCTGTCACATTCACTGCTTGGAAATGCAAGCAAACTTTATAGGGAGAATGTTAGATAATTAATGAACTGTAGGATAACCTACTTAAATTGTGACTCTGAATCCAACCACTCCATATGGAGAGACAATTTGAAGGCAGCATCAGTATAAGACTAAAAGTAAGTAAGTAAGTAAATAACAACTATGCTGTTTAGTAATTAATAACAGTAGTTTAAGATGATGTTTATTGCATTTTAATACATTAAGAGTGATTTTAATGAAGAAATATGTGATTATAAACCATTTTAAACTTAGCTTTCATATTAGTTTCAGCTTACTTTACACTTTCATCAAGATCACAAATAAAAATAAGTACATGCCTAACTCAAATAAGGAAAACCATCATGCAAAAACATTATGTTAATGAAGAGGTCTTTGAAAGTTTTTTGCCAAATTCTAGACCTTTCTTGAAATCATTTAACAGACATAATATGACTATGCTGGTCAACGATCAAGTGAAACACATGGCAGCATTAAGATACTCCATTAACTATACAATTTAGTACTCTTCACAGACCACGAATTTCAAACATTGGAGGCTTTCATAATGACAATATTTTGTATAGGCTTCCTGTTTTTAGTGCTTTACTATTATTACTATTTTCACAAGTTGAGATTAAAATTATGAATTTATATTAATAATTTTACCTTCACATGTTAGAAGATTATATTTGAAAAGGGTTTGAACAATAATTTTCAAATATAATGCAATTCCCATCGAAATTCCAACTCAATTCTTCATAGAGTTAGAAAGAGCAACTCTCAAATTCATTTTGAATAACAAAAACCAAGAATAATGAAAACTATTCTCAACAGTAAAAGAAATTTTGGAGGAATCACCATCACTAACCTCAAGCTATATTACAGAGCAATTGTGAGAAAAACTGCATGTTATTGGTACAGACACAGGCAGGTAGATCAATGGAATAGAACTGAAGACCCAGAAATAAGCCCATACACATATGTTCACATGATCTTTGAGCTAAAGGGAGCTAAAAACATCCAGAGGGGTAAAAACCCAGCATTTTCAACAAATGTTGCTGTTTCAAATGGTGGCCAACATGTAGAAGAATGCAAATCAATTCATCCTTATGTCTTTGTACAAAGCTCAAGTCCAAGTGGATCAAGGACCTCCACATAAAACAAGATACACTGAAACTAATAGAATCAAATAACCCTATTTAAAAATGGGATACAGAGCTAAACAAAGTGTTCTCAATTGAGGAAAATTGAAAGGCCAAGAAGTACCTAAAGAAATGTTCAACATCCTTAGTCATCAGGGAAATGCAAATCAAAACCACCCTGAGATTCTACCTCACACCAGTCATAATGACTAAGATCAAAAACTCAGGTGACAGAAAAAGCTGGGAAGGATTTGGAGAAAGAGGAACATTCTTCCATTGTTGGCGAGATGGCAAGCTGCAAATCAGTCTAGTGGTTCCTCAGAAAATTGGGCATAGTACTACCTGAGGACCCAGCTATGAACTCCTGGGCATATACACAAGAGATGCTCAACATATAACAAGGACACATGCTCCACTATGTTCATAGAAATTTTATTTATAATAGCCAGAGGCTGGAAAGAACCCAGATGTCTTTCCATAGAGGAATGGATACAGAAAATATTAACCCCAAAGCTTGGAATACACAAGATTCAATTCACAGACCATATGAAGCTCAAGAAGAAGGAAGACAAAAATATGGATGCTTCAGTCCTTCTTAGAAGGTGGAACAAAATACTCACGGGAGGCAGATAGTGGGAGGGACTTGTGTGGAAGAGAGGAGGGGTATGGGGAAAAATTAAGGCAGGATCAGTTATGAGAAGAGAATGGATGTTGTTTAGAGTGTCTTGAATTTGAACAGAGGTGTGTAGCAGTGGGGTATGGGGAACGGGTTAATCCACCAGCAAGTCCCAGATGCCAGGGAAGCAAGAGACTTTCAGGACCCAACAGGGATGAGATTAGCTGAAATGTCCAACAAGGGGGAGGGAGAACCTGAAGAGACCATATCCAGAGTTTAGGTAAGGCCCCTGGTTGGAGGATGGGGCTACCCACTCATCTCCACATTCTTAACCCAGAAGGGCTCCTGTCTAAAGGAAACAAGGGTACAAATTGTAGAGCAGAGACTGAAATAAAGGTCATGCAGAGACTGCCCCACCTGGGGATCCATCCCGTATAAAGACAACAAACCCAGATCCACTATTGTAGATGCCAAGAAGTGTTTGCTGACAAGACCCTATTATAGCTGTCTCTGGAGAGGCTGTCTGCCAGAGTCTGACAAGTACAGCGGGGCATTAGACTCACCATTGGGTCCACAATGGAGGAGTTAGATAAGGGACTGAAGGAGCTAAAGAGTTTTGCAATCCCTAGGAGGAACAACAATATCAACCAACCAGAACCACTAGAGCTCCCAGGGACTAAAAACCAACCAAAAAGTACACATGGATAGACTTATGACTCCAGCCACCTATATAGAAGAGGATAGCATTATTGGTCCCATGAAGGCTCTATTCCCCAGTGTAGTGGAATGTCAGAGCACTGAGGTGAGAGTGGGTGGGTGAGAGGGGGCGCATCCTCATAGAAGCAATGGGAGGGGGTTGGGAGAGGTGGGTTCAGAAGGGGAAAACTGGAAAGTGGATAACATTTGAAATGTAAAAGAAAAAAAAAACAATAGAAAAGAAATGCAATGTAAAGTATTCAATAAGTTTCTTATAGTATTACTATTTTAAATTACAGTAACATTTCTTACATAAAATACATAACTTTTGATATAAAGATTATTTGATATTAGATCAATGAGTGATAGTTACTTTTTTATTGGGGTCAAACATTTATGAAATTTATCACATATGCCTATTTTTGTTATTACATTTGTATTTTATTTGTGAATTTTCATTCATTTTCCCATAACTGAGTATTTGGAAAACAAAATGGATTTTTTTCATGATATTGAGATGGATATCCACTATAATTAATCTGCCTTGATTGTTTGAATAACAACTTCTCACCTTTTGAAAATATTATCATCTTTATTTGTGCTATGTGCATATTACCTTCACTCTTGAAAAATTAGGTAGAGATCATGAAAATAATTTTTTTTTAATTTAAGAATTTGTAATAATCAAAATTTGACCAAAAGCAGCAAAAGAGCAAACTACATTTGTGGAATTTTCTGTGTCTATCATTCACTGTATTTACAACAGGAAATGATGAGCTTGGAAGGATATGTACCTTTAAAACATAGATACAAATTATTATCCAAAGGGACTGATTCTAGGAATGCTGGCTCATCTTACTCAAATTGAGTATATTCAGTTTGGTTCAGGAGACCTGTTATAGATCTTGCATGCACAAGCAAATAACTTTAATGATGTTTAACTTCTATGTAACGATAACAACAAAATCATGTTTTTTGATTACATGTCATAAATATTCCTATAAAATCCAATCATGCAAATGTCATTATTCAAAAGGGTACATTATATCCTCCTATCCCCAGCCCAGGTACTATTTATTCCTTTGCATTCAATCATATTGTATGATCCCTATGTCATCAGCATTCAGCTGGCTGAATAAGGTGACCAGTTTTTATGTAATGGGCTACAGTATTTTATTGCGTTCCTCTGTGGGAGATGCTCTTTATTTTTGATGATAGAAAGCTTGCATCTTACATAATTGTGCCAATTAAGAAAAGATTATCATATTACCCATTCCATGACTACCATATCCCAAATATGATTCTTGACAATATCATCATTTTTCATCTCTCTAGATAGATCTAAAGTACACCATATATCTATTCAAAAGGATTTATAGCCTACACAGATTTTCAGGCAAGCTTATTCCAATTATTTAGTATTCTCTCCTATCACAAGCTTTTAATTTCTTTTTGTGCATTTTCATTTCCTCTACTATCAACATCTATAGTACTTTAAATTCTGTTAAATAAAATGAGGCTTTATTGCATAAAATCGTCTATCAATAAACAATTTCTTGAAAAGTAAACTAATACTTATTATATTACCAATCTCAACTGCATACTCTGAGATATAGTATATTAATGCCATTGTGTAGCACTGAACCATTTCTAAGTATCTTTTGAAATAGAATATTATACATGTTAATGAGCAAAACAGATATACATTAAACTACATAAATTATCATGTTTCATATACAAAATAAATGTAATGCTTTGTATTTTGTTGAGCCATAAAAATATTAACACAAGAAAGAAAATGTGTAAGAACTAAATTTTTTTCATAATAAACTGTAGTCCCTGGTTGTTCACTTTTTTATTCCATTTATATTATAAAATTATTCTTCTTACCAAAATATTTATGTGTCATTAAGAATAAAAGGAGATGAATTTGAGGCCTAATTTTCTATGTATTTACATATAGTATGCTATTTTATCATTGTAGATATGATGTGTTTGTTATAAAAGACATGAAAAAATTGTAGAATATGAAAGCTATAAAAACTGTAAAGTCAATACTACTTCCTGAGAAATCATCTTTGTTTTTCTTGCTTTTGAATTTTCTGATTCCCCAATGTCCTTTCTCAGCTCTGCTTTCTTTGTCTTGCTTTCCCTTTAGTCAATCGCTTCTCTTTCTTTTTTTTTTTTTTTTTTTTTTTGCCTTTTACTTTTATTTTTGATGTTATAATTCTATCATGTCCCACTTACAGTTCCTTCCTCTGATGCCTCGCAAATGTCTTCCCTTGAACTCTTTTAAATCCATGTCCTCTTTTTTCATTGATTGCTGCCACATGTGTATACACTTATTTATAAATATGTATATACATATTTATATTCTTTTTTTTCTTAATTTGATTTTTTTTTTACTTATTCACTTTACATCCCACTCACTGCCCCCCCAGCCACCCCCTCCAACAATCATTTCCCAATCCTCCTTCCCCTTCTCCTGAGCAGGTGTGGGGCCCCCTGGGTATCGCCCCTCATGCTGGTACTTCAAGTTTTTGTGAGGATAGGTGCTTCCTCTCCCAGACAAGGCATCCCAGCTAGTAGAACATACCACACGTATAGGCAACACCTTTTGGGATAGCCCTCGTTCCAATTGTTCAGGACCTACATGATGGTCAAACTGCACATCTGCTACATATGAGCAGAGAGGCCTAAGTATACCCTCTGTATGTCCTTTGGATGGTAGTTCAGACTCTAAGAGCCCCAAGAGTTCAGGTTAGTTGACTCTGCTGATCTTCCTGTGGAGTTCTTATCCCCTTCGAGGCCCAAAATCCTTGTTCGTATTCTTTCAATAAAAGTCCTGAAGCCCATCCACTGCTGGCTGTGGGTGTCTATATATGTCTGAGTCAGTTGATGAGTGGAGCTATTTAGAGGACAACATGGACCCATCTCATTCAGGATGATATTCTCAAGTTCCATCCATTTGCCTGCAAAATTCATGACGTCTTGATTTTTAATAGCTGAACAATATTCCACTGTGTAGATGTACCACATTTTCTTTATCCATTCTTCAGTTGAGGGTCACCTAGGTTGTTTAATTTCTGACTATTATGAATAAAGCTGCTATGAACATAGCTGAGCAAAGGCCTTTGTGAGATGTTGGAGCATCTTTTGGGTACATGCCCAGGAGTGGTAAAACTAGTACTCTAGATCTACCTCACAGGCTCTCTGAAGTCCTTCCTGTAGTACAGGATGGTTGTTTCTTTCTTGGTGGGTCTTGGCTACCTTTATCAGCAGATGGCTTCCTCATGTACAGGATGATTGCTTCATTCTCGGTGGTGCCTACCTACCTTCTCCATAAGATGCTTCCTCGAAACTTTTATGAGTAAACAAAGTCATTATAAACAGCCAACAGGCAGTGAGAAGTACTGCCTGGCTGGTTGATTGATTCTTCTGAATCTGTTAGTATAGTGGGTGTTTCTGGTTCTTTGTTCAAATCCCAGGTGAGGTACTTCATCATTGCCAAGAAAAAAAAATAATTTAGTCCCTCTGAACCTCACCTTCAAAATCTATGAACCAGGTTATAGAACTTCCTTTTTTTTTTTTTTTTTTT
>CM052708.1:10787690-10803029 GCA_028551405.1 Uromys caudimaculatus
AGTACTCCTGGTTTCTGTTCTTTATGTTCTTGCCCTTGCCTTTTGCCATCTTGTTGACTCTGTTGTTAGCTGATCTTACTCTGTCTGGTTGTGGCTTGCCCCTCCTGCAGGTCTCTGTGTCAGTACTCCTTGAGGACCAGCTCTCTCTGAGAGGTGTTTGGGTTTGGAGAGCTGTGGCACCAGGTCTGATCGGTCCCCGTGTCTCTTGGGTTAGGGGCAGTTCCTGGTGAGCTGTTGGGCGTGTCTTTGGCCCTCTCCTGGCTTTTCCGAGCTCCTGAGAGGGATCTTTGTCCCTGTGCTAATTAGCTGTGGAGCCCTGTGGCCCAAGCTGAGGTTCCCGGCTGCTGGTGGAAGTTGCTGTCCGTCAGTCTCTGTGGCCCGGGGAAAGTGGGTGGAGTCAGTGAGCTCTGGGTCTCGTGTTGCCCCCACTCGGGGCTTTTCCGCGTTCCAGGGAGAGAGAATTTTCTCCCGGAGCTGCTTGACTATGGAATTCTAGTGTCCCAGGCAAAAGTTTCCTGCCTCAGCCACCTGCTTTTGGGATCCAGGGGGCTTTCTAAGCCCGCCTACCTAGGTCCCTGTGTCTCGCGGGTTCGGGGCATTACCTGGTGAGCTGTGGGGTGTGTCTTTGGCCCTCTCCTGGCTCTTGTGATCTCCTGAGAGGGATCTTTGTCCCAGCGCTAATTAGCTGTGGAGCCCTATAGCCCAAGCTGAGGTTCCTGGCCGCCGCCGGAAGTTGCTGCAGTTTCTTTTTCTTATCCTTTGCTTTTCTTTTGCCCTTCTTTGACATACCAATAACCAATATTATGCACTATAGTATTTTTCAAAGCATTTGTCAGAAAACTTTGAAAAAATAATATTCTGAAATTTAACTTCTTAAATTTTTATATCTAAAATTACAAGTTTACCATCTGAGTTGTCTCTGGACATATAAAGGAATCTATAATTGCCACCAAATGTATTTATAGACATGGATATTCATGTAAATGTTAATATCTCATTATAATATGCAGATTTTTTCTTTTCTAAAAAAATACTTTCATTAATTTTAACAGGTATTTTATTAAAGTACCTCATATTTTATACATAAAATAATATCCAGTGATCAAATTATATATTTAAATTTTCTACCATAGATTTTTCAGATCACAGAATAACCATATAGGATGTAGATACTTCTGAGATGATTATTTGATTAACTTGTACTATCCAGTTCTTACAAATTCAAACAAAATTGTTTGTTATATAGATCCTAAGCCAAGAATTCTAATTTTTAGTAAATAGATATTTAAGTTTTTATGAGGACAGTGTTGTGTGGGAAGTGTCTCTGACTCTTTTGCCTGCACACCGTACCCTTTTCTCTGTACTGGGTTGCCTGGACCAGTCTTGATATGAGAGTTATTCCTCATCTTATTTTATTTGTTATGTTATATTCAGTTCATATTCCTGGGAGGCCTGTTCAAGAAAAAAGAAGAGGAGTAGATCTGGGGTGAGGACAGAAGCATTGGAGACTGGGAAGAATGGAGTGAGGAGTAACTGTGATCAAGGTGTACTGTATGAAAAAAGAACAAAAATATTTTTAAGTAATCTTCAGAAGAATATTTCTTATTCCAAAGCTATTCTCTATTTTCTCCAAAGACAATTTTCTCTTCATTCCTATGTATAATAGAGGTAGCCTCTAGCTACCCTTTATTCTGCTCTCCCCATGTTTTCTTGTATATTGCATAGCTCCTTAAGGAATAAGCCTGCTAAAAGTTTGTCTTCTTGGAATCATTTCCAATCCTCTAATCCACTCCTGTTACCCAGTCTTAACCATTGGTATCACTGAAGGAGACAAGTAGACATTGCACCAAGTCAAATAGTATCTAGTTCAGACAGATGTCTCCCAATAATGAAACAGGATAATAGATTGTATTTAGTAAACTGGTGTTATTTTAGCTGTCAACCTTCAGAGAAATGGATTTTCTGACTTATTCTTATACCAATGGATCTACTTCGTGGAGCACATAGACACTGTTTTTTTTGTTAAAATATAGACTAAGGAAGCTAATTTAATGTTGATTACAAAATACCATGATGAACCAACTGAATCTTCTCAGAAAATAAAGCAACTATAAAATAAAATGCTACCTTCCTTTCAACACTCACAAAGAGAAATGCAGTTATCCAGGGAAAATAACGTCCACACTATCATACAAATTATAAACTTTCAATCTACATTAAATTTTACTTCCTATTCCACTTTCTGAAATTCTGTCAGGGGAAAGGAGTTTAGAGAACACACCTATAGTTTATCTCATTTATGAAGTCTTTATAGCTCTTAAACAGGAGGACAGCATAGCACAGGTATCCACTTTTAACAAAGAGAGCTCTTGCTCCTCTGAGCTTTTTCTACATGGAGCCTTGACCTTACCTTTGATGTGCAATGAAAGTAATAGTATGTTCGT
Organism: Uromys caudimaculatus; assembly: GCA_028551405.1. Taxonomy (NCBI): domain Eukaryota; kingdom Metazoa; phylum Chordata; class Mammalia; order Rodentia; family Muridae; genus Uromys; species Uromys caudimaculatus. The sequence goes on from CM052708.1 coordinate 10,790,135, forward strand.
TGTCATTATCTATTTTTTTTCTGGACCCAAGGATTGATTTTTATTATCTTCTCCTGTAGTTTATCACTGACCATTTGACAATATATCCCTAGCTCTTATGTAGTGTTTAGAGGGAATCAATTCTATTCTGATATATCTTTAATAAATTGGATTCATACTGCAACTTTTCTCTGTTTTTGAAGCTTTATTTAACAAAAAATTATCCCACAAGTTTTGGATGAATAAATTATAGACAGAAAATGTAAAGCATAAACTTGTAGAAGGAGATACCATAATTAACAGAGAAATAGGTAAAAATAAAATAATTATTGAAGACATCCAATTTGTTTTACAGTTAGCATAAAAATTTATCTTTTAAGTTTTGCACTTAATGTTATTTTATAGACTTAATATGTGTATGTCTTAGTGAATTCTTATAATTTAAATTACAGTAAACTGGTAAGACAAAATTAACATTAAAAATTAATAGGTTGTCAATATACCAATAACAAATACACTGTAAAAAATATCAGAAATACTCACAGTCACAATATCCTCCACAATTACTCTTTAAATAAACTAAACAACTAGGTTAAAGACTTCTACAAGGAAAGCTTTAAGTCTCTGAAGACAGAGATGAAGGATGGCATTAGGAGATGGAATGGTCTTGGATGATTTTTGAATCCATATGATCATGTGTACATAACACTAATATTACAAAAGAGAACATGTTGCTTGTATTAGTCCTGGCTCTCTAGAGGATCAGAACTGATAGAATGAATACATTTCCATGAGGGATTTAGTATAATGGCTTATGCTCTGTGTTCTCTCTCATCTAGCATGGCTGTCTAGCAATAAAATGTCAAAGAAATCAGTGGTTGTTCAAGCAATACCTTTGAAAACTAAAGACATGGAAATTTAAAACTATTTGAGAGCCTTGTGCAAAAGTCAGAATTCCAAAAAGAAATGAAGGGTGAAAAGAAAGAGGATGAATGAAGGAAAGAAGGAAGACAAGAACTGACCACTGCTGGCAAGGAGGTGAAGATGGGAAACCCCTATTCAGTATTGATATGACAGGAAACTGCTGCAGTCACGATGGAAGCCAATGTTAAGAGCGCTCCAAAATCTAAGCTATCATATGAGCCAGTGTACCATTTTTTGACTTATTTCCAAATTCTCAATGTCCTACTCCACAAAAATTCACTAAGATATGTTCACTGTTTATCTACTGACAATATCTAGGAAATGAAAAACAACTTACTTATTGTTCAGATGAATAGATAAAGAAAATATGTGAGAAAACAAGGAGATTTTATTCCTCTTTAAATAAAAGCAAACTCATGAAATTTGTAAATAATTGTAGAAATAGAAAATACTATATGAGATAATTAACCCAGTCATAGAAAATAAAACACAGCATTTTCTCTTTTGTCTGTGATATCTAGCTCCAAATCTTCAGATATGAATACAGAACCTAGAGAAAGTTCTGAGAGAACAAGGAATGGATAAAGGAACAATGGGGTATAGAAAGAGATTCTTTCAACACAGTGAACTATCAAAGTGGAATTTAACATTATACATGGAACTTTGCAATTAACATATATAAAGATAGCAATAGGAACCAAATACCTAAAAGTCATGCAATTAAAATGGGTTTCATTATGGGATAAGGTGGGAAGATTGTAAGAGACATATGTCTAAAAAGATTATTACAAAAGACACTGTTAATATGTTAGCACTTAAAACTCAGAGCATCTGTGGTTTCTCCCACAAGACGCACACAAAATCATGCCCATGAATACTGTTGTGTGCAGAAGGGTACTTTATGAGTCTCATCACTAGTGGGGGAGTTCTGGCAATTTAGGGCCACTGAAGGAGAATCAGTTCTCTTCAGAAGAGTGGTCCATGGTAATTTTCCCATATTTAAATTGAAGGGACTCCTTTCCAGGGGACATGGAAGCACTAATTGGAAATAGTGGTTTACTAAAAATCAACAAAGCCGAAAAAATGAGGTTTGCAGGACATTCCAGGGATCAGGTAGGTGTAGTGAGACAGGGACAATGGAGAGTGGATAGGAATCAAATATACTGTTCAAATTGAGTGGAATAAACAAAAGTCAATAAATTAATGAATTTATTTTGCTTACCTTCCTAAGTAAAACATCTTTTAACAGATATAAACAGTTTTGATAGCATAATTATAAAAAAGCTTTCATCCTTTCATGGTAGCACTAATTCATATTTTAAGGAAAACTATACTTTGTTAGCTCATAGTCCTGATAGGATATTTAAAATAGAGTAATATTTGATAAACAGTAAAAAACAAACCATATAAAGCTAGTTCATTTCCAGGTACTAACCTTCTGAACGTATTCTGAAAATGCTACGTGAGTCCTGAACATTTAATCTGGAGTACTTCACAGCCCACGTCATTGGAAGAGGGCACCAACTCACTAAAGTGTACTTGAGTAAAATCTTATATGAAATGAAACCTTATTAAAACTCATGCACATTCCCCGGGAAATGAGCAGTCCTTTTTATTGTCATGTTTTATAAATGTCAAGAAAGATCAGCACATTGTTCTTATATAAGCGATTTAAATTAAAGTTGATAAATATTTTATTATGCCCTCTCCTATCAATGCTACAGGAAAGTCATCACCAAACTCAATGTCATATTAATGTGTTTTAAAAGAGTATTAAAAAGGCAAAAAATCTTCAAATTAAATAATCAAGATTTTACGTCATACTGCACGTAAAATTTAAAGGGAAGTGTATTTTAGTGTGAATAATGTACACATTCTGTAGCAAACTTATGGTTATTTAGTTTACCTAATCTTTCTGATCATAAAGTGGTACTAATACCTTGCACAAATATGACCGAAACTGTCAGAACTATATCTAGGACTATTCTGACCTCTATTCATTTATGGGGCTGGAAAGCCATTCAACAGGGAGTGTCAGTCAGAGCAAGAATGAAATCGAGCTGTTTCTGGCAGAAGTTTGACTGTTCCCTATTTGCTCTGGGCATGAATGTCCTGCAACAGGTACTCTGTAGGACGCCCATCTCTGCCACCCTTGAGGTAGCCAGGTAGCCTGGTGGTTAAATTAATGGTTTTCCTTCCATCTCCCTATATCGACATATCCAGCAAGTGCATGGAATTTCCCCTTATGCAAATGAGCCATTCCAGGAACCAAGGCGCCAGCCAATAATGAACACTCCCTCCAAAAATCTGTATCCACTCCCCACGCTTTATAGAACCCTCATGCACCCTCAATGAAGAACACTGTTTCACTGAAACTAAAAGAATGCTGTTTCTGCCTACATTCACAGCTAATCAAGGCTCTGCAGAACCTGCCTACCCAGCTAAGCTCCAGTTCTTCCTATCCCACCAAGTGTGCCACTGAGCCTGTACACCCCTAGGGCAGAGGCAAAACCAGGCAGGCATCCATTTATTTTCTTATTTCAATTATCATAATTTGTCAAAAGTATAAACATATTTTACTATGTAGTAACAAGTCAACTATACTCTTCTACATCATAGGCAATATTTGGTACATTTTGAAAATAATAATTAACAAGTTTTGAGTGTAGTTCTACAATGGAAGAAATTATAAAAATATTTTAAGATAAGTTTGGGTGTAGAAAATGGCATTTCTCAGCCAATTTCTCCAATACATGACTCTTGTATTAGTAAAATCACAGCTGAAATGGTTACTTGAACAGGATGGGACCTTTGATATTTTATTATGGATAAAGAAGATTTTAGTAAAATCATTCCTCCCTAGAAAATACGGGCTGGTAATAGTTGCTAAAAGAAAGAGTTCTTTTTCTGAGTGGCATCACTGGTATATCTGTGTCAATAACTCCTAACCCTTGCTTTTCAAGCGTTGGTATCAACTATTGACTCTCAAATGCACACACATGCACACACACTTACAGAGTCATGAATGTCAAATACAGAAAAAGTGGAGAGACAATGTTGAGTGGCATGGGGAGGGACATAAGACCGGACAGTAGAGGGAAGTGATCAGGGTGAAAAATGACGTAAATCCTGAGTACGTACAATTTCAGGTCTTTCAAGGTCACTCTATAATGATCTCCTGTTTGATATTTTAAGTAATACGTATAGATTGCCAATTACATACTTAAAGAACTATTTTAATTTGATATTGACATTCTTCAACATGATGTTATTATACACATATCCCTAAAACATATTGAAATTTCAATATGTGGATACTTATTCTATGGCTAATTACAGTTTTAAATTGTATCTGAGTGATTTTATTAATGACTGACCAATGGCGAATAATTACACTGAAGATATACATAGAGTTTCTAAGGACAAATTATAAATGTAAGGCTTTAAACAACTGCTTACATAATTCAGTGGAAAAAGGAAAATACCAGTCATGCAGTAAATGTTAGATATGGTGCTATAATTACAAGGATTTATTACTCTTGACATGATCTTTTACCTCCCACTTCAATTTGCCTCTCTAAAATGTCTTTCCCGAAGAGAGAATAATCTTGTAATTTCCCTTCATTTAGCCAGTCTATGACCTATTATTTGTTGTTTAATGTCCAGAAAATTGGTAAAAAGGATGATCATTGCTAACAATTTAAGTACTGTGATTTGAGCAAAAAGAAATCAAAAACACCATGGCACAATAATGGGTCTACATTTATACTTTCTTATAGCATGTGCCAAATATTCTCACTAAGGATTTAGTAACACAAATTATATATGTTTTATTTATGATTAAGTAATTTTAGGCAAGACCGAGAGAATTTGGAGAATAGATTTGTGTGTAAATAGAAAAGATGCACAACTTCTATATACGTCCCTTTTCTTGTTGATAAGTAAATACTCAGTAAATAAATTTAGAAGAAAAAGTCCATACTTTTAAATTAAATTGTATTTTTAATCAATAATTTGATTTTAGAAGAGAAGCATAAATTCAGACAAAATATGTACTTGTTTATTTAAATAGAATGAAGTAACATATAGAATCAATATCACAATGACTCTTTAAGTGAACAGAATGATGGTGAAATTGTAAAGCATACTTTTGTGGCTATAATACAGCAATGTAGTTAGTTCATAGAGAAAAAATATAAGATCCACCATACCAACAAAAACAAAAGAAAAACAAGAAAAGAAAACCTCACACCAATTTTCACAAAACCATTTCTTTCATATGGAAAAATACAGGGCTGCCATCATAGAAACAAAATTGTCAAAGACATTGATTCATGAGATGATTCAATGATTAGCTAGAGTCTGGTACCATTTGGATATTTTAATCATATGGGATATTGAGTAACAAATATAAGATGCGATTATATCATTTAGTAAATTTTGTTAAACAGTTCTATGCTACAGTATGATAAACTTTCACCGATGAATGTTGAAAATAATTCACAAATAAATAGAATTGCAATTACAACTAATGAATTAAACATATTTATTTCTACATATGATCAAAATTATTATAGGTTTCTAATTCATCTTGTATTGACAGTATTGTCTAAAATACATAATTTTATTGGACTTGATAGCACATGTCTTTAATTCCAGCATTGATGAAACATATAAAAGAATCTCTGAGAGTTAAAGACTTTTCTAGTCTACAGAAATGGTTCTGGATTAGGTAATACTACATAGTGAGCCTCTGTCTCAAATAAGAAGAAAGAAAGGGAAAAAAGCAAAAAGGAAGAAAGGAAGGAAGGAAGGAAGGAAGGAAGGAAGGAAGGAAGGAAGGAAGGAAGGAAGGAAGGAATAGAAAAATGTACTAATTTTACTTTATCATTTTAATGACAACTGATAGTCTTATATCTAGCTTTTTAGATATTTTCAAGGTTTATCATATAAAATGTTTTACTTATCAATTTACTTCTAGTTTGCTATTAGTATCTATAGTCATTGCATCTTATTTCATTATGATATTGATATTTATTTGACCTTCATTTATAATGATATGTTTGTTTCTATTTCTACTGCCAACATTAGGACAGATTTATGAATATATTAGTCCTATATATCTCTGCTAGGTTGTTTTGATAGAAAAACAATTTTGTCATATATGCCTCTATTTGTTAAATGTATAATTACTGTTTAAGCATTTGCCAATGTTTGTTTTCTTATCAGTGTAATTATGTTTCATAGCAAATTATTTGGCAAATAATGAACACACGCATTGAATATAAATGTTGACATTTTAAAGTCTAAGCATTTGAAATATTTATCATAGAAATCTCTTAATGATATACAAGCATTCCTAATAACATGCTTGTTATACACAACGTAATATTTAAAGACTGCTCTACATTCATAATTTATTTACAAGATCTTAAGGAGTTTGATGACTTTGTGGGATAAAGCTGATAAATTTAAATTCCTTCCAAACAAATTTTAATCCTAGTAATTATTTACATATGTAATCTTATCAAAAATGCTTTGACACCCAAAATACTAATCATGCCTTTAAAAGTAGAAACTTAAAAGTAAGTGTATTTATATAGAACTCTATTTCACCACACTTTTATGAAACTGTCTATGATGTTTGGTGTAACTCATTAGCACTAGGAGGTAGCACCCTTTCCACTGTTTCCATGCAAGTAATATCATTAAAAGTACAACGATCCCCTCTTATCTGTTTTCTCTTGGATAACAAGAATATCACAAGTTTTCAAGTTGTTACAGTGTTTATCTGTCTTAAGCTAATTACATTAAAATGAAATTCTGCTCACAAATATCTAGTACAGTATCCAAAAGTCGTTTCAGTCAATACTTGAAAAATTTTCCTAGTAGCCTTTTCAATACTAAGTGTGCCTTATTCAATGTGACAGTGTAATGGATTTCTATCTTTAGTTGGATAATATTTACTCTATTTTATTTTAGAGGAATGTGTGTGTGTGTGTGTGTGTGTGTGTATGTACACACACACACACACACACACATAGTTCATATTTAGTCTCTGAAAAAGAATAAAAGGTCTTTGGATTCCCTTGAGCTAGTACTACATGCAGGTATAAGCATGTGGGTTCTTTTATTTGAATCTAGGTCCTATGAAAGTATAGCAAGTACTTTTAACCAAGTCCTAACAGTTTTATTGTTTGTTTGATCCTGTACAGTGTTCACATAGGCCTCTAGACATTGTGAAATCTTTAGACATAATAAACAGTTATTAAACCATAATAAGATAAATTTAAAAATATCAGGGATATCATATATGATTTTCTTTTAAGGACAAGCAAACTAGAGAGTAGTAGATTACAGAATCAAATTCTATCACCCTTTATCCTGATGTTTAGGTATATCTCTTTCACATAATGGGCCATGCCATAGATTTCCAAACTTTTTCTTTTGAACATTTAGTCCATTAATGTTTTTGGGGTAAGCCCATATTATCTAAAATGTATGCTTAAATACTGAAGTTTTTATTAACTTATTAAACTTTGGTATCTTTAAATGAGCCACATGAATCATATTGACTTCTGTTTTGTCTGAATATGTAGTATAATATTGTACCATGTCCTAACACTTGGGAAAGGGTGTATGAGTATACTACCTATCTCATGTTAGAACAATTCACAGTTCACCACTGTATTTTCCCCCTCTCTTTCTCATCAGCTCTGGGCATCTAGGTTTTTAATTTTTTTTCTGCCTAAACTTGTAGATTTTGTTGCAGTATGTTTTATTTTATGGTTTACTTAAGTTTTTGAGAACATAAAACACTGAGTTAAGTTTTGAAAATGGTCATTCACTCAATACAACTCTCACAACAGTTATAGCATCATGAAAATCCCCATGCAAGATCACACTAGAAAAACATTCTTAGTGTGGGAGAGAATGTGGACATTAAGGTCCACACCTAGCAGAGGATCTATTAGCACTTGATAGTTGCTGGGATGAGGAGAGTAAGTTTTCTTGAAAAGAAATTCCTGCCTGTATATGTTTCTGTTATTTCCTCTGATGAAGTGATATATAAGTGGCTTGGGCTGAGGCCAGAGTGTTTCTGTCTAACTATTCTTAGGCCTTCACAGGGAAGCTCCACACCTCTATATAATCTAATATTCTACAAGTTCAGACCTTGAAAGCGTCAGTTTCCAGCCTCGTCTGCTAGCCTAGGCCTAGAATGTTTCAAGCTCCAAATAATTATGCTAAATAAATCTACTCTTTATATCTCTTTCTAAACTCAGGCTGGTTCATTTAATTCTACTGCTCTGGCTCAAAGTCCTATCCAACCTGACTGATTCAAATTGGCTTTTCTCAACTTCTGACTAAATTGCTCTGCTTGACCTTATACTAACTTTAGAAATATGTTCTAATCTTTGGGATCATTCTCATTATCTTTCTCACTCTTCCTTCACTTGTGACTAGCTTGTTTTCTCTGCAATCTGTCTTTGTAAAGCTTTTCCAGTAAAACTACTAGTCATACACATCTTGCCATACCATGCCACCCATACCATACCAAACCACACCATACCCTTGTGTCCCTCTTTCTGCCCTTAACTAGCCTGTCTTTCTCATGCTTTTCTCTTGTGAGTTGGATGCATCTTATCTCTGAATCATTTTGTCAAATCCTTCTCTGGTTCATCACTTTGTCCTTCAATTAGATGTCACTTTCAAACTTGGCTGCTTCCTTCTTCAAACTAACCATGCCTTCATTGTCAGGAATTAGAGATATATACTAAGGGCATGTCTGTATCTCTGCCTGATAATTCTGTAATCCAGGACCTGTCTGTATTCTGGCTAGATTCTATTTGGATATGATCCCTTGACAGAGCAGGCATGTTGCTAGATTCGAATTCCTCTCCAAACTAGATGAACTTTGCATGGTTTGAGGAAATGCTAAATCAATTTTAAATCAAATTCTCTTCCAAACAATCATTTTAAGGCTATTAATGATTAATGTAACATAATCAAGTATAATAACATCAGGATGAAGTACTCAATGAATATATTCTCCAAGAGCTGATTGGTATTAGATGCTATCTTATAGAACATTTCCATTTTTCTTATGGACATCGGTTTTAATATTTCAACAGTTTCAGTGGTGTGCTTTTTATTTGAATTTCCAAGGCTAATAGATAAAACAGAAATGTTTCCTTCCAATTTCTAAACTATATTATATACAGAATTAGCTGTTCAGTTGCTATGTTGGTAAGTGGTTATTCTTAGAGTGGTGTCAATTGTTTGAATTTACACAAACTGATATATGATTGGATGCAATTAATGCTTTTGTCAAGATGGCACTTTGACATTGACTTTGTTTAGGTTCCTATCACAAAGACTAAATGAAAAAGAATGTATCTATATACTTTGAATTATAAGGTTCTTCTACGGTTTCTGTCTGTGCCCACAGTTGACCCTGTGTCACAGCTCTCCATACCCAAATCCAACCATGAGAGAGCTGGTCTCCTAGGAGTGCTAACACACCTGTGAGCACAGGTAAGGCCACGACTTCTGTTCCAAGGGACCTGTCCAGAGCTATCAGAACAGAGGAACCAAGGAACAGCCAGGAACAGGATCTTCCTAGACTCCATCTGCACCCCTGAGCTGATCCTGTGACACAGCTCTCCATACCTAAATGCTGCCAGGAGATACCTGGTTTCCCAGGAGTACTGACATACCTATGAGCACAGGTAAGACCACTACTGCTCTGTTGGACCCGCCTGGATCCGTTAGGGCACAGGAACTAAAGAGCAGCCTGGAACAAGATCCTTCCAGTTTCCATTTGTGCCAGGAGTTGTCCCTATGCCATAGCTCTCTATACACAAATCCCACCTGGAGAGAGCGGGTCTTCCAAGAGTGCTGACATACCTGAAAGCAGAGGTGAGACCACAACTTCTGCTCAAACTCTTGGCCCAAGAGGGACCTGCCTAGAGCCACCAGGACCCAGGAACCAAGGAAAAGCTGGGGACAGGATCCTTCTAGTTTCCATCTGTGCCCTGGAGCTGACCCTTGCTACAAGTCTCCATTTCCAAATTCCATCCAGAGAGAACTGGTCTCCCAGGAATGTGGACACACAGGCTTGCAGGAGAGAAAATCTACAGTCAGAGAGAGCAAGCCAGCTAACACCAGAGATAACTAGATGGCAAGAGACAAGGGCAAGAAAAAAGCAACAAATACCAAGTCAACTTAGCATCATCAGAACCCAGTTCTCCCACCATAGCAAGCCCTGGGTATCCCAGCAGAATGAAAAGCAAGACTCACATCCCAGAATGATGATAGAGGACTTTAAGAAGAATATAAATAACAGTCTCAAAGAAATACAGGAGAACTCAAGTAAATAGGTAGAAACCCTTAAGGAGGAAACAAATTCATTAAAGAATTACAGGAAAACACAAGCATGTAGGTGAAGGAATTGAACAAAATCATCCAGAATATAAAAATGGAAATAAAAAAAAACAACAATAACGAAATCACAAAGGGAGATAACCCTGGGGATAGAAAACCTAGGAAAGAGATCGGGAGACATAGATGCAAGCATTACCAACAGAATATAAAGGATAGAAGTGAGAATCTCAGGCACAGAAGATACCATAGAAAACATTGACACAACAGTCAGAGAAAATGCAAAATATAAAAAAAACAGTTCTAACTCAAAAAATCCAGGAAATCCATGACACAATGAGAAGACCAAACCTAAGGATATTAAGTATAGAAGAAAGCAAAGATTCCCAACAAAAGGGCCAGTAAATATCTTCAACAAAATTATAGAAGAAAACTTCTCTCACCCAAAGAAAGAGAATCCCATGGACATACAAGAAGCTCGCAGAAGCCCAAATAGACTGGCCCAGATTATTATGTGCTTCTGTCACATAATAATCAAAATACCAAATGCAAAAAAAAGCAAAGAAAGAATAACAAAACAAGTAAGGGGAAAGGGTCAAGTTATATATAAAGGTAGGACTATCAGAAATAAACTAGATTTCATACCAGGGACAATAAAAGCCAGAAGATCCTGGGCAGAGGTCATACAGACACTAAGAGAACACAAATTTCAGCCTAGGCTATTATATCCAACAAAACTCTAAATTAAGATATATGGAGAAACCAACATACACCATTTAAATGACAAATTTACATAATATTATTCCACAAATCCAGCCCTACAAAGAATAATAGATAGAAAACTCCAATACAAGGAGGGAAACTACACTGTAGAAAAAGCAAGAAAGTAATCTTTCAACAAGTCCAAAAGAAGATAGCCACACAAGCATAATACCTCTGACAACAATAACAGGAATAATTTAGAGTTACATACCTAAGTTTCAATGTAATATTTTATATGTATCTGCAAGTAGTAATATGTTGGATGAAAATGTTAATTGTAGTGGTTTGACTAAGAATAGGTACTATGTTTGGTGCTAAGTTAGTGGAACTGTTTAGAAAGGATTTGTAGGTGTGCCTTGACAGAGGAGGTATGTCTCTATGGACAGGCTTTGATATTACAAAATACTGACACAATTTCCAGTAAACTCCTGACTTCTGCTCCAAAAAGTAGATTCTGGCCCGTTTGCCTTCCTCACAGGCATGGTGGTCAGGGACTCTAACCCTCTGAAACCACAAGCCAAAAATAAAGATTTCGATCTGCAACTTACCTTCATCTTAGACTGTTTTCATAGTAAGAGAAAAAGGGCTATGACAATAGAGAAATTGTAACAATGTTTCTGAATGATAAGTAACTATTTGTTATTTATTTAGATATGAATAAAGAGAAATAATATTTATGTCCTTATGTCAAAATCAGTGAAAGGTATGATGCCATTTAAAGAGGAAATAGAATTTTAAATTAAGTATTAATTACATAAAATTAATATTTATATATAATTATGGAATTAATAATGCTATTAAGTAAATAAATGCCTATATATACAAAGCTAAAAATCCTAACAAATAGTAATCACTAAGTTTATTGTAATATGCATAATTTAAATTGTTTTATATAAAATAGATGACTATATAGTAAGTAAAAAGATACTAATTATAATTTTCATTTTATATATTAGTAGATTTTTTACTTAGATCTTGTAAAAATAGTGCGAATGATGTGCATATAAATGTAGATATGTGTAATTTATTTAAATTAAAATTTACATTATTCTATTTATGAAGAAATACCCTAAATGAAGCCTGTGTTTTTAAATAAATAATATTGTTATACCTACTAATCATAATAGTAAAAAATAATAAAAAAAAATAAATGGGGGAAACCTCAGCTTGGGCCACAGGGCTCCACAGCTAATCAGCGCCGGGTCAAAGATCCCTCTCAGATCGCAAGAGCCAGGAGAGGGTCAAAGACACGCCCCACAGCTCACCAGGTACTGCCCCGAACCCGCGAGACACAGGGACCAAGGTAGGCAGGCTTAGAAACCCCCCTGGATACCAAAAGCAGGCGGCTGAGGCAGGAAACTTTTGCCTGGGACACTAGGATTCCATACACAAGCAGTCCCGGGAGAAAATTCTCTCTCCCAGGAACGAGGTAAAGCCCCTAGCAGGGGCAACATGAGCCCCAGAGCTCACTGACTCCGCCCGCTTTCCGCAGGCCACAGAGACTGAAGGTCAGCAACTTCCAATACCAAGATCAGACCTGGTGCCACAGCTCTCCAAACCCAAACACCTCTCAGAGAGAGCTGGTCTTCAAGGAGTACTGACACAGAGACCTGCAGGAGGGGCAAGCCACAACCAGACAGAGTAAGATCAGCTAACAATAGAGTCAACAAGATGGCAAAAGGCAAGGGCAAGAACATAAAGAACAGAAACCAGGAGTACTCTGCACCATCAGAACCCAGCTCTCCTACCACAGCAAGCCCTGGATACCCCAACACACCAGAAAAGCAAGACTCAGATTTAAAATCATTTCTCATGATGATGATAGAAGACTTTAAGAAAGAAATGAATA
>CM052708.1:10803529-10847724 GCA_028551405.1 Uromys caudimaculatus
ATGTATAAAAGATTTCTGAGCCTAAGGCTCAGTGAACATTGAAGAAGAAGGGAATGAAAGATATTAGGATACATAGTTTCAGGGAGTTTGCTGTAAAATTGTATCTTCTAGCAATTTTAGAAGCTACATCCTTAAATTCTCACCAACATGTGTGCCTAACCATAAGCCGAAAAATAATCACAGCAATTTACATACCAGTGTGGTTGGTGGAAAAATCATGAGGCCTCAACCCTACACAAAGCACCACAGGCAACTGAGGGATGCTGCAAATGGAAGAAAGAGCCTTCCACAGAAAAAATTGGTTATCAGATACCAAATGTGCAGCCCTGAATATATACATCTGAATATGAATTATATAGATATATTATGAATAGAGCATCAATTCATAAAAAGGTTATGAATTTCAAAAACAGCAAGTAAGGGTATATGACAGGGTTTGGGGTAAGGCAATAAAAGAAAAATTATGTCATTATATTATAATCTTAATAAAAGATATTCTGACCTATGATGTAAGATGAGAGCAGATGTTAGCACGTCTTAGAGTTTTGTTGCTGTGAAGTGATACCATGACCAAGACAAGTCTTATAAAGGACAGCATTTAATTAAGGATGGCTTATAGGTTCAGAGGTTCAGTCCATTGTTATCAAGGTAGGAACATTGTAATGTCCAGGCAAACATGGTACAGAAGAAGTTTAGAGTTCTACATCTTGTTATGAAGGCAAACAGGAGAACCCTTGCTTCAAGGCAGTTGGGACTAGGGTATTAAATTCAAGCCCACAATGACACACCTATTCCAACAAGGCCACACATCCTAATAGTGGCCAAGCATATACAAACCATCAGAGGGCATTTGGGCTACCATTCTGGAAATAATGTCATAGTTTAGGAAAAGGTAAGATTAAACCTAACACTCGGCCTACTTATTCTACTTATGAGCACATGCCATAATACAGATATATTTGCATAATGTGCTCATTGCTCTTTTATTCACAACATCTAGGAAATGGAAGCAGCCGAATGACCTGAAAGTAGTACATGCATTGGAGGTACATATGCAATTTTATCAACTATAAAGAATAAGAAAATCAGAAAAAATTTGCCCAAGTTATGGAACAGGCAAAAATATACTGGTTGAAATATTCCCATAGTTAAAAGGGCTAAACGCCATTATGTTCTCCTACATGGATTATATAGATTTTATGTGTTTAATGCACATGACATGTGCTACATTCATAGACAAGACTTTAAGACTCCTTGAGGAATATAGTTTAGGTGAAGGGTGATCACAGAAAAATTAGTGTTATCAAAGGTAATTATACTGAAGATTGAAAGTTTTAAGTTGGGAAGATGGCTTTGAAATGGTGTAGATTATTGAACACAGGCAATGTCAAAGTATGTGTAAACAAAATATGAAAACTGTTGTGTAAACAAATTTTAAAGTATAATTCTAAAGTTTTAAAGTTGTAGGATAGTCATTCTTCATGTCCTGATGAGGCTGTTACTAGAGCTGTGAGGCTATTAAAGGTGAAATATATTCTCCATAGAGTGTTGATCCTCTCTCTATTGAAATAGCTAACAGTGAATACAGAAACCTGTGGATGACTACAGTGCTGAGCAAATCAAATGACTGAATACTCCCCATTGCTAGGATGTTTCTATAGGCCACTGTATTATTTGGGGTATATTAAGGAAGAAAGAGCAGATAGAATGCAAAAATTGAAGATAAGGAGAGGAGTGAGAAGCTCCAACCTACCTACCCACAGCACCTCCAGTTGCCTAACAGTGCTAGCTTATACAAGACTGAACTTGTTGTAACTGTCAGAACTGAAGAGGAGAGAGGCAGATAATGTCTTTGTCTCTGCTGAACTATTGCCTACAAATGGTTTATAGGATAAAGGAGTCATGATCCTATTGGTAAACCCAACAGATTTCATTGGCTAGTTCCAAATATATGGATTTATACAAGTTTCCTCTTAAATACTGTGGCTACAAAATAATGTAAAATTATATGAACATGTAAAAAGGCTTTTCTGGGTAGAGGTACAAAATTAATAACACTGGCAGGAATGATGCTAAGGACAAGATTAATTTAACATTATATAGTGCATAAAATTGTTAAAGAATATATTTAGTACAAGATAAAATATTGTAAAGTAAATAAAAATTGATTTGTTTTTAAAGAGTAAAGTTATGTATGTACAGGGAGCTAGAAATTTAGTCAGTGGTAAATCATATAATTAGCATATATAAGGTCCTAAATATATTACTTACCAATGAAAATAAAACATAATTAATTCATCACAACTGTATACTATATAAACTTCTAGAGTGTCTTCCAGCAATGTCCTTTGCAATTCTATTCACTTGCAACTGAGAGACTGACAGACACACAAAATCTTTTCTAATATTACAAAGTTAATTCCTACTGATAACACTAAGCACATGTGTCTGGTTGCATGCAAATATCTCTGATGGTACTTAGATTGTCATCTTCCCTAGTAGGATTTTCATTTGTGATTCAAGAACTATTTTCATTTGCTGCTTTCTGTCAAAAACGCTGACAAATGAACTTCTGTAAGCTTCCAATAACCTTTACCAAGGCTGCATATTTTTCCAATATACCTACTTCTTTCTGTACTTGGACATTACAAGGTACATGTTTTTCATATATTTTTTATAAACAGTTCTGCACGTTTGTACAGGACACCAAAATCCTCCAGATCTACATCTAGGCCAAAAAGAACTGCCAAAATATTTAATTTTTTTGGATATCAGTGTACTTTTATACTTTGATTAATGTTTTTTTCTTTATTTCTATTGCTTGTATTTTGAATATTTAAAATTATACCTCCTTCCGGTCTGATCCTGTGCCCTGATCACACCTGGGGCACTGGCTCTGCACCCAATCTTCCTCACCCAGAGGAAGCTTGACACCCAAGTGCTCTAACATGCCTAGGGTCACAGGTCAGGCGGGCACAACATCTGTCCCCACACCTGGAGTAACAGGGAATCCCAGGACCCAGGGACGCAGTAACCCCTGCACAGCCAGTGCACGAGTTCCTTCTAGTTTCAACCTGGACCTGAAGCAGACCTGGGGTGCTGGCTCTGCACCCAATCTTATAACACCCAGAGGGAGCCTGAATCCCAGGTGCTCTGAAATGTTCAGGATCACAAGAGAGGCCACAACATCGGCCTCAACACCTGGAGTAACTGGGTCCCCCAGGATCCAGGGATGCAGGAACCCCAGTCCATCCAGTGGCACAGGTTCCTTCCTGTCTTAACCTACATCTGGAGCAGACCTGAGGTGCCGGCTCTGCACCCATACTTACAACACCCAGACCCAGAGAGAGGCCAACTCCCAGGTGTTCTGAAACACCCAGGATCACAGGATCACAGGATTACAGAGGAAGCTGGACTCCCAGGAGATCTGACACACCCAGGAGCGCTGGAGCTCTGACATACTCAAGATAACAGTTGAAGCCACAACATCTTTCCCAACACCCAGTGTAACTGGGACCCTCACAGGAACCAGGGAAACACAAACCCCGGCCCAGCAAGAGGCACAGATTCCTTTCACTTTGCACCTGTGTCTGGAGCAAAAGCCAGGGCTCTGGCTCCCCACCAACCGCTGCAACTCCCAGAGAAAGCTTGACTCCCAGGAGCTCTGACACAACAGAATCTCAGGAGCTTGGTCACATCAGGATTTAAGGATCCCAGCTGCAGCTTGACTCCCAGGAGCTCTGACAAACCCAGGATCTCAGAATCACAGGATCCCAGAATCACAGGATCACAAAGGTAGCTGAAGTCTGAGGAGTTCTGATACAACCAGGATCACAGGAGGGACAGGCTCCAGTCAGAGACAGCAATGACAGGTAGCACTGGAGATAACCAGGTGGGGAGAGGCAAACACAAGAACCTAAGCAACAGAAACCAAGGCTACTTGGCATCAGCAGAACCCAGTTTTCTCACTACAGCTAGTACTGGATACCACATCACAATGGAAAAGCAAGATTCACATTTAAAATCACATCTCATGATAATGATACAGGAATTTAAGAAGGACATAAATAACTCCCTTAAAGAAATACAGGAGAACACAGGCAAACAGGTAAAAGCCCTTAAAGAGGAAACACAAAAATCCCTTAAAGGAAAACACAACCAACCAGTTGAAGGAATTGAAGAAAACCATCCAGAATCTAAAAATGGAAATAGAAACAATAAAGAAATAACAAAGGGAGACAATCCTGCAGAAAGATAGATAGGAAAGAGATCAAGAGTCACAGATGCAAGCATAACCAACAGAATATAGGTAGAAGAGAGAATCTCAGGTGCAGAAAATACCATAGGAAACACTAACATAGCAGTCAAAGAAAATGCAAAATGCCAAAAGCTTACAACACCAAACATCCAGGAAATACAGGACAAAATGAGAAGACTAAACCAAAGGATAATAGGTATAGAAGAGAGTGAAGATTCCCAACTTAAAGAGCCAGTAAATATCTTCAACAAAATTATAGAAGAAAACTTCCCTAACCTAAAGAAATAGATGTCCATGAACATATAAGAAGCCTACAGAACCCCAAATAGACTGGATCAGAAAAGAAACTCCTTCCATCACATAATAATAAAAACACCAAATGCACTAAACAAAGGAAGAATATTAAAAGCAGTAAGGGAAAAACGTCAAATAACATATAAAGGCAGATGTATCAGAATTGCACAAGACTTCTCACAAGATATTATGAAAGCTAGAAGATCCTGGGCAGATATCATACAAACACTAAGAGAACACAAATGCCAGCACAGGATACTATACCCAACAAATCTCTCAATTAACATAGATAGAGAAACCAAGATATTCCATGACAAAACCAAATTTACACATTATCTTTATACAAATCCTGCCCTACAAAGGATACTGGATGGAAAACTCCAATACAAGGAGGGAAACTATAGACTTGAGAAAGCACATCAAAATGATCATCCATCATGATCAAGTAAGTTTCATCCCAGGGATGTAGGGATGGTTCAATTACAGTAATCCATCAATGTAATCCACTATATAAACAAACTCAAAGGGAAAAAAACCACATATGATCATTTTATTACATGCTGAGAAAGCATTTGACAAAATTCAATACACCTCCATGATAAAAGTCTTGGAAAGATCAGGAATTCAAGACCCATGCCTAAACATAGTAAACGCATTATACAGAAAACCAGTAGGCAACATCAAATTAAATGGAGAGAATCTTGAAGCAACCCCACTAAAAGTAGGGACTAGACAAGGCTGCCCACCCTCTCCCTACCTATTTAATATAGTACTCAAAGTCTTAGCCAGAGCAATTAGACAGCAAAAGGAGGTCAAAGGGATACCAAGTGGAAAAGAAGAAGTCAAAATATCACTATTCGCAAATAATATGATAGTATATTTGATACCAAGAATTCCACCAAAGGGTTCCCATACCTGATAAACAAATTCAGCAAATTGCCAGGATATAAAATTAACTCAAAAAAATCAGTAGCCTTCCCCTACTCAAAGGATAAACAGGATGAGAAAGAAATTAGGGAAACAACACCCTTCACAATAGTCACAAATAGTATAAAATACCTTGGTGTGACTCTATCCAAGCAAGTGAAATATCTATATGACAAAACTTCAATCTCTGAAGAAATAAATCAAAGAAGATCTCAGAAGATGGAAAGATCTCCCATGCTCATGGATTAAAAGGATTGATATAGTAAAAATAGCCATTTTACCAAAAGCAATCTACAAATTCAGTGCAATCCCTATCAAAATTCCAATTCAATTCTTCATGGAGTTAGAAAAAGCAATTTGCAAATTCATTTGGAATAAGCAAAACCACACAAAACTACTTTCAGCAATAAAAAAAACTTCTGAGGGAATGACCATTGCGATCTTAATCTGTTTACAGAGCAATAGTGATAAAAAAAAATGTTTAGTATTTATACAGAGACAGGCAGGTAGATCATTGGAATAGGAACAGAAGACCTAGAAATGGACCCAAATACCTATGGTCACTTGATCATTGACAAATGAGCTAAAACCATCCATTAGAAAAAAAGACAGCATTTTCAACAAATGGGGCCAGTTTAACTGGATGTCAGCAGGCAGAAGAATGCAAATTGATACATTCTTATCTACTTGTACAAAGCTCAAGTCCAAGTTGTTCAAGGACCTCCACATAAAACCAGATACACAGAAAGTAATAGAAGAGGGAGTGGGGAAGAGTCTCAAACTCATGGGGAAATCTTCCTGTACAGAAAGCCAATGGCTTATGGTCTAAGATATACCATAAACTAATGGGACCCCATAATATTGGAAAGCTTCTGTAAGGCAAAGGACATTGTCAATAGGATAAAAGAGCAACCAACAGATTGGGAAAATATCTTAACCAATTCTACGTCCAATAGAAGGCTAATGTCCAGTATATACAAAGAACTCAAGAAGTTAGACTCCAGAGAGCCAAATAACCCTATTAAAAAATGGGGTACAGAGCTAAACAAAGAATTCTCAAGAGAGGAATATCAAATGACTGATAACCACCAAAAGAAATGTTCAACATCCTTAATCATCAGAGAAATACAAATGAAAACAAGCTTGAGATTCCACCTCACACCAGTCAGAATGGCTAAGATCAAAACCTCAGGTGACAGCAGATGCTGGCAAAGATGTGGAGAAAGATGAACACTCCTCCACTGTTGTTGGGATTGCAAGCTGGTACAACCACTCTGGAAATCAGTCTGGTATTTCTTCAGAAAATTGGACATAGTACTACCTGAGGACCCAGCTATACCACTTCTGGGCATATGCCTAAAAGATGCTTCAATATATAAACAGGACACATGCTCCACTAAGTTCATAGCAATCTTATTTATAATGGCCAGAAGTTGGAAAATACTCAGATGTCCTTCCACAGAGGAATGGATACAGAAAACATGGTACATTTATACAATGAAGTACTACTTAGCTATCAAAAACGATGAATTCAGAAAAGTCTTAGGCAAATGTATGGGACTAGAAAATATCATCTTAGAAGGGGGAACTAAATATACATGGGAGGAAATATGGAGACAAAGTGTTGAGCAGAGACTGAAGGAAAGGCCATCCAGAGACTGCTCTACTTGGAAATCCATTCCATATACAGTCACCAAACCCAGACACTATTGTGGATGCCAAGAAGCGCTTGCTGACAAGAGTCTAATATAGCTGTCTCCTAAGAGGCTCTTTCAGAGCCTGACAAATGCAGAGGTGAATGCTAGCACCCAAACATTGGACTGAGCATGGGGCCCTCAGTGGAGGAGTTTGCAACTGAAGGAGTTTGCAACCCTGTAGGAAGAACTATAATAATCAACCAGAGCCCCCAGGACTCCCAGGGACAAAAACCACCAACCAAAGAGTACATATGGAGTGACCCATGGCTCCCCCCACATATGTAGCAGAGGATGGCCTTGTCTGGCATCAATGGGAGGACAGGCCCTTGGTCCTGTGAATCTGATATCCTTGTGTAGGGAAGTGCCAGGGCGGGGAGGCAGGAGTGTGTAGGTGGCTGGGGGAGCACCCTCATAAAATCAGAGATAAGGGGGGATGGGATAGGGAGTCTCTGGAAATGAGATATCATTTGCAATGTAAATAAAGAAAATATCCAATAAAAGAAAAGAAAACAAAAAGGGAAACATATTAAATATCATCAGTTGGTAAAGAGCTAATAATAAATTATGGAAAACCAAAACCAAAGCAATAAATGCATAATATAATTAAAATTATTTTAAATTTTATTTAGTCATGAGACATAGGAACAACTTTCATCTCAACTTAACAATAAGACATTATTTGCTTGTTGGCATTTAGAAATGCCTACCATAAATATGTAATTTTCAATAAATGACCACAAGACACAAGCAGATGCAAGAAAAGAAAAGAAATGTATACCACGTTTTTATGCATTTATTTTAGTAGAATATAATTTGACATAAGTTGCTATATGTAAATATTCAAGTTATATACCATCCATAATTCCCGATTCCACATAGATTCTGCCAACTAGTCTTGTAATATTTATTCACTTATCACAATCTTAATTTTAATTCATAAGTATATTTTTCCAACAACAATTATGTGATGGCTCAAAATTAAATTTCACTTTTTCAACCTTGATAGCACACACACTGGCATACGCACAACTCATTTTTATCTTGATTTTTAAAATACTTTTGTAAATAGCATCACTTTACCATAAATTACAAGCATAATTTCCTATATTTTCTTAGATAATAGCTTTATAATACATAAAACACTTGTGATATTTATAAAGAAAGAGTTTAAAATTCATAGGGATTGAGAATGAGTCTTTTTTCTTGTTTTGCCTTAAAGATTTTATTCAATTTCTGTCTACTACTTATTTTCATTTAACTATTTTTGGAATTCATAGAAATTGAGTGCTATGTGATTGTAAGATGGAAAATGTCCCCACAATTTTGATATGACTTAACCCTTAATTCTGCATTTATATAGTGTGCTGAAAATGAATGATATAATTAGAGACCTATAGGTTATAGAAAGTGATTATACAGATTTATTTTTTTATATATGTGTGTTGCATCTATGTGGATATTGTGGTTTGTGTGTTTGCTACAAGTATTCTGGTACCCATGAAGGCCAGAGAGGGCATCAGTTCCTCCAGAGCTAGCTCATAGCATGAATTCATAAGCTGTCTGACACGGGTGGTGGCGATATAATTCATGTCCTCTGAAAGAGCAGCAAATGGTCATAAGCACTGCACATTTCCCAGTCAATGTAAAGTATGGTTGATTGCACACATGTTCTCAGTCCAGTACAGAGGAAAGGAGAAAAGGCACTAGAAGAAACATACCTTGTTGTCATTGGCTATTGGGAAAGCAAGAGGGACCAAGCACTTTGCCATATAAGAAATTTAACTAAAGAAAGTACAAGAATATAGAGCTTCTTCTTCGATCTCCTGTAAGAATCATAAACCTGGTGATGGTTTGACTTTTAGACCATTTATCAGTCTTAAATATCATCCTGCAAAAATACAAAATGAATGTTTTAAGTTACCTGCATACTTGTGGCACACTTATAGAAATACATACTTATTAAATATGGTAAGCATGTCTTAACTCCTCTTTATTACTGCATTTTACATGTGATGTTTAGAGGCTAATCTGCTTTATAAAAATTGCCCATGTCATGTTGATGTTTTAAAGTAAATTCTAACTTTCAGATGGAAATTAAATGTTATTATAGACAATGGTGATTAGTACTTAAATATATGTTCGAGAAGGAATAACAAATATGGAAACCAAAGAGCAAGAAAGAGTTCTTAAAAACCATTCTGTTTTACTAATGTACATTTGCTAATAGAATCTTAAGAAACCTGTGAAACACTTGAGCAATGAAGTGCACTCAGCACTGCCTATAGGTCACTTTTACTTATTAACTTTATCTGCATGGCCGATACTTCACCAATTTCCTCATCTTCTCATACTTGTTATTTCATGCATCACAGCAGAATATTTTGATGTTTTATCCATATTATTTATTTATGTTAAGTGTAATTTTATTAGTAATATTATAAGTTGATTTCTATATCAGTGAAAAGTAATTCTGAAACATGCTTTGACTACTTACCATTTGTTTTAACACCATATTAAGCACTTATGAGTACCATTTTGTTTCTGACCTCACTCAGCTTAGATTATTTGTTTTGGTATCTGAAATAAACATAAGTTTATAACAGGATCAAACAGAATAAGAATCGAAATTTACCAAGGTTAGAATGTCTTGTATATGCAAAATTTACAAAACATTGCTGAAAGAAATTAAGGAAAACATACATAAAAGGAAAATATACCCTTCCCAATTGAGAAGAAGTAATGTTCTCATGCTACCACATTATCTAAGCATTATGCAGATCTAATAAATACCCTGTGAAGCCCAAGTGTATTTTATAGAGATGGAAAAATAATTCTGAATTCATTTGGATCCACAAAGAATTCTAAACAGCTAGGGCAATTGTGAAAAGATAAAACTAATTTAAAGCATTGAACATTTAATTTTTAAAATAAAAGTAGTATTTCTTTGTCATACAAACTGACAAACAGTACAGTGCAAAAACTGGAGAGCCCAGAAATGTATGGCTGGCTGATAACTCAAGAGATTCCAAGCATAAACAAGATATAGAGAGATTTTACGTGCTGTGAAATACATATACACATACACATCCATATACATGTGTGTGAATGTGTGTGGGGGGGTGTTGTATGCATATGACAGAGAGACAGAGAAAAAAGAGAGCAAACATGATGAAATGAGACTGGAATTTACCACACACAGAAATCAATTCAAAACAGATAAAAGACCAGTGTGTCCTATCTCAAACTATATAAGTGACAGAATACGTCAATTGTGCATGTTCATATTATTGGTTTTCATAGTAATTGTTTATGTTTGACCCTAGAATCATAGAAGTGAAAGCAAAAGTATAAAAATGGAGCCAACATATCAATCAATAGATAGAGTGCATGACAATCTTGAAAAGGGGTGACAATATCAGTAAACCATGTATTCTAAAATAAGTTGAAGTTTAAAATAATGAGGAAATCCAAAGGATAAACAGGAAAAAAAAAAGATAAAATGAATAAATTTATAAATGGAGGAGTTTTAAGTTGCAGCTTATTGATTGTTTCCATATTTTGGATTTTCAATTTGTTCTCCAGCAGTGGCAAAAATATGAGGAGGAGAAAAAAAAGGAGAGGAAGAATGTAACTAATGTTTATTTCTGTAATAAAGACAGACATTGTTAACAAATAGATTTTTCCACTGCTCCCCCCCCCCAAGTGCTCCTGAATTCCAGCTGTTTCTCCCTGCACTCTCTTCCTCTTCCCTCTTTCCCAAACCTGGTCCCTCCATCACCATTCTCAACTTGCTCCTAATCCATTTGCATAATCTCTTCTATTTCCCCTATTCAGTGAGATCTAGAATCTTTACGTTCATTCAAACTTTCTTGGTCTCTGGATTCTTGATTATCATTTACTTAATAGCAAATATCCACCAATACGTGAATACAAACCAAAATTGTTTTATGTGTCTGGGTTACCTCAATCAGGGCAATTTTTCTTCTGGTGTTATCCATTTGCCTTTTAAACCACTGAGCAATATTCCATCATGTAAATGTAGCACTGTGAGGAATTTTAATCCAGTAACATGGCTGTTCTTTCAAGGGGTTACATCCAAAGTCTTCAAGATCAATGTGATCTGCCAGAATTCCAAATGGTCACAAACCTTTAATCTCTCTGACTGGAATATAGTCATACCTTTAGGACAAAACTTTAATCACAGTATTGGTCAGGTTATATTCTGTAAAGAACCAGCTTTGTTTGAAAATGACAGCTAAGTAAGGAGCAGGAAAGGTGACAAATCAGAGAAAGATTTGACAGAATCAGTTAGAGATTAGATTCATATTCTAATATTATCAATTTCCTTCTTCAAAGATTTGATCTTCTTAATAATACAAGTCTTTCTTTCACTTACTTGGCTTGAGTTAAGCCACGATATTTTATAATATTTGTGGCTGTTGTAATGGGTGGTGTTTCTCTAATTTCTCTGTCAGTCCATTTGTCATTTGTATATAAAAGAGCTAGTGAGGATTTGAGTTAATCTTGTATCTAGTCATTTTACTGAAAAAGTTTATCAGATGTAGGAGTTGCCTAATAGAGTTTTACGATAACTTACATATCATCTGCAAATAAAGACACTTTAACTTGCTTTCCAATTTCCATTGCATTAATCTAGTTCAGTTGTCTTATTACTTGAGCTAAAATGTCAAGTTACTGTATTTGTCAAGTCACCTGTTTGATTGTATTTCCCTGTATTGCTTTAAGGGATTTTTAAAAATATTTCCTCTTTAAAGATCCATACAATCTTAATAAGATATGATTAACGTCACTGTCTTGATCTTGAGGTGTGTTAAGATACCCAAGTCCTGCTGTAGTAGAAGACCGGGGTTCTTAGGGTGTCGTATTGCCCTGGCCTTTTTGATTCTGTTCTTGTACCAGCCATTAGCCATCTCGTTGTCTCTGGTGTTGGCTAGTCTGGTAGTCCCTAATGGCAGAAGACCTCTGGTTGTCTTTGGTGGCAGCAGGCCTCCAAAGAAATAGGCTGATCTAATTGCTCTGCTTGGCAGCAGGCCTCTAGTGAAGCAGACTGAGCACTGGCCTTGGGAGTGGAGGGCAGATTCAGTATGGCAGGTAGAGGTGTGGACTGGAAGATGGAGCACAGAGGGGAAGGCGCAGAACTCTAGGCTGCAGGGCTTGCTAGGGGTACAGCAGATGTGGGATAAGGGTGTGGACATCTTCCTGGTGGTAGCAGGCTTTCTGGGAGGCAGCCTGAGCTGTGGCCTGGGAGAGTTCTCACACCTTTCTCAATGCAGCTTCTTTTTGTAGACTATTACAGAAATTCAAAACTCTCCCTGACTCTGGAATCTGACCTTGTCTGTGTTTCACTGGTGAATCTAGACTGGATTTTCAAAGTCAAAATGAAAATACTTCGCTTCATACCTGTCTTAGTTCATGGAAACTTCTTATCCAGTGGTTCTCTGCCTTCCAGATACTGTAATTCTTTAATACAATTCTTCATGTTGTGGTTGCTCCTACACATAAAATTATTTCATTGCTATTTTATAACTGTAGTTGTCCTACTGTTTTGAATTGTAATATAAATATCTTCTAGGAAGGATATAAAAACCTTAATCATATGGACTATGAGATAAAGGTGATAGAAAAAAAAAATGAGGGAACTTACAATCATTTGCAAGTTTATACTCAAGAATTTCCCAAAACTCCTTGCTTCCCAGAGATTTTCAATGATGCTGCATGAGAGATAAAACCCGTCATATGAAATTTCAAGAAATGCACAACATTCAATGAACAAAGCAGACATAGACATTATTAATTTTGTTTATATCGAAGTAGTGATGAAATAATGAAAATTACAAGACAATGATGGGCATATAAATATTGATGTAATCAGAGTTCATAGCTTGTTTACTTGAATACAAAGTGTTGCATTGAACTAGAAGGCTTCTAGTCAGATACAGGAGAGGTAAAAAGAAAATAGACAATGTCTTTCTTTTTATAATGATATGCTTGACATAAAACAAAATGTCATCGGTAGGCCAATGAGATAATTCAAGGGCAGAGGACTATGAAGCTTAGCCGGGAAATCAAAGTTCAATTCAAGGGATCGACACATTGGGAGAAGAGAACCATTTTTTTGAATCAAATTATTTGATCATCTCCACACACATTTAGTGTCAAACATATATCCACATTCAAAAGATAAATGTAATTTTAAATCATTTTTATCAAGAAGGTTATTACAAATAGGGTTTAATTTTGAATCCAGAGACTAGAGAAGACTGCCAAGCAAAAATACTTTAGTATAATCTTTTGTGTTCAGGGGCCTTGCATGTATGAGCCTAGGTGAGAGTCCATCCATTGGGTAGAGCAGAAGTAGCCTTTCAGGGACCACTACCCTGGAGAAAAGACTATCTGCTTGGTTAGTGTTAAGTATCAATTAAAACATCCTAGCATTACATAATAAAAGAATCTTAATTAAGAATCATTTAGACCATATTGGCATACATATACACAGATACACACACACACAAACACACACACACACACACACACACACACACACACATGGGGTGGGCTTATCTGATTATTAATTAATCTTGTGAAAACCAGCCCATTGTGAGTACACCATTGCTAGGTACAGGACTCTAAACAGTTTAAGAGAAATGAATGCATGTCCAAAGCATCCAATAAAAAATCATTGGGTTATTCCCCCCCTGACCTTGAGTATGGATTTGAACCTTAAATTCCTGCCTTGATATCTCTGAAATGATGGACAGGTACCTATAATTGTATATTTTGTTCTTAGTTTTCTTTTTATCATGGCAAAATCACAACAGAAGAAATAATGCTCTAAACACTTTCTTGCACAGTAGCTATCAATTGCCAAAGTACTCAGCTGGGATCTCGTGAACCCTTTCTTGGTCTATCCTGGAATTTCGACTACCTTGACCTTGTGTAGACAGCCATAGTTGGTGTAGATGATGACTGCAACAGCCATGTCAAGTCCAAAGGGAGCACTGCACAGCACACTTCCCATCAGGGACATTCTTTCTTCTGCTCTTTCACCACATTCCTGGCATGTTGGAGTGGACAGATTGATATCACGTCACAATTATGTCTGAGCAACCTGAGTAGCCTGTTCTGAGCATGCTGAATTAACAGAGTGCATCCCTGGCGGGGTTCAAAACCTGAAGGAAGATGTGCAAAACAAGTTAAATAGACTTTGAATACGAGGTGCAGTTCACACACCACACTCTGGCACTCAGATGACTCAGACACCTTGATTTATACATCTAATTTTCCCAGCTGAAAAGGTTTCACATTAATTTTCTCATGTACATTATCTTTTAAGATCTTCCTATGTTTAACAACAATATTCACACTGTACTTTTTCCCTACCTTCTCCTCAATCTCTGTGGTTTACTGCTAAATAAAAAAAAGAAGAAGAAGAAGAAGAAGAAGAAGAAGAAGAAGAAGAAGAAGAAGAAGAAGAAGAAGAAGAAGAAGAAGAAGAAGAAGAAGAAGAAAAGAAAAGAAAAAGAAAAAGACATGAAGTTAGAAGTTAAGAGTAGTGTGCAGAAAAAGGTAGGGCTGGTGGGGGGAACTATAGAAAGGTATGGGCTCTTCATATCATCATGATACATTGGATTATAGTCTCAAAGAGTTAATAAAATTATGTTATTTAAAAAACACAAAAACAGAACAAAAAAAGAGTAGGAGAGGAAGTGCCTAGCCTCATAGAGACTTGATGTGCCAGAGCTGGGGGGGATACCCAGTGTGCCCCCAGCCAGTCAGAGGAAAATGGGAAGGGGTGCAGGGAGGGGCAGTGAGCAGGATGTAAAGTGAATAAGTAATACATAAGCAAGAAAACAAACAAACCCTTCAAGGGGGAGCAAGCACACTTTTAATCCTGGCACTACAGAGCCAAGACTACACAGAGAAATCCTTTCTGGAAAAGTAAAACAATAAAACAAAACAGAATCATCATCAAACAACAACAACAACAACAACAACAACAACAAAAAACAAACAAAAATAGGAAGAAGGATGATGGGTCTCGAAGGGGTTAGGGAGTCCACAGAAAGACCAAAGGAGTCAATTAATGTGAACCCTTGGGGCTCTGAGTCCAAACCACCACCCAAAGAACACACTCAGGGTAGAACTAGGTCTCCAGCTGCTCATAGGTAGCATGTGTGCAGCTTGGGTTCATGTGCATCCTGAAACACTGGAGTGGGGGCTGGCCCAAAAGCCATTGCCTGTATGCTCTACTGGTTGGGCTGTCTGTCTGGCCTCAGTGGGAGAGGAAGTGCCTAGCTTCCCAGAGACTTGAAGTGCCAGGGTTGGAGGGATACACACAGGCCAACGCCTGCCCAGAAGAGAAGGAAAGGAGGGAGGTGAGAAGGATTGTGGGAGGAGTTGACTGGGAGGGGGAAATGAACAGGATGTAATGTGAATAATTAAAAGAAAATTTAAACAAAAAGATATAAAAGAAAGAAAGGAAAGAAAGAAAGAAAGAAAGAAAGAAAGAAAGAAAGAAAGAAAGAAAGAAAGAAAGTTTCAACAAGCTGTTAATATCTAGTTCAGCATATTGATACATAGCCATATGACCATAATTGGTAGCAATTGTGTTTACATGAGAGGTGATAAAAAACGTACAAAGGAAACTCTGATTTAATTATTGGCATGTCGTATCTTCCCGTATCCTAGTCAGGAGATCTAATTCCCTTAATACCCAGGATCTCACCAAATTAGTATCCTGAGTCAATGCCTTGCCCTTGTGTGGCTCACCTCTGAATGTTCCCATTAGGTCTTTGAACCAATAACCCATCAAGACATTTCTGACTTTTTGATAATCAACTAACTGTTGTTTGGAACAAGTTGGTGGGCAAAGTGTTGTCAGAAGTAAGTTCCCATCAGAGGAGAACATCTAGACTTTAGGTGATGTACCCAGACCAGGGCCTTGTGTTCACTCAACTGCATCACCATTATTAACAGAAAATAGTTATCTATTCTGCTTCCAAAATCCTCAGAGACAAACAAGAAGGAATCACATCCTGAGATTTTTTTTCCTGGTGGTTGGGGAAACAGTCTGTAGCAGATAAAGCGAAAGGAAAACTGCCATTAGCAATGCCAGGAATCCAAAGGTAATGCAAGAGTGACCCAAGTATTTCCTTGGGAAAGTATGCGGCTTTTCCAGGAGAGACTTGGACACCTCTATTGACCAGTGAGCATTCCCCACATTAACTGGTGTCCATTTTAAAAGATCCTCTCCAAACAAGTTTAAAAGCTGCAGAGATGTTTTGGTCAAAGCATGCATTCTTAGAAGAAAGAGTTACAATGTGACCATTTAGTAAAACAACAATAAGAGGTTTCTTTAGTGGTATTTTGTTTCTTATGAGCTAAATTAAAAACAAAAAACATGTAACAAATGTTTCATGAACTATTACATTTCAGTGTAATTGTTATAATTTTAATAAGCAATGAAGCTTAAATTAAAAAGTTCTGCTTATGATTTCAAAATCCCAAATCAAAATTAACACACAGCTAGCTATATTTCCTTTGGTTAACTATCAAAATGTCAACATGACAGTTAAAAGAATTATCGTGTCTTATGTTCAAATTTTATTAACTGGAATGCCCAAGATTGTTCTTTCTGAATATAACAGGTTATTAAACAATTTAGCATTATAAATTGTGTTTCATCTGTCTTCATTCAAATGCCAAATAAAAAACAAAAGGCTATGCAATCTTAATAGGCACCCCAAAATTCATATAGAAAAAAAAAGTTTTCTTCAATGATGTCTTATTTGTTGCCATATACAGATGAGTCAAGCTAATGCATCATTAATATAACAAGGATAAAGAATATACTTGAAGGTAATATTCAAGTGCCAATAGGATGACTCAGTGTACAAATATATTTATTTCTATCACCAATGACCTGTGTTCCTAGGCATCAACTTAGTAGAAAGAGAGAAACAATTCAAGCAGGTTTTCTTCTGGCCCCCACATGTGCACTATGGCATGTGAACACACACACACACACACACACACACACACACACACACACACACACATACACACACACACTCACATTCTTCAACAAATGAAAATGTTCAAATAAAGATCAGTTGATTGATATAAAGTACATTTATATGGAAATACTTTATAATTAAGTCAAATAAATTAATTTTATACTTGTGCAACTGAAAAAAACATATTAAATATGTTCAAACAGGTTACTCCACTTCAATTTTGATTTTATATAATAAACTAAGCTGACAGTTTTCTTTTGTCACCTTGTAAAAGAAAGAGTGAGGTGATATACACTACAGAGTTGCAGACACCCTGCAAGGCTGGATAATGTTCTTCCTAAAACACAGGTTACTAAACAAAAGCACAAGCACCCGGTCAGGAATACCTCTTCATGAGCTCTTTGAGAAGGAGGAGCTGAGAATAAGATGATGAGAAGAAGGTATATTATTTTGTGTTTAAGTGAAATTTTCTGTAGATATCTGTTTGGTCCATCTAGTTCATAACTTCTGTTAGTTTCATTATTTCACTGTTTAGTTTCTGTTTCGATAACATGTCCATTGGTGTTGAAGTTCCCATTATTAATGTGTGTGGTTCGATGTGTGATTTACGCTTTAGTAAATTTTCTTTTACAAATGTGGGCACCCTTGTATTTGAGGCATAGATGTTCATAATCGAGATGTCATCTGAGTGGATTTTTCCTTTGAGTATGAAGTGTTCTTTGCTTTCTCTTTTAGTTGAAAGTGTGTGTGTATATATATATATATATATATATATATATATATATAACTATATAACTATATATATATATATTTAGATATTAGAATTGCTACTCCAACTTGTTTCTTGGGTTTGTTTGTTGGAAAAACTTTTTCCAGCTCTTTACCCTAATGTAGTATCTATCTGCACTATAACAAACAAAATGTGCTTCTTGTACGCAGCAGAATGATGCTTCCTGTTTACCCATACACTTTGTTACCCTGGATTTTTTAATGGATGAATTGAATCCATTGATGTTAGGAGATATTAATAACCAATAATTGTTAGTTTTTGTTAGTTTGATGTTGTTGGTATTAGTGTTTCTGTGTGTGTGTGTGTGTGTGTGTGTGTGTGTGTGTGTGTGTTTCTCTACTTTTGGTGTAGCTGTGAGATGATTAATTACTTGTGTTTAGGATATCCAAACTATATTCTACAGACACAAGAAAGCTAGTAAAGAAGCAATGCCCAAGCAAAGATGCTTGAATTGTTCTAAAAAGGGAGACTAATACAGTCATAGGTGGCAGTAGATGGAGGGAACTGGGTGAAAAGGGGGATGCAGAGGTGAATGGGAGAGGTGTTTCCTACCCTCCCTGATGAGAATGGGTGGAGGATCAGGGAAGGGGGAAGCTATTGAGATGTAAAGTGAATAAAAACATTAATAAATGGAAAAAATGTAAAGAAGAAACAAACAAAGCAATAACAAAACCAAGTCATTGCTAACAGCCACTGTACAATAAATGAGGCTCAATGAAATGTGATTAACTCTATATAATGACATTGACTCAAGGAAAAAGGAAAAAGAAAAGAAAGGAAAAGAAATTAAATGAAACAAAAGAAAAGAAAAGAAAGAAAAGGAGGTACTGGAGGCTCCTAAAATAATTCAAGTTCTTGCTTCTTCTCAAGGCATTGTGAGAAATGGAATGGTGAGCACAGAAATTACTTGGTGTTTGAGGCGTGGGAATAAGGGACTACTGAATTGTTTACTGCAAAATTGGCATTATAACACCACTTGGAAGGTTCAGGGAATGGAATGTGAGGGAACAGAAAAATTGTAAGCATACCAGTGAAAGGGAGGCAATATATTATCCTATTTAGAGAATATAAATAAACAGCCAATGAAATCAGACTCTGACTTAGGCTTCTTCTGAAATAGATCTCATGAGCTGTCATGGATTGGGGAGGAGCTACTTGCTCTACTTCTTCCTGATGATCTGTTCCTACTAACTGATTCTGGGGAGAGGAAGAGATGGTGTAAGGTAATGTGACCACTGGCATGTCTACCATGGTCTATTGGAAAAAGTCTTGTAAAGTGCTAGGGAGCAAAATGGGCTCACAAGGTTCTATGTAAGTGAAAGTAATAAAAACTTCTATGTTCATATGTGAAATTATAACAGAACAGATTTAATAAAAGTCAAAGGATAATAATTAAACTATTTTCTCATTAAGGAGCTATATAATCTAATCTTAAAGAGTCTGGAATTGAGCCAGGCAGTGGTGGTACACGCATTTAATCCCAGCACTTGGGAGGCAGAGGCAGGTGGAGTTCTTTTTTTTTCTTTTTCTTTTTTTTTTTTTTTTTTTATAAGGAAAACATTTAATTGAGGTTGGCTTACAGGTTCGGAGGTTCAGTTCATTATCATCAAGGTGGGAACATAGCAACATTCAGGCAGGAATGGTGCAAGAGGAGCTGAGAGTTCTACATCTTCTTTTTTATTATTATTATTATTTATTTTTGATACTTTATTTACATTTCCAATGTTTCCCCTTTTCTGGGTCTCCTCTTTGGAAACCCCCTATCCCCTCCCCCTCCCCGCCCCTGTGAGGGAATTCCTCCTCCCACCTACCCACCCACCCATTCCCATATTCCCACCTTGACATTCCCCTTTACTGGGGCCTCTAGCACCCTCAGGCCCAAAGTCCTCTCCTTTCTCCCTGATGGCCATCGAGGTGATTCCTCTGCCACATATGTAGTCCAAACCATGGGTCAATAGATGTGTATTCTTTGGTTAGTGAGTTCAGACCACTACTCGAGGCCAGCCTGGTCTACAGAGTAAGTTCCAGGACAGCCAGGGCTACACAGAGAAACCATATCTCTAAATAAATAAATAAATAAATAAATAAATAAATAAATAAATAAATAAATAAATAAATAAGAGGAAAAGAAAAGAAAAAAAAAGAAAAGAAGGAAGAGTCTGGAAGTGGCACAATTTCTTAACATATTTACAACAGACTTCATCAGTCTACTTTATTTCTAAAAATTTATGAGATAAAAATTAAAAGTCATGTTCCAATAAACTCTTGCCTGTGTTAAAGAATAAATCTCAAAAATGTTTATCTCAACTTGAATTTTGTGTTTATTATAATAATAACTAACAGTATTCCCAAGCCTTGAAACACAGATACATATTCAGAAATATCGTAAATTGAGTTAGACTAATATGTGTTCAAGAAGGAAAGAAATCTCTATGGGTTTTAAAGCTATGCTAACTGAAAATTAATAACACCTGTGTAAGACTTGTTTCCACTGACTTGCCTTTAAATTGGGTGAGAAATCTTTTGAGATTACAAACGAAAAACAATTTATTTTCTTGGAACACTGCTATGATTTTATTTCATGTCCCATTGTATTAGATGATGTGGTGTAGTAATGAGCACCCTGTTAGATTTATGGGTAAACTTAATGACAATGTTTCAAAGTATGTAAATTATTTATGTATAAATATTTGAAAGCTGACAATGAATTAGTGTTTATGCATTTTATTTTGATCAATGTTGAGTTTAGCAAAGAAAAAGTGTTTAAGGTCAATTATTCAGTGATTCTTAATTTAATTCTAAATATTGAAAAAAAAAAAAAAAAACCTTGTCGCTGCCTTTTCTCCAAATATAGATGTTTTACTATAGTTCAAAAAATATATGGGTGGTTTGTGTTTGCCACTTTCTTTACGGAACAGCTTCATTTGTCGACATTTTATCAACAGACTCCATTACTCATCTTGATTTCTACAATTTTATGATGTATAAAATAAAAATCATATTCCAATAAACTCCCACCTATATATTGGGATTACCATGTGCCTGACCTATGATGAAATGAAGATCACAATAACTTGAGTAGGATAAGAAGTGAAAACTTTTTCTGCTGTAGGTTTTTAAATTGATATGCATCCAGCGGCAAATAAAAGTTTTAATTCTAGCTTCAAATCACTTTCAAAGAATGATGATGTCATCTCTTCCATCTAAAACAAGTTAATTAAATATGAACTTTCTTTTGTTCTGGAATCATGCATTGGCTCTGTCTCTTTCTCTTTGTCACTGTCCTTCTCTCTTGCTGAGGGGAAACACTGTGTGTCTGTGTGTGTGTGTGTCTGTGTGTGTGTGTGTGTGTGTGTGTGTGTGTGCGCGCGCTAACCAGTATGTCTGGATACATCCTCAAACAGTACTGGTTATTGCCATTGCTCTTGGTTAACCTTTAAAATACAATGGCAATACCATACTTGAGGCAAAAGACAGGTATACTTCAATTCTAGACCATGGAGAAACCAAAATGTTATTGACCTGCAAGCTTCATCCCTCTGGATAGCTTTCACACTGCTGACAGATGCATCTATTAATGCTACCAAGAGAAAAATTAATCATAGTGCTTACTGAATTGGGTACCCTAGGAGCTACATTAATGGTTGGGCTGACAAGACATTGTAACTGGTGGGATAGCGGCATGCAAGGCATAGGAGTAACCAAACACTTGATTTTTTTTTTTTCTAACCTTATTTTTAATGATGGTTCTTAAACTCTTTAACCTCCCCTTTAGCCCACCACCCACCAGAGGCAGAGGAAAAGAAAGGATACAAGGGAGGTGAACCTCGTTATAAAGGGTTCTTTGGAGCAACTCCCATCTGTGTTGTCTGGACATCGGCAGTTCAGTTCACATGTCAGCAGTAGCAGCTCAGTCCACTCACAAACACTTCATGGATACACCAGCAGTCCAGTTCTGTAGAGTCAGGATAGCAAACGTGAATCAGCAGTGGTGGCCTTACATGATTTAAGGCTAGATCTACGAAGGACCCTAACATCTACCGTCATTATCAGAGCCGCAATCACTAGTTCAATAGGTCATAATTCCTAGGGGAGGCCCTATTGCTGTTATTTTTCTAAATCAACTAAATATTAAATCAATCTCTAATGACCAATGCTGTATCTGTAGGTAAGTTCATATTCAACCCTCAGAGATAAGCTCCATTTTGTAGTAGATTATGTATACCAGCGAGCATTATAATTGGTCAATTTACAAAGAATAATATACTGCAAAATGCCCAGTCTTTAATGAGATCTCTGTATCAAAATACTGTCCATATGACTCAAGGTTTATTGTAGAATTGGGGAAGGAGATTTTTTTTAAGACCCATAGGTGGAAGATAACCACAAGAAAACTGGTGTTTTCCCAGAGAAGAACAGTTGCACATATAGCTCCCAGACATTGTGACTGACACCATGCACGAGATATGTCAAGACAGAAGATTGTGCTAAATACGTTAGAAACAAAATTCCATATTATAAAGAACAACTATTTATGTAAATATGATGAAGACCAGAGTCTCAAATTTTTGACATTGTTAGATTTTCTCACAACTATGGCTTTCTCAAACCTGAACTTAGTCTGTACTATAATTAATTAAGAATTCAAGCATTCTACCCCAATTCAATCTTATGTTCTCTGAAATACATATATGTACAAAATCTCTCTTTTTATGTTTGAATTATTTTAAGTTCAACATCTTTTCTTACAGTGTTACAATTTGTATAAGGAAGGATATAAAAAGTGCAGTGAGGGAAGAGATGTCTACGGCATGTGACAATGGTAAGGGAGGACTCAGCAAGAACAAACTATATGCCCTTCATTATTGCAATCACATGAGATGGGCGTGATGTGCAGCTTTGTCTGTTTGAAATGCAAGAACAGAATCAGTAGCTGTATATTTTCAAACCCTCTAAGATCGTTGTTTAGATACGTTTTTCAGTTAACTTTATTTAATACTTCTTTCCTCTATTATCTTTCTTATCATATACTTGTACTCTTAAATTTTTTAAAAAATTCCCTGTAGATAAAACTTTACATTTGGACTGTAAAAATTTTATTTCCAAAAAACAATCAGGCATGGCAAAACTGACTTAAGAGATATTAGGCAAACATGTAGAAGTGATTTTATCACTAACTTAAAAAAATATATTACTGTTTTAAAATTTAATTTTATATAACTATTCTCTAAGAATTTTATATAACCATACAATGTATTATGATTAAGTTCAATCTCTTTTCCTACTACAGTTTCTACCGCATCCTTCATAACACAATGTGAAATTTATTTAAATGACTATTTTTATTGTTTTGATTTTACTGTAAGCATTTTAAAATGTAACAATTACTTTTCCTCTAGTTTCTTAGCACTTTAAACTCAGCTGAAAATTTATGTTTTATGTAAATATCCTTTTTGGATAATTTGATTTTATATACAGTGAAATTTTAGCACTATTTTATATTTAGATATACCACAGAGCTTTTGGTTCTTAATGGAGGAGTGAAGCCAGCTTTGAACAAGTGACCTATCATCATTCATTTGTTTATAGGATTGCATTTGACATGCTTACATTATGCAACAAATTTATTGACTGAAAAGAATAATAGGTCTGAGTAGGCCTTTACATTTGCATATACAATTAACTAGATGTGTAATTCTGAATCTGAGGCTTTATGAGTTCCTCTTACGCATCTGAAGAGGACTGCCAACAGCTCCACTATTCCAACTCTACAATTGAGAGAGCAAGCTTTTTACTTTGTAGTGTTCACCTCATCTAGCATAACAAAATAACAGACGCAAAGCTATGAATTTTAAACGTGACTCTTCTACAGAGTGCTGTACTCAGGGGCTTTTATCATTCATTGCCAAATGATAAATCCATAAAGAAATGCACATGCATATAAAGTATATTGTGCTCCCCACAGGCTGGTCAGTAGATAAAATTCAACAACAATGTATTTAAAAATGTTTATGCCTAACACTTTTAATTCCATAAAAATATTTTATTTCCTAAAAACATTACTTATGCATGATAATCTTTGCTTGATTCTATTTATCTGTTTGCTATATAGGATAAATATAGCCACAATTAGCAGTGATCTTCATAGCTATAATGAATAATACTGTTTCAATTTGTGCATTCATAGTAAGAAATCAAAATTTAGATAACAGCATTTTTAAAAGTATTTAATCACCACAATTTTCTCAATGATATTTGAAATAATAAGTTTAAAATTGTACATAGGTTCATATTTTAAAGTAATACATTACACATATTTATTTTATTGTATATAAATTCAAGCTAATTTGACCATAATGCTGAGCAAGTTATATGCTCTTGCAGAATAAAGTAAAGAAGGATATTATGATATTTTTTGTAATAGGAACCCCATTTTTTATGTCATTATGCATTAATTTCTATTATGTGTATGTACATTTTACTAGCACTGGAGATGCAGATGCTGTGAGTCACCACGTGGAAGCTAGGAACAAAACCGATGTTCTTTGCTTGAGCAGGAAGTTCTCCTCAGTGCTTAGCCATCATTCCAGATTATATATTGCAAGATTTATTTTTAATAAAGTCAAATATTTTGAGATATTTAATTAAATGTAACGATAAAATAAATAACACGTCTGGAAAGTAAACTAAGCTATAACACTGTAGAGCATAGGCAAATAACCCATATATTTGTACTAGATGATTATTTGCTTTTAATGTGCAAATGTAAGTTCTCCACAACATAGTTACAAAATTTCTATGGTTTTGAATATCTGTTGGTAGAAACAAATAAAATTGCTTATTGCATAATACAAAATATGAATTTTATGCAATAAATAAAGGTGCAGTGGTAAAGAAATTTTTCTTTCTGCAAATATTATTCCTGTTACATTTTCTTTATTTCAAAAATATATTTCTTCCCTAGTTTAATTCTTATAAAATGATTGACTTTATAAGCACACAAATGTCATCAACAGGAAGATTAACATCCTGGAATACCAGGTGATTATAATCTCTTCGATATCTTCAAGACTCAAACCAACAATATTCAGACTGAAACTAGTGACATTTTTGAAATCTTATACACAGTTTAAGACTGATATTAAATGTAATGGCCACTGATGTGAAAAGGCTCAGCGGATAAAAGAAGTAAAGAAACTGAAATTGGAAAAGTAATTCCAAATTCACTCTAAACAAACAACAACAACAACAACAACAACAACAAAAATAGCTTGAATCAAAGAGAGAATCCCACTTGGGAGGGAGAAGAAAACAATCACAGGAGGGGGAGGTAAGGAGGGACCTGGGTGAGAATGGGGACTGGGAGGGGAAGGGGGGAAACTGAATTGGTTTGGGGTAAGGACAGAAGCCCTGAGGGCCAGAAGAAAGAATGTAAACAGGCAACCTCTGGAGGTAGGAGGTTGGGGGAACCCTCAAGAATGTACCAGAGACCTGGGACTTGAAAGACTCTCAGTTCTTAAAGGGAAGGACCTTAGATGAAATGCCCTACATGGGGGGACAGGGAACTAGGAGAGCCTATCTCCAGTAGAAAGGCAGGACATCAAGTGGACAGATGGGGTTGCCATCCCACTGTCAAAAACTCTGACCAAGAATTATTCCTATCTGAAAGAAATGCAGGGACAAAAAGGGAGAAGAGCCCGAGGAAAAGGAGGTCCAGAGACAAGCCTAAATTGGGATCCAGGTCAAGGGGAGCCCTCAAGGCCTGACACTATTATTTATGCTATGGTGTGCTCACAAAATGGGACCTATCATGACTGCCCTTCGAAAGACCCAACAAGCAGCTGAATCCAGTGCAGATATTTGCACCCAACCAATGGACAGAAGTTGCTGACCCTTGTGGTTGAATTAGGGGAAAGCTGGAAGAAGCTGAGGAGGAGGGCAACCCTATAGGAAGAACAGCAGTCTCAACTAACCTGGACCCCTGAGATCTCTCAGACACTGAGCCACCAACCAGGCAGCATACACCAGCTGATATGAGGTCCCAACCCATGCACAGCTGAGGACTGCCAAGTCTGGACTCAGAGAAGATGCACCTAACCCTCAATAAACCGGAAGCCCCAGGGAGTGGAGAGGACAGTAGGGTGGGGGTGGGGGGGTGGACATCTTCTTGGAGAAGTGGGGTGGGGTGGGGTGGAGATATGAGGTGTGGAACAGTCAGAGAGCAGACCTTGAGGGGTATAAAGACTGGGCTGTATAAACAGATTAAAGAGCCTTCTGCAGCCTGGGTCTTTTCTGCTGGGACAGACTGCTGGTTAGGCTGCATCCCAGAAGATCTGCTGCACTCAGAGCACTTGGTAAAAACCCTCCCTAAGTCCCACAGCTGCCACTGGGAGCCCAGTGGGATCCAGCTCAAGGGGAGGTCTCAATGGCTGACATTATTACTGAGGCTCTGGAGCGCTCACAAAAAGGGACCTATCATGTATCATGACTGCCGGAAGACCCAACAAGCAGCTGAAAGAGTCAGATGCAAATATGTCCACCCAATCAATGGCCAGAAGCTGCTGACCCCTGTGGTTGAATTAAGGAAAACTTGGAAGAAGCTGAGAAGGAGGGCAACCCTGTAGGAGGACCAGCAGTCTCAATTAACCTGGACCCCAGAGATCTCTCAGACACTGGACCACCAACCAGACAGCATACACCAGCTGATACGAGGCCCCCAACACTTATACTGCAGAGGACTGCCAGGTCTGGGTTCAGTCAGAGATGATGCACCTAAAAAGAGAATGGAGGCCCCAGGGAGTGGGGAGGTCTGGTGTGTGGGGGATGGAGACATCCTCCTGGAGACAGGGGTCGGGGAGGAGGTATGGGATGTGGAACAGTCGGAGGGTGGATCGGGAGGGAAATAAAATTGGGAGTGTAAAAAAGATTAAAGAATACATAAATAAAACAAACAAAAAACAAAAAATGAAACAAACAAAACAGAGAAGAACATACTACCAGGAAAATCAGAACCTAATAAAAGTTAATGGTAGAGGCATAGAGAAAACTATTGGCTGTGTTTTATGAGCCGCATAGCCTAGCAACTTTCTGCCTATGGTTCTACGGGACTATAAATATTGGAATTAAGTATAATCTCATATATTACAATGGATGAATTATATAACGAATAGAGATTCATTGGCTTATGGGTACAGTTTACATTCTGTATTGTTTGTTACTGTTTAATTTCCATCCACAACAGAGTCATCATGTACAATTAAAGGTTGACATCACTGTTCCAGCTTTCGTGTAGCTGTTATGTCTGCACATCCTCTTTCATGGTTATCTCCATATTATAGAGTGCAAGAGAAGACAGTTGCAATCTCAACTGTTTACTGAAGGTTTGGACACTGGTTAGCACTTTAGATAAGCATTTAGTATAGAAAGACAACTATGAATGCCTTCGATCTTTACCGAGTACAACAAAATACCCTTTGCATATTCCTTTTGTTCACTTCTTATATATTATTTATGATCTGTTTAGGTATATATATATATATATATATATATATATGTGTGTGTGTGTGTGTGCGTGTGTGTGTGTGTGTGTGTGTATGCATGTGTATATGTGTGCAGGTTCTATCATGGCAAAGCATTGCTTCTGACTGCAGTAGGGTAACGTTAAACTTAAATTCTGTAGTGATAAAGATCTACATGTAGAATACTACTGAGTCAGCCACTAATAAGAAAAGAAAAAGTTGTACACGTACATCATGTTTATTGTGACTAACTATAGCTCTGACACTAGGTGGATTCAGAAATAAGTGCAATTCAATACTACAGCAAAGGGACAGATACCCAGGACTTGAGATAAAGATTAAATGAAATTGCTAAAAAAAAAAAAAAAAAAAAATCACTGAATGACTAAGATCTGTAATAACTAAATGTTAATTGGAATGTGATTATTTTAGAAATTTGAATATAGATGAGCAGAAATGTAGGCATTAAAGAGAGAAGTGGCATTAGTTTAAGGCAATATGAATACTGAAGTCATTAATAATTTAGAACTCATTGTTTCTTTAATAGACTTTAAGCATGGGAAATTCTAAGAAATGTTAATGGTCTGTCATAGCCTTCATAGGGTTCACTTAAAAATCTCTTGTTCCCTTTCATACTTTTCAAAAATTTGTCAGAAGTATATTTTAAAAGACAGATGACAAAGATAATACAGAGTTTTTAGGTCAATATTGCATATTTTTTATCTTTGGGAACACTGTCTTAATTTGAGCTAATATTTTAATTAAAAAATTAATTGTTGATTAAGTGACTACAGTTTTAAGTCTAAAGAATGGTATCTATTTACTTGCATACCTTAATTTTTTTGTGGTAAAATGATAGATTGCGGCTACTGTATTAGTCAGCAAGTTCTTGAACTTCCACTAAATTTATATATCAAATATTAACTCATATATATATATATATATATATATATATACATATATTTATCTCCCATAGTTTGTAATTCTGTTATGTGATGTAAAAGGTAAAAGTAACTACCACTGATGAAACTTTTCTACATTTTCTCACTTAAAATGATAAATTCATGTAATTTTTGTACCTATTATTGAAGGCAATCCTAATTTGAATTTTGTGTTCCAGAATACAACTTATTAAAAATTTATGAATATTATATTTTGCAATAATTGTAATTATGCTTTTTCTCCAATTTACTTAAAATATTTAACATTTTACACTTGGGCATTTGTTTTTATAAATATTATCATAAATGGTAATGTAATCTAATTATACTTCAAGTAATCCACTTACAAACGTAAACGAATTTTGGTTATATTTAGGCATTGACTACATTTAAAAATATCTATAACAGTATACATATTAAATACCAATAAGTAAACAGAAATATTGTTTTAAAAATGCATTGCTCCTTTTAAAATCTGTCTAGGTTCCTACCCTGAAAGCTATTAGTATTTTCCTGCTTTCTTGTTCTCTATTTTGTGTATATCATACATCATTTAAAAATAATCCTCACTGTTATGGAATACTTATTATATCACAAGATATAATCACAAGATAGGACAGTCAGTTTTTTTATGTCCTGCCAAAACTAAAGCTAATATGTTTTGATTGTCAACTGTGCTACATTTGTATATTATCAGGATAATTCTCCCTTTTATGGTTTTTCTTCTTTTCTTTTTTTTTTTTTTTTTTTTTTTTTGGTACACATACGCTATAAGCAGAAAGTCTTCTTAAAAACATAAGGATTTGCATTCCAAATCATGAAACACCAGATATTCCTGTCCAAATATTAGTATATCTTCTTCTGTTTGAAAATACTTGATGAATTTTTTGGCCAATTTTAACTTTGATCAGGTAGATAGTGTTTATATTATATATTTTTATGATATGTTTTTATCAGTATATCATTGGGACCTTTGATCCAAATTTGAAAATTGTTTCTAAACAACTTCAAAATAATGTTGGAAAAGCAGGAAGCTTTAAAAAAAAAGGTATATTTGTAATAATTTATTACTACTATAATTATTATATTTCAATTCTTTAAATATCAGGAAGATATAAATTGGATTTCACATATAGGAAATATCAATTTAAAAATTTAAAGATGATCTCATGGTACTGTGAATAAAATTCAATGATGAATTTTATTTCTATTTCTTTCATATAACAGTAAGGTTTTAAAAATTCAGACACATTTAATATACACCACTAGAAAAAAAATGTTGTCTATAACATCCAAATAAACAGAGTGAACTGTAGTACTAAAGCAGATGCTAAAGATTTTTACCAAAGTAACTATTCCATTCTAAAGATTGAAATACACTCAAGAATTTGCAAATTCTTTAGTGTGTCTAAGCCTACAGTGAAATATCTTGCCATCAGCAGTGAACTCAGGACAATTTCATTTCTGAACTCTGAACCTCATAAGCTACCAGCAAAACCTGTCCCAGCTTTGTCCTCTTTAATTTAAACTTAATGCTTATGTGAGGTTGGAAGCAAGCCACTAATAATTAGTGAAGCAACAAATTAACACCTAGCCATCCACATTTCTATTTATTTGTTTATTTATTTATTTATTAATTCCATGTATATTTAAGTGCTTAGTAATCAAATTTTAATAAAAATTCATAGAATTCGATTCTTGAAAGGAGGGTTTAATATCTGAAAATTTAGTCAACATCTTGTTTTATAAGAAAAAAGCTTATCTTCTGTTGGCACAAGTAATATAAATCACATTACAATAAACTGAAGAACTTATTTAAAGACTAAAGGTATATGATATTTCCATTGAGGTATTATTATTAATAATAATTTATTGTTTTATTGAAGATAGGTCTTCTCATACAGTATAGTCTATGGTTTCTTATGATTTCCCCCAGTTCCTCCCCATATATCGTCCTCCCATCTGGATTAGATCCCTGCTTGTCTCATCTTAGGAATCAAGAGGCATTTAATCTATAATATTTGTGAGAGAGACAGGCCTTGTGCACACAAAAAAGTACAAGGTGATTCAGAAATGTCCATAATGCATGGTTGTTCCTTCAAATGGAGGAATTCCAAAGATAATATTTGCCTAGAGAATTGGGAGCAGAAATACTTAGTGTCCTTTGTGCCATCTCTGTGACCAAGGCCATACTGAATCCTTCCAAGACCATTACATGAACTTGTTTTTCTCAGGTAATATATAGAATTTTTTTTTATGGAAGTTGTCACATGTAGTAAATCTACAGAACCCATAATACAATGATATAAAACAAAACAATCAGAACAGGATGAAACAAAGAGAATGAAATGGCCAAGGTAAAGTGCCAGAAACATATATAGACAGAAGCACATATGTCCCCACCCACAGAAATCCCACAAAAACCAAAAAGCAGAAACCATAATACTTTCACAAAAGACCTGCATAGTTAAAAATATGCTCTAACGTGATGTGCCAGGGTGTGAGAGGATACCTAAGAGCACCTCAACCTCCCAAATAAGAACGGAGGAGACTCTGTGAGGGATAGACTG
Organism: Uromys caudimaculatus; assembly: GCA_028551405.1. Classification (NCBI taxonomy): domain Eukaryota; kingdom Metazoa; phylum Chordata; class Mammalia; order Rodentia; family Muridae; genus Uromys; species Uromys caudimaculatus. The sequence continues at coordinate 10,834,562 of CM052708.1, forward strand.
AAAGGGGAGCAGCATTTGGGATACAAATAAATAAATAAATAGATTGATTAATTAAAATATGCTCTAAATGCCCTGACCCAACATTATGAGACAAAGAAATGCCGAACATGCTATCGCAGTAAACGATTAGTGCTACTTATATAACCTGGTGGCAGCAGCGGTGGGAATTCCTTGCCACCTGCTTCAATGTTCTGGATTCCTGAATCAAAGACAGACAGACAGACAGACAGACAGACAGACACACACACACACACACACACACACACACACACACACACACACACACACACGCAGCCTTATATTTAATATGCCCTAATCAGCTCAATGGTTAGACCACTCCCAAACATCAGTATGGCTAACACCTCCCCTCATTACTCCTGAGTTAACACTTTCTACAATCTATATTCCATCTTTGCTGCCCTAGGCACCACTGAGGGGAGGGGGCTAAGGCCACTCTTCCTCAGATCTTACATGGTATGCTCTCCTTTCTGTAGCTTTCAGGTCTGGATCTTACGCCTTTCCGGACATGAGCGATTCTAAATTCCTCTTCCTCTACCAGTCCCTTACCCAAATCCTAAAGTCCTGCCTCTGTCTCTCTGCCCAGCCATTTCCTGTTGGCAACTTTATTTACCAAACGTAACCAGCTGGGTTTCCTCAATTAATTGGGAAACCAATTAACATAATACAAGTATTAAACCAAATCTACAACAAGATGCTGTTGAATTCGATTTCTGTTGATCATCTACTGCTAGACATGAGCCTATTAAGAGTAATTTGTTTTCTCACAGACTCCCTTTGGAAAGAAACTTTTTTATTTCCCTTATAAGTGGGTATCCATTTGAGATGGCATCTGCGTTACAAACGGGAGCTTTTGCCCATTTTTCCTCCACTTGTAGGGCCCCATCTAGTGCAGAACTCTGCTGGACTGTGCTACAGAGCCTCTGCTAGTGTCTGAATTCTCTGTGCTTCAGTCCCCATGTGCTTAGAGGACTGTTTCCTTCCTGTTCTCTTGTTACCTCTGGCCTTTTTCATTCTTCGCAGCACCTCTTCTTCGGGGTTCCAAAGCCAATGAGTGTGGAGATTTGTGGAGACTTCCCATTTAGAGCTAAGTGTTTCAAAACTTCTCCTTCTCTGCCTATTATCTGGCTGTGGACCTTTGTATTCATTCCCATTTGCTATAGAAGAAAGCTTCTGTGGTGATGACTTGGCTCTAAGAATAGATCTATGAGTATCTAAATGTCATCTGGAGTCATCTTATTGCTACTTTATTTTAGTAGAGCAGGAATATATGGTTTTTGCATAGATCACTGGATTATCAAGGCTCAGCTAGTTGGGCACGCAAACGGTATGGATTCCACCTCATGGTTTAGCTTTAAATTGTACCAGTTATTTTTTGATTACTCCTGCAAAGTTTATGCCACCAGTATACTATCATATCTTTCAAGTGGGTCACCATTGGAGTTCAAAGTCTTTGAAGCTTGGTTGTTGCTTACCTTTCTCCTTTGGTAGCATGAAGAACATGTTTCTCTATCAAGAACACTAATATAAAGGAGACTAGGCAGGCATTGACTGAACTACCCAATGTTCAATAAGTGGTGTTAATGCTGTCTATAGTAATAGGGAATTGCCATAACTTTGGAGAAGGCAACTTATAGCCTTCACAACAGCCGTGGTGGTTTAGCAGTTCCCATGGGACTCTTGGCCAGCAACTCAATATCAAGTATTCCATTCCTAGAACTGAATACCTCATTTGGTGATGAGAGATGGTCAGTTGGAGTTCTATCTCTCCTGTTATTTGGCAATTTCATATGTATCACCTTCATATATGTGTATATTACAGAAGATTTTTAGTGTTTTACGTTTCCAAACAATCCATCAAATGATACTTAATTTTAATTGTCCCTCCTTGTCTGCCTCTTTCCTCTACCATGTCATTTGATCCTGCTTTTCCAGTCTCTACCATCCATCCATAACTATCTACTCTGTTTCCCCTTCCTAGGAAGATATATCTGCCAATCTTAAGTCCTGCACTCTGATTCTATGGATTGCATCTTGGTTGTTATTGACTTAACAACAGCCATTATCCACTTATAAGTGAATACACACTATATTTGACTTTTTGATTATTTTCTACGTTACTTCACTAAGCATACTTTCTAGTTCTATTCATTTTCTTGAAAATTCCATAATTTTATTTTATAAACATCTGCATAATACTCTATTGTTTAAATGTAGCAATTTTTCTATATCTAATATTTACCCATTGATAGATACATAGGTTGTTTTCAGTTTATGGTTACTACGAATAGAACAAAATATTATCTTGTTTCAGCAACTTTTTCTACAGTAGAATGAAGCAAATTTTGCGCCTATGTTCAAGAATGATATAGCTGGATCTTAAGACATATCGATTTCTATATTCCAGAGGATCCAACACTGGTTTACACAGTGACTGTGCAAGTTTACATTTTCACAGGCAATTGATAAGGGTTCCCCTTACTCTACAAACTCTCCAGTAAATTTGTAATTTGTTGTATTGATCTTAGCCATTTTGAAGGTACAAGATCAAATCTTAACATAGGTTCGATTTGTATTTCCTTGATCAATGAGATGTTGAACATTTTCTTAAGTGTACTGTGTAGTGGGAAATATTAAAAATGAATAGCCTGCTCGTTCCTGCGCTCAGGCCATGCAACCAGTGGACCATTGCAGATCTCCTGCCGGGAGATCTCACTCTCTCTGCCTGCCAACTCGCCTGAGCTGAGTCCCTTGGTGGATCTCTTACACAATAACTGCCTGCCCCACGGTCAGCCATCCCAACAACCAATTACCCGGTAGAATTAAAACTCTTAAGCATATAGATAACCAATCACATTTATGTATCAATAAAAACGCAATTTACAAGATGCCAATACAATAATTTCAGAGCCAATTGATAATGATAAAAGCTGCCCACCTAGATTAGACAACTTATTCCAAACTTCTAACCTTTATGATAACATAACCATCAGTGGCACTATGCCAGTTCATGTCTGCTGCCATCTTCCTTCTCTTCTCTCTCCCAAGATGCTCTCCTGTGCCACTCTTAGCTCCGCCTCCCTGTTCCTTGTCCCATCACAGGGCTCCTGTTGCCCTAATGTAATTGGACAGGGAAAATTCTGCGACAGTGAAGCAGCCATTAATTTTCTTCGTTTGAAAGTTCTTTGTTGAGATCTGAAAACTGAAGTGGAAATTTCTGATTGTGACAAGTGGAAAATTCTAGTTGTGTCGTGTGATGCAACTGAAGCAGACTTGTGCAATATTTTGCTGGCGCAAGACTCATGAGAGGACATGAGATGTTTGGAGAGAGAAGGACCCAACAGACAGTGATGGGGCACTTACATAGCAAGCCTTGCAACACTCAGTTGTTCTTGCTTCTTTGCTGATCTTCACTTCTTTGAGAGAGGCAGGGCAGCAAACTCCTTGGCCTCTCCTGCTGCTTAGAGGCCTGGTGGCTGTTTCTGGTACATTGTGCTGCCTCTGATTATTCCTGTTTGGTGAACTGGACTGTTGGTATGCTGATACTATTGAACTGAACTTCTGGTATCCAGACAACAGAGATTAGAATTGCTCCAAAGAACTACTTTTAAACAGGTCCGCATCCTCTTGTTCTATTTACCATCTTTGCTTGCTTACCTTTGAATGGTGAGCTAGAAAGGGTGGAGGGTGTCAAAGCATTTGAGAACTCTACTACAGTAGGTTTTGAAAAATATAAGCCTACAGTAACTCCCCCCTTTTAATGTGTAATTTGTTTTCCTGTTGTCTAGAGTTTAAAGTACTTTTTTATATTTTAGAAGTTAGTCCTCCATCAGATATATATTTGGTAAAAATATTTTCTCATTTTACAATGTCTGTAATATTTTTTGTGAATGATGGTGTCCTTTGCTGTGTAGCATCTTTTCAGTTTTATGTGGCTGCTCATTCATTACTTGCTCTTATAATTTATACTATCATTGCTACAATTCGAAAGTCTTATGCTGTGCTAAAGAGTTCAAGACTATTATCAATTTCTTTTTTGTCAGGTTCAGTAAATCTGGCTTGTGTTGAAATCTTTGATCTGTTTTGAATTGAGTTTTGTACACAGTGATATTAAGGATCCATTTGCATATTTCTACAAGCAAAAGTTCAGTTTGATCAATACTACTTGTTGGAAATGCTATCATTTTTCCACTGTGTATTCTGATATCGTCATCAAAAGTCAGCTGTTCATAGAAATATTGAATTATATCTGTTCATCAACAACTCTGGTTTTTGTGTCAATGGCATGCTGTTTTTATTACTACAGTTCTGTATTACAACTTAAAATGAGGAATAATAATAACACCCAAAGGTCTACTATTATTTAGGGTTTTCTTAACTATCCTGAATTGGTATTTTTGTTTGTTTGTTTGTTCATTTTCTTGTTTATTTTTTGTTTGTTTGTATATCTCTGAGTGTATATGTGTCTATTTTCATATGAAGCTGAAAATAGTCTTTTCATGATCTGTGAATAATTATGTTGGAATTTTAATGCTGACTACATAACCTTAGATTGCTTTCAGTAGGCTGTATATTTTTATTTTATTAATCCTTCTAATACTGGAGTTGTAAGATTTATCCATATGTTGATATATTTTTCCATTTTTATCTTTAATGTCTCTAAGTTTTTATTATAAAAATCTTTAGCTTATTTGGCAAAAGTTATACCAATAGGTTTTATATTATTTCATGATATTGTGTTAGGTATTGGTTCTGTGATTTCTTCCTCAATCCTTTTCTCATTTGCCTATAAGAAGGCTATTAATTTTTTGCAAGTTAATTTTGTATTCTGCTATTTTCCTTAAAGTGTTTATCAGTGTTAGGAGTTTCCCAATTAAATTATTAGGGTCACTCATGTATGCTATCAAATCATCTGCAAATAAAACAATTTTGCTTGTCCCCTTCCTGAATTCATTGTCTTGATCTCCCTCAGCTGTTTTATTGATCTAGCTAAGACTTCAAGTACTGTATTGAATAGTTATAAAGATAAAGAACAACCTTGTTTTGTTCCCAATTTTAGTGGAAATGCTTTGAATTTCTCTCTGTGTATGTTTCCACTGTCTAATTGCTTGCTGCAAATTGCTGTGATCACGTTGAATTATATCCTTTATATTCTAATTATCCAGGACTTTTATCATGAAGCACTTCTTGATTTTGTCAAAGGCAAACATGTTGACAGTGAATTCTACTCATCACAAGAAAACAATTTATAGTAAAATGTTTTTTTTAATAATTGGAAAGCCAAGTGATATCATCATTATGTAACTGAACATTTACTGTTGTTTCTATGATACACCATCTGTGTTATCTGTTTTGTACTTTGGTAAACTTTTTGCAATGAATCTTGTAAATGGTTAAAATTTAATATTATCCCCATTGTTTATGTATTTTTTATTTCCATTTATTTAACTACTTGAGGTTGAGTGCATTTTCGTTTGCATTGTTAGCACATATTTTTCTTTTTTCTTTTTTTATCTTATTTTTTTTCCTTTTTTTATTTTTGATACTTTATGTACATTTCCAATGTTTCCCCTTTTCTGGGTCTCCTCTTATTTTTCATGTACTATCTAGCAATACTCTTAATATTTATGTATTCTTGAATGAGTCAGTATTGCTTTGAAATTTTAATGTGCTACAAATACATCATTTATTCCATTTGAATTTGTTGAAACTGTTTTTACAAGCAAAATTCCACATATTCATGAGTTCACATAAACAATATTTTTTAAAATCATAATTCAAGTTCCCCAAGTAATTATAATGTGATGCCACTTATGAAACCTATTGTCAGAAAAAGCCATTTCTTGTAAATGACATTATGTTTTTTAATTTGTTCCCACCTATTCTTAGAACAATTTCAAGTAGTAAAGCAACCCACAGCAAATAATTTCTCAGTGATAGAGCTCCATTACATAGCCCTTAGGCTAATGTAAATAACTCCTGCCACATTTGATGAGTTTTGAAAGTGGTGATCTGAATAATGCAAATTCGGGATAACCATACATTATTATTCATTATTTTGATAATTTACTAAGCTAATGATGAGACAAAGTAGCGGGTTCCAATTTCTTTTCTGATGTTTTATATGAGGATAAGCAATTAGGACACCACAGTGATATCTTTTTGACATGATGAATATAGTAAAAGAATATTTGAGTTAGAATATGTTCAATTTATTATCAGGATAGATAATGCTTCTGTTGTAAATGGAGTAAAAATCCATTTCTAAAATAAGGAGCACAGTTTTGAAATTAAGAAAAAATCCCTCAGCATTGTAAAAATTTATGAACTCAAATTAGATAAAACTTGAGTAAAATGTTAAAAATTAAAAATGACAATTTCTATATATTTTTTGAATAGTGATTCATGTAATCAGAATTGTTACATATTTAAGTTGAGACACTGGTGGTTATGCAAATGCCCCCTAGATTATTTTATATTTTAAGAAGACATCAAATATGATGTTTCAATTGAAACATCATATTTTGCTAGAAAAATATATGCATGATTAAGTTTTAGTATGGCGTCTTAAATATAGAAATGTGTCTGACTTGTAAGGAACTATAATACACTGAGTTTCATAAAATTCCTGCAAAAATGTAAATTAAATATTATGGTATAAAAGTGCACTGTGATTATTATTCAGCTCAAATGAGTATGCACAAATGGAAGACATGCTATAAACAAAGGCATTTTTATTTCACATTTTAATTCTTAATCTCTCAGCATCTCCTCCTTAAACTCTATCATCAAACCATGAAAAAGAAACGACTGGAACCATGCAGACACAAGCCATTGGGTAGTTCTGAGTAAACTAGAAGTGACTAGTATGAGTGTTCAGAAGCTGCCTCAGCAGGAGCATGAGTGTATGGATGCCCATTAAACTAGGCAGTATGTTGGCAGCTAGAATTGGTCTCTCTGGGTTAGGGTTGGCAAAGCTTTAAATCGCCCGAACTACAGTCACTATTCAAGTCTCTCTTTCAATGAATGAATAAAAACCTTCAGTCATCAAGGCCTTTAATTCACATGAAAGTCAAACATGATTTTTTTTTTTTTTTTTTTTTTTTTAGATTCCAGTCAAGTCAAAAACTATGTCATTACAAACAGACAAGTTCTCAGGAGAAATTTGAGAACTTTTAATTAATAAGCCTTTCTTTATAAACATCCAAAGAGAATAAAATGATTTATACCATCATATTGGGATCAATCTATTTGCTATGGAAAGTAAGTAAATTTCAAGACTTTCATGTTAAGTAGTAGCAGTGGCATTACTTTTCAGGACAGAATTATATTTTTATGTTAGCTAGGAGTGACTAATTCCATCAAATATATACTTAATATATTGTAAATATTTGTATATCTATACACTGAATTTTCACTTACCTTTTTTTTTTTTTTTTTGCCTTTCTATACTCTAAAATTTAAGAGTCCATAACTCAAATTAACAAATAATTATACTCATAGGTGGGAGCTGGATTCAGTGGTTTGCAGAACTGGCTGGTCTTTGAGAGGACCAGGGTTCAATTTTGAGCATCCAAACGACTATCAAGCAGTTGCAACTTCATTTGCAGATAATCTAACATCGTCTTCTGGCCTCAACACAAACTCCATGCATGTGGTGTATAGCTATACCTGTGGGCAAAAAACCCATGCAGATAGGATTGACATGGATAAATATTTTTAAAAGATTTATTATATCTAGCATATTCAATTAAATTTAATTTTCCTTTGTTAGGATTTATATTTGATGTCCTATCTGTTAAATAGTAAAAACATCTAAGTAATATCTGTTCCAGTTTATTGTTAAGGACGTTATCATTTAGTTGAAGATTCCAAAGTTATGAACACTTTCCTTCTGTTATGGAGAAATACCACACCACTTCTTGTTTTCACAATGATTTGTTGTAAAATGCATGTCCTTTAAAGGTCAGTTATATTAAAATTATGTCATTTTGTCTCTGTGTTCACATACATAATTTATATATAGTATACGCAGTATATTTATTTAATAAAGGAGTAATTGGAAATTTTAGATTGGTCATTGATAGTTTTTTAATTTGTGTCATTTTATATCATGTGTGTTAAGAGCCTAGGAAACTCAAATGTTTATTAATAATTCTGATAATATAAGAATTGTTAAAAGGTTTCTGAAGTTCTGTTCTTTATTTTCTTAATTACAAACAAATAATGTTATAGTACAGGAATGAGAGGTTGAGACCAAACAAAACGTATTGTACAAGTCAGCTCGATCATTCCACCATGTCATTCCAGTAGTTGTTCTTATGTAGTAATGCTTGTCTGCAAGCTAATTTAGCTGCTCAGTCACTTCATTAAAATGATTCTCCCTCCCTCTTTCATCTCTATCATCGGGTCTCTATCCATATCAACTTTCCATGTGTTGTTATAGAAGCACACCAAGAGAACTTTCATCATAATAGCTGCAAGTGTACACTCTATAGTTGATTACCATAGACCAGAGGGATCCAAATTGTACCCACGGAAGGTTATAAGAGTTTAAAGCAACGCACACTTTCATATTTTTATCTTCTCTTTGTGGTTTAACTAAAATTTCCTTTCATATTTTTATATTCTCTTTGTGGTTTAACTAAAATTTCTATTCATCTGTTCAAATTATTTCTCTTTTGCCACATCTAATCTACTGTTTTGTTATTTCTCTCTTTTATTTTTATCACTGAGACACCGTATTTTCTACTGTAAAGTTTACTTTGGTTTCAGATTGAAATTTATAGAATATATTTTCATTACTTCAAACATCTCCACTAATGAAATTTTATTGTAGCTGCTATTATTTTAAAATAAACTTCTGGTGATTGAAGCATATTTATAATCATCCTGTTGACAGTTATTGGAGTGTCTTTTTAAATTAAGTTTATATCTTCTTGGTATTGATATGTTGAATGTTTTTCCAGTCAACTTGGACATTCTTCTCTTTTACTGTAAGGCTTTGAATTTTTTTTAAAAAAATTGATTTATTATGATACAGATTGGCAATGAAGTTCCTCTTATCTTGAGCTTTTCAGGATCTTAACCTCAAAACGCTGTTCGCCACACTTGTCTCTTTATCTTATTACATCAAGCTGGTGTTCCCTGTGAACCCTCATTTTACTCAGGCAGAGGAAGAAACTAGCCAGAACTGCAGATCCTCACCACTCTGTCCTTTCTTTGAAATCCAATCCCCTAAGTCTCACTTCCTGCTCCAAGGAAACTGCTGTTGACTACTCCTACTCTTTGCTGCCATCTTCAGATGCTCACACAAACCTTCTCCTCCAACAATCTTCACACTCATCCTGTTTTCCTAACTCCCAGTTCCAGCAGGCTTTCTCTGTGAAAGACCAGCAAATTAGTTAGGTGAGCTTCAGGTCTTCAATATTCCTTCCCCTCTTCCAGAGCCAACCTCCAAATCAAATGCACAGGTTTGTATTAGACTATACACTGTGGCCTCTTCTCCCTCATTGGTGCTATTCTGAGGGGAGTAAACATATCAAGATTGAGTGCCCTGATACCCTCACACCTGTAGACCACCACCCAGGCTATCTCCATTCCTGAGACTAAATCCCTAATATCCAGAAACACATTCCACATAGGACTCATAGTGGTCATATCTATAAGGATCTCAGATTTATTTGGCAGCAAAAAGCTACCACACTCACTTAAGAACCAGTGAGGGCAACAGAAAACAAATAAAATATCCAACCAATAGAGAGAAGACGAGATATAAGCACCTAGAACTACAATCCAGATTGTATATCCCAGATTCATGAATACCAGCATAGAAACACAATCAGTAACAGCCAGGATAATATGTCTCCCCTAGAGCCTATGAATCCTAATTAATAGGGTCTGCATATTGCAGCATTGTTGACACATAAGGCAAAGACTTTAAAATAGCACCTATGAATATGAAAGAGGTACTTAAAGGTTAAATGAAAATATTCCTTAGAGAAACCTATGAAAAACAAAACCAAAGAACGATAGCAAATGACAAAAACAGTTGAGGACCTGAAAATAGACATATAAGCAGCAAAGAAAACTTAAAAGAATATCTGGAAAAAAAATAGAAACTGAAAAAAGAAGCTTAGCTGAAAACCTAACACTAATATAAGAGAGGATTTCAAGTAATAAAAACATGAAAGAAGAAATGTAATGCTCTGTCAAAGAAAATATTACATTTAAAACACTAGCACAAAATATCTAGAAAATATAGGACCCTATAAAAATACCAAATCTAAGAATTATAGGAACACAGGAGCAGAAAACCAGGTAAAAGACAGAAAGTATTTACAACAAAACCAATGGAGAATATTTCACTACATAAGAGATACCTTTCAAAGTACATGAAGCACAGCACACCGAATAGAATGAACCAGAAAAGAAACTCCCCTCAGCACATACTAATCAAAACATTAAACATACAGAACAAATAAATAATATTAAAAGTGTAAATGAGAAAAAGGCTAACTAACATATAAAAACAGAATTATAAGAAGAGCACCAGACTTCCCAATGGAGAATCTCAAAATCAGAAGAACCCAGATAGGTGTTGCACATACTCTCAGCAAGCTAAGAGGTTAGACAAGACTATTATATCCAGCAAAATAGTCAATGATGTTAGACGAAAAAACTAAGACATTCCAATTAAAAAGCAAAACCAAGAAATGTAGATCTATAAATCCAGTCTTATGAAAGGTACTAGAAGGAAAACTACAACCTACAATGTAAGTACATCGAAGAAAATGCAGATAATGAATAATCCTAGAAAACCTATTTAAAAATGAGGAAAGATACAGGTAAATACACACACACACACACACACACACACACACACACACACACACTACACACTACACAAAATAGCACTAATCAGCATTGTTCTTAATTGTCTCTAGAAGCAATTTGCTGTAGCATTTTTAATATCTACCAAGATAGACATAAAACCAAAGCTAATCAGAAAAGATAGGAACTAAACTATATATTCATTAAAGAAACAATTCACCAGAGGTTAATTCTTAGCATCTATTCCCCCCCCAAAAGGATACCAAGTTTGGAAAAGAAAAACTACTACAGTTTATATGACATATTTATTGTTACACAATGTGTGTGCAAGATGTCACTGCTCCACTCTCCCCAAAAGACTGATCATCCAGACAAAAACTAAGCCAAGAAATGTCTGAGAAAACTGAAGTTAGAAATCAAATGGACCCAAAAGATATTTACAGGACATTTCATACAGACATAAAAGAATATACTTCTTTCTTTTCACTTCATCGAACTTTCTTCAAAATTGACCACATAGCCAAAGAAGCACTCAACAGATTCAAGGAAATTGAAATAGCACACTACATTTTACCACAAGGAATTTAAGCTGGATCTTGACAACTGTAGATAAAAAACAGAAAGTATCTTGAGAAAACTGAACATATCATGACTGAATAAAACATGAATCAAGACAGAAATGAAAACTTTTGAGAATTGAATGAAAATGAATACATAACACAAACATAAATAAATGTAAAAGAGATGGATAATTTTATCAGTATATACCACTTATCAAAGTTAAATTGAGACCAGTTAAGCAATTTCAACAGAACTATAACCCTTAGTGAAGTAGAAGCAGTAATTAAAATTCTTCTGACAAAAAATAAATATACAGAAGCAGATGGCTTGAGCACAGGATTCTACCAGACATTAAAGAAGAGCTAATGTCAATAGTCCTTAAATTATTTCACATAATAGAAACAGAAGGGACATTGTTCAATTTATTTTATGAGGTCACAGTTACACTGATACACTACACAAATAAAGACCTAGCAAATAATGAATATACAGTCAATTTCCACTTTGAAACATAGGTGCAAAAAAATATAAATGTGATACTTTCAAACTGAATCCAAGAGTGTAGAGGATTTTTAATTTAGCAACATGTCTGCTCTGGCAAAGAATAACATCCAAAGACCTTCCAAGTCTGTGAAACCAGCTAGAGTAACACACCTTTAGTCTCTGATTGAAATACATAAATGACCTTATTATACACCTTTAATCCCAAGCAATGCAGGTAAAGTTAGTTTCTGGAAGGAAACAGCCATATCTTAAAGTGATTTATATTTGAGGACTAAACACAGTCACAAATCAGAGAATGATTTGACAGAATGATTCAAAGATATGATATGTCCAACTCTTATGAAAACAGACAGGAAAGAGACACTACTTCAGAGCAGCACAGAGAGTGAACAGGTAAGGGAGTGTAGTTCAGTTGAGTTCCAGTAATACAGTAGAGTTTAGCTGAGTTCAGTTCAGTGCTATTTGGTGTAGTTCAGTTGACTATAGTTCAGTTCAGTTGAGTTTGTGTATTTGCACTTAATTTCATTCAAAATGCCTGAAGTAAGTACAAGTTCAATTCATGGAATTTAGTGGCAATTTTTCCAAGTAGAACAATTCAGTGAGTAATTGAGAGGAGCCAATTTGAATCAGTCAGCTTAGAGAGGATTTTTGAGCCAGGCAGTCAGAATACAGAATGAGCTAGAAAGAGTGAGTTTAATCAGCAATAAGATGACAATTACATCTCATGAATAAACGTTACTTTAACACAAGAGCACTTTTTTTTCTTTATAATCTAATTCACTTCATCACAGATATGCAGGGATAACTCAACATCCATAAATTAATAAATATAAGCTATCATATAAACTATCTTAAAGGACAAAAACATATGATCAACTATCTCGTTAGCTTTCTAAAAGGTTCTTGATAAAATCTAACAACCCCCTCATGATAAAAGTTCTGCAAAATTAAGGATCCATGAGACATACCATAATGTGACAAAGGCAATTTATAGCAAGCACATAGACAGTTTAAATGGCAACAAACAAATCAATTCTACTGAAAGTAGCCACTAGATAGGGTTTTACAGTCTCTCTCCAGTACTGTAGAAGAGATCCAGTGATTGGAAAGGAATAGGTCAAACTATCTTTATTTGCAGATGATATGATAGTGTTCACAAGTGACTCAAAATACCATCCTAAAACACCTACAGCTGATACACATTTTCAGTATCTTAGTTGGATATGAACCTAGCTCCCAAACATCAG
>CM052708.1:10848224-10867267 GCA_028551405.1 Uromys caudimaculatus
TCTACTTCTAGAGGGATAAATAGAATTGTTTTACCTTGTTTGAATTTAACCTAAAATAATATGTCAGGAATTATACAGCTCTAAGTACTAAAGGCGATCAAAATCTGAAATTCAGCATCTTTACCAACATTTTAAAAATAAATAGGCGAAAATAGCCTACTTGACAAAATGATCTGCCTCCCTTCAGTAATTATACTGCCTTTTATTTAATGATCAAAAACCACTCCAATTAGATAAAAATTTCCAGTGTTTGCAAAATTTCATTATACGTAAATGTATTAAATCAAAGTAATAGTAAAATATTAGTTTTCATAAAGTGTATAAATCTGTTAAATGTGTAAATTAAATTGTGTTTCAATGGAAATGATACCTTAGGATATAATGAGAAAAACCACAATATGTTTTAATAATATACCCTATGAAGAGAACTTATTTTCACATATTCTATAATTAAATACCGAGTGTTAAGACATACAATTTAAGATTTATAAAATCATATATGTCTATTTTATATTACCTAAAATTTCACTCACTTTTTTTTCTTTTCCTTTTATTCATACTCTTTCTCATTAGACTACAAACAGGCATCTCTCTCATTAGAATACAAACTAACTTCTAAAAGTGAATGAGAATTGCTCCAGCTGCATATGTAGCAGACGATTACCTTCTCTGGCAAAAAAAGACATGAGGCCCTTGGTCCTATGGAGGCTTGATGCCCCAGTGTAGGGGAATGTTAGGGTGGTGGGGTGGAGTGGGCTTGTGGGTGGGGGAGCGCCCTCCTGGAGGCAGGTTGAGGGAGGTGGGATGGGAGTTCTCAGAGAGGAAACTGGAAAGGGATATAACATTTGCAATGTAAATAACATAACCAATAAAAAAAATTTTAAATATTAAAAATAAAATAAGGTAAGATAGAAACAAACAAATCAGAATAAGATAAAACAACAAACACAAGAGCCAAAGAAAAAGGATAAGAAACACACATAAATGCAGAATCATACACACAGTTACACAAATGTAAGACCATAAGAGAAAAAAAATCTTTCATCACCACCAGCAAAAAGCTATGACAAATTATTATGAAAGAAAAATAGCTTTCAAATTGCCACTGAGTTCACTTTTTCGTTGATCATTTACTACAGGACATAGGTCCTGGCCTTGGGTTGTTTGTATACCCAGTGAGATTCTTTTGGAGAAAACTAATTTATTCATCATCTGCAAGTTATCAGGTAGAAATGGGTTCTGTGTAATGGGCAGAGTCTTGTGTCCCTCTTAGAGCTGCTAATCCATCTGATCAAGACCTAATCAGGTGCTGTACAGGCTGACATAGTCTCTGGGAGTACATATGGGTATCAATCGTTCCTTGTTGAGATGACTGTGTCATTACTGTCTTTAATTTCTTCTGACTTATTATTTTTCACTTCTTCTGAAGAGTGTGTTAAGACATGAGGGAGGGATTAAACGGAAACTGCAGACTTTGCATTAAGTACTAAATATTCCAAGATCTCTCACTTTGCACACTGTCAAGCTGTGGGTCTCTGTACTTAGACCCATCTACTGCAAGAGGAAGCTGACTGATCATGGAAGAGTAGACACTGATCAATGAATATAGTAGAATAATGTTAGGAGTTACTTTATTGCCGTGTTGCATTATCAGAACAGTGGAATTTGGTTACACTAGATCCCTGACCTATTTAATCTCAGGTCTTTAGTCTCTCAAGCAGTGACTCTTATTGGCTTCAGATTTTGGAGTGGGAACTAAACGATATCAGAGATGGCTAGGTTAATTCAACAAGCTATGTCCCATTATTTCACTAATGCCCCTTGAAGAAAGAGATTCATTATTTATTGAAGGGTTTACATCTGGCTTTCTGTTTGCTTTTTCCCTTTGGTAGCATGCCAAGTGCTTTACAGAATCATGGACACTAATCAGTAGGGCTCTAGGCAGGTACCAGATCTACTTCTCTGTGTTCAGTGAGTTGTGTAGGTATTGTCTTCAGCAACAGAGCTTCAGCATCAGTTTATGCAGAACATACTATAGTCTTGGCAACAATCTGGGTTATTTGGGGGTTCCCATGTGAAACCTTTGGCCAACAGTTGGATTTAATGTAACCCATTCTTGGAACAGGAAGCTTTATTTGATGAAGACAGATGTCGAAATTATCTAACCAATCACATAATTTGTGAATCTGTTTACATCACCTTTGCACATGTACATTTTAGGCTGCTTCAACTGCATTAGGTTTCCAAATGACCCTTTATTTGGCTATTATTTAATCTGTTTCTCCATTTATTCCCTCTTTACTCTCTTTCATCTTCCTCATTTGAGACTCTCATTCCATCCGTCAATCCATCAATAAGTATTCTATTTTCCATTCTGAGAGAGATCAAGCCCACCCACTAGTCCTTAATGTATACCTCACCTCTGTGGTAATATGGATTTTAGTCTATTTACCATAGACTGAACAGATAACATATATACATACGTGTGTGTGTGTGTGTGTGTATGTGTGTGTGTGTGTGTGTGTGGTGTTAGTAATAATATGTTAGCAATAACTCATATATGAGTACATATAATACTTTTCTACTTTTCTTTTGGATATGGGTTACTTCACTCAAAATGATTATTTCTACTTCCATCCATAAACCTGCAAATTTTGTGATTTAATTTTTTTGACTGGCTAAGGTGTTATTGTAGAAATATGCCACATTTTCTTTATCTATTCATCTGTAGATATACATTAACTAGTCTGCTAACAATATCTGGCAGTTATGGATAGAAGAGCATTAGACTTTGTTTATCATGCATTAAATTTATACCTTGAAAAGAACTTTTACAAGAATAGAGAGATAGCTCAGAGTTAAGAGCATGCTATTCTTCCAGAGAGCCTAATCCGATTTCAGACATCCATGTTGGAGAGCCCAAAATTGCTTTTTACTCCACTTTGAAGGGAAATAACATATTCTCTGGTCTTTATAGGATGACCACTCATAAATTAAATTTAACTTTAAATAATGTGATTAAAGTTAAAAAATAAATACCTAAAATTAAACTGTATATATTCACTAGACATAGTGTAATCAAGCTGTATTTGACTTATTATGCAAGGCTTCTAAAGACCGACATGTAGAGCCAATATTTGAAATGTTTTTGAAGGAATAAGAAAAATAAATATCCCCAGGAGGGGCAGTCTCTGGATAGCCTTTCCTTCAGTCACTGCTCCACACTATGTCTCCATATTTCCTCCTGTGAGCATTTTTTTCACCCTTCTAAGAAACACTGAAGCATCCACATTTTGGTCTTCCTTCTTAGGATTCATATGGTCTGTGAATTCAATCTTGGGTATTTAGAACTTCTGGGCCAATATCCACTTATCAGTGAGTACAGACCATGTTTGTATGTTTGTGACTGAGTTACCTCACAATCACTGGATATACCCAATCATAAAATGTTTGATGTACTGACAAAATCCTTATTAAATTGAAATTAAATTAGAATGTACAAAAGACAACTAAAACTATAGAACAATACTAGAAAATACAAACACAATCTGAATCTAATACCATATCTACCCCTGGAACAAAGAATGTTTCAATATAAATTAAAAATGGAATAAACTAGAAAATATTTTCATGAGTGAGGTAACTCAGACACAAAAGAACATGCATGGTACATGCTCACTAATAAGTGGACATTAACCAAAAAAAAAAAAAAGTACAGAATGCTTGAGATACAGTTCACAGAACTCAAAAGGTCAACAAACTGAAGGACCCATGTGAGGACTTCTCAGTCCTACATGAGAAGGAGAAGAAAACAATCGAAAGTGGGGAAAGAGGAAGGGACCTGGGAGGGAAAGTGGACAGGGGGCAGGGGAGGGAGAGGGGAACCTGATCTAGTATTGGGTGAGGAGAAAGGACTGAAGCCCTGAGGGCCAGCAGAAAGAATGGAAACAGGCAACCTCAGAAGGTAGGAGGTTTGGGTGAGCCTCTAGAATACATCCAAGACCTGGTAGGTGAGAGATTCTCAGGACTCAGAAGGAGGGACCTTAGATGAAATGGCCAGCAGTAGGGAGAGGGAACTTAACAGAGCCCACCACCAGCAGGAAGACAGGGCATCAAATGAGGGATAGGGTTGCCATCCCACAGTCAAAATCCTGACACATAATTGTTCCTGTCTGAAAGAACTGCAGGGATGGAAATGGAGAAGAGCCTGAGGAAAAGAAGGTCTAGCAACAGGCCCAAAGTGGGATGCAGCTCAAGAGGAAGTCCCAAAGCCTGACACTATTACTGGGGCTATGGAGTTCTCACAAAAAGGGACCTAGCATGACCGCACTTCAGAAGAACCAACAAGCAGCTCAAAGAGTCAGATGCAGATTATTTGCACCCAACTAATGGACAGAAACTGTTGACCCCCTGTGGTTGTATTAGGGAAAGGCTAAAAGAAGCTGAGAAGGAGGGTGACCTTGTAGGAGGACCAGCAGTCTCAGTTAAACTGAACCCCATATCTCTCAAACACTAGACCACCAACCAGGCAGCACACACCAGCTGATATGAGGCCCCCAACACATAGACAGCAGAGGACAGCAGGGTCTGTGTTCAATCAGAGATGATGCACCTCAAGAGACTGAAGACCCCAGGGAGTTTAGAGGTTAGGTGGGGTGGTGGGTGGTGGGTGGGGATATTTTCATGGAGTCAGAGGGTGGAAAGGAAGTGGATTGTGTATATATATATATGTATATATATATATATGTATATAATTTCGTACTACCACATTACCACATTAACAGATTTAATGACAAACTATATGATCATCTCAATCAGAAATCATTTTTATAAAATTTAATATGTATTTATGGTAAAAATTATCAATAAATTGTTAAAAATATAAGCAATCCAAAATATAATTAAAATTATGCATAATAAACCAGCAGAAGATTTTACTATATTAAAAATACTGAAATTTTTCTCTCTGATAACTGTGCTGAACCATGAACAGGATAGCTTAACTTTGTAAAAATCCCACCTTCAAAGTTATTTAATGTTTACTGTATTTTAATTAGATACCACTCAACTCTACTTGTACTCCTCTCAAACATCCCTCAACACGCACACTTCCAAAATTCATGTCTTAAAACCACTGCAAAAAATCAGTCCATGTGTTAATGATTAAAGAACCATACATCTACTTAGCAGAGACAACCGCCCATAGTCCATATTCTTGGACAGAATTGACGCTTTTTCTTCCAGTAGCACTGAATTGTCAGTAGCTCTTCAAGTAAAGTGTGACTTCGTGAGCTCCGTTCCCTATTTCTCTGCTGGAGCAGTTATTGACATGAACTTGCACAGTTCTGTTGCAGGTATAAGACCTACTCTGAGCTTATAAAAGCAACAACCAGTCTTATTCAGAATATATTGACATAAAAATAGATTAGTATTTTTTATTAAACTGTACAAATCAAGGATCTTAATTGAGACTAGTACACTATTCACCATGTTCACAAAATGCAAAATGATCGAATCCAGCACTCTTAGGGATATATACTATTTTCTTTTATTTGTAACAAGTGATATTTTCCCTCATATATTTGAAATTTGTCTTCTACATTTAGAATATACTCTTTACCTACTAATATGTTAAGTGATATTATAAACCTTAGCTTCCAGAAATAATATGTATCATACTATAATAATTATATGTTATAATAATTTAAGTGATATATTTATTAATATAAATATATTATAATATATTTATTATATGTCATTATATTACATTATTTATACTAATATACCTTTAAAATAATATAAATATATTATATTACTATAATAATTATATATATATATAATTATATATATATATGTATATGTATATATGCCTGGGTGTATGTCTATTGTATTGGAGTTTCATTTCAATTAGAACTATAACCAGAAGTACAATGTCTAGTTCATAGTTCTACATATAGTTAGATTTTTAAAGGAATTTTAAAATGAGACTCAATAATATTTAAACTAATTGACATTCTCAACAATAGTGTATGATACAGACATTTTTCTTATCATTGCTGACATACTATTTTTAACAATTGTCATTCCAATTAGGATGAAATATCTCCTTAGAGTTTTTTGATTCATCTTTCCAAAGGTTAATGATATTAAGATTTTCTTTAGTAGATTAATTGGCAATTTGTCTTGCATCTTTTAAGAAGTGTCTATTTGAATCCGTTGTCCTTTTCTTTTTTTTTTTTTTTTTTTTTCTTTTTTTTTCCCATTGTCCCTTTCTTACAGAAAGTTGTTTGCGAGACACTTTTTTTTTTTTTTTTTTACACTGTTAAGCTTTTTGAGATATTTATGACTACTAGATATTGATTGATTGTCAGGTGACTAGCTAGCACATGTCTTTCCCTGTTTGGCAGGTTGTATTTTTGTCATTGACTAATATTTTTTTTTCTTTTGGTGATGGAACTCGAGTAATATAGTTTAGTTTCTCCCTCTTTTTTTGTTTCTGTTTGACATGCTTTTGGCATCATGTCCTGCTCATTTGTTTTCTTAATGTATTAAAATATTTTGTATTTTCTCAAGTAGTCTTTTTCTTTCTGGTCTTAATATATAGATCTGTGATCCATTTTGAGTTGCATTTTTAGCAGAATGAAGGCAATGGTTCACATATAACTTTGTTGCTCACAAATAATGTATTTTGAGCTCAATTATTGAAGAATCTTTTTTTTTTTTTTAGTGCAGTAAGGTATTTGGTATTTATTAGCTACTTTTTCTCCTGTTGCAGATAAATACCTGATAAGAAACACAACAATGAATGGAAGTTTTATTTAAGGATAAAATTTGAGATGATTACATCCATGGTAGAAAGAATGGCATTACAATGGGACTGGTTTGTAGCTATGGTAACAGGAGTGTGAAGATACTTTCTCAAAACTCAGTGGACCAGCCAACACATATCAAATAAGAATCAAGTTCAAGATGTAAAATATTAAGTATATATCCTTGTAGTGATCCCTTAGACAGCTAGATTACAATATCTGCAGATAGAAACATCAGTCAACCATAGGGGCTCCCAGAGACTGAACCACCAACAAAAGAACATACACGGGCTGTACCTAACCCCCAATCCCTGCACATATGTAACAGATGTGCAGCTTGGTCTTCATGCAGCTCTCTTAACAATGGAAAGAGTGGCTAGCCCTTATTCTGCTGCCTGCCTATGGATCCTGTTCCCATAACTAGGCTGCCTTGTCTGGTGTCAGTGGGAGAGACTATGCCTAGTCCTTCAGTGACTAGGATGGATTGGTACCCAGGGGAGGCTTCCCCCTTCTCAGAGGAGAAGGAGGAAAGAGCAGCATGGACGCTGGGGAGGGGAACGTGAGGAGAGAAGGGGCTTCAATCAGGATGTAAAGTGAATAAATAGATAAATTAATGAAAAAAGAAAAGCCCCATTCAAGAACCAAATGTGACCACACATCACACTATGACCTGGTGGGTGGTACTTTTTCATTCAGATCATTAAATTCTTCCCCTGGGCATGACAGGTTCATAGATATCTCATAATGCATGATAATTCACATAACTTTAGCAGGTCTTTCTGCCTTTCACATTCCCAACACTGTTCAAGCATTGCAAGTAGGAAGTCCCTTCAGACACAAGACACACAACTATAATGCCTTGAAAAATGAAAAAGACATAAAGCATATTTCCAACATGCAACTGCATGTATATTCTCATTTTAAAACTGACAATTTGCAGAATATCAAGGAACAAGTGGTTTGGATATCTCTCAGCCTCACTCTTGCTCTGGACTGGCTCCCGCAGTTGCATGGCTTACCGGCCCTACAGTTGCCTAGACTCATGCTTTTCAGAAATCTAATGCAAGCCTTCATGATCTTGTCACTTGAATCCCCCATACCTAATCAGCCATCACATAGATATTGATACCAAGCTTTTCTTTCTGCGTGACACTATCCTCACAGTAGCAGTATCTTTCTGTGCTGTGTGACTGAGCTTGAGGAAACAAATCCCTAGGTTACACAGGCCCAGCAGCAGGGCCTCCAGATTCTCTTCAGTCCAGAATTGCCTTTCTAAATTGAAAATTTCAAATCAGTTTGCAGTATTGTATTCCAGAGCTTTTGCTGAGAATTGTATTGTTTGCCAGGTACTTTAAAATTTTATTATTGCAATATGAAAGATTATTTTCTTAAAATTTATTTATTTATTTATTATTTATTTATTTATTTATTTATTTATTTATTTATTTACATCCTAAACACTGCCCCCTCCCAGTATCCCGTCTAACAAAGTAGCTAGCCCCATCCTCCCTGCAAAGGAATAACATCAATTCTTAATCACAATACACTGCCCTGTTTCCATTCTGTAGTGCAGAATATCTGTCTGCAATGAGTGGGAGGGAAAACAAAACACACCCAGAAATAGCTTTGGAAAACTGATTCATATTATTGAGGGAAAGGGGGGGGGGGCTTATGTTCCTAGGGAGTCATTAGGTGTCAAGCAAAACTTTAATTAAAACCTAGAGCTAACTTCTCATACTTTTCTTGTTTTCAACTATAATCAGAATAATGCTATTTATTTATCAAACTCTCCATTTTGCTCATGTTTCTGTTATACCTTCATCTCCCTCTCACTTTATATTTTGAATGCAATAAAGAACAATCATGATAGAGTTTCTTTTTCTTTTCTTGTCAGGAGAACTTCTCTACTCAACATTTTAGTTCAATACTTTCAAATTCAGCCTCACTTTTTCAGGCTGCAGGCACAAATCAGTTAGATTCTTTGTCAGAATATAGCATGGGTACTTAGTGATTCAGTTGCTGTTACAATTCATTTCCTCTTCTCAAAGTGGAGTTTGTTTGGCTACTAAACATTAAAGCCCACCCAACTGATCTGCTCCCGGAACTATGTGCTTTCTCCTAATGATAGCAAAACTTACAACAATATACTTGCTTTTGGTCCAGGAGTTTAAATCTGTGATCTTTTGGGAAATATTTCAAAGTTAAACTGAACTGGATAATTTTGATGGAAATAAGTTGGATCATTATATATTCATATTTCTGAAATTTCTTCTGTGACATTGGTCTAAATGGCTGACTTTTTGTCAGGACAGTATTATTTTAGTTCCTATATGTATTCAGTGTTTTCAAAGTAGCTATGTTAGGGGGCTGGAGAAATGGCTTAGTGGTTTAGAGCACCAGTTGCTCTTCCAGAGGTCCTGGGTTCAATTCTCAGCAACCACATGATGGCTCACAGCCATCTGTAATGGGACCTGGTACCCTCTTATGGAGTGTTTGAACTTATCTACAATGAATATAACAAAGTAGCTATGTAAAACTTTAAATCTCCCTCTTCCATTAGCATTAAACTTTTGAGTCCATATTAATCTTTAAAAATTGTAAAAAAGTTCACTCATTTTTATGAGTATTATTTTAAATATATAAATAATTTTAAAGAAATTATATATGTTAATATTTCCTGAACAACACAAGCATGGATGGTTTTCCTAAGTGTGTATGTGTTTTGTGTTTCAACTTTTCTTGGCATTTTGTAAGTTTTATTTCAAATGCATTTTGGTTTTTTGGCTACATTTAGACCTATGAGTTAGGAAAATATTTTTAATGGTCAGTTTTTAATACATGGTGTTCAAAGAATTGGGTAGCTACCTAGAGAATAATGAAGCCACACTACAAGTAACATAAATCACCTAAAGATGTTTTACATGCGCATTGTAGGCCACAAACTATGAAACACTAGAACAAGAGGAGAGCTTTTATTCTTCTGTTAAACATCTGAAGAGATTTTCCTTCTGGAAAGGAGCCATTACAAAATACAATGATAACTTTCTGCTCTCTTCTGGAAAGCCGCATCTAGGTAGTCATTGTGTATTATGATAGTGTCCATATATTCACCACAATGTGAGGGAGTTATCATTAAGTAAAAATATGGCAATTTCACACTTGAAGAAAAACATCTCAAGTATAGTCCCTTAGCCCATCTAATACTCTGAAAAAATACTCATTTATAAATATCTCCTTTACTAAAATATAGTAATTTTTCTAGCTCTTTCACTTTACCAATCTATTCTCAACTTCTGGTAAACGAACACTTCTTGAAAACATCAATTCAAGTTCAACAATCAATGTCAAATATTTCTTGAACATCTTGAAAACAACTTGTACTTGTGGAAGTATCTCCTAAGGAAAAATATAAATGCATAATTTCCTTGAATTTAATTCAAAGAATATGATAGATATCTGATTAGCACTAGAATATTAAGTATTCAACTTTTTAACACTAAAATTTGAATAGACATCAATATATACAAAGAACTTGACTTTTGTTGAAATAAAATGCAAAGACATCAAAGTAATAGAACTGATAAAACCTAGATTGTGGATTTTATGCTGGATGATGCTGGCGATTGGTTCTAATACTTTGTCTTATTTTGACTTTCAAAATCACATGGGAATCTATGTATCTAAATGCAGAGGGTCCCTGTCCTCAATTGGTTTTTGATTAGTCAATAAAGAGCCAGAGGCTAAGGGCTGAGAAGAGGGACAGAGGTGGACTTTTGGGACTCCCAAGGAAGAGGCACAGAGGGGAAGGATAGAATCACCATCATGGTGAAACAGAGAAATCACACTTAAGGTTCTGACAACATGTAAGAATCAGGGTCAGTGATCCAAGAGGCCACTCCCCTGATTGGGTCTGGGGTAGGAGAGATGAAATATAGACTTAGTAAGTATTAACTAAGGAATATCTGTTGGGAGACTGTTATCCACCTAGAGGTTCAGGAGTGGCCCAGACACTGAGTTAGTCAAGGAATATCAAAATTAAACTGGTGCATGTGTCTTATATTTCTGAGTCCAGAGACCTCTGGTGGATGGCTAGAAGCAGCATCTCCTGCCAGGAGCTCAGAGTGGTATAACAATTCTCAACTATAGAATACTATGTCATATCAATGCAAATGAAAATAATATGATGTTCAGATGTATGAACACCAATATTAGTCTCTTTTAAACTTAACACAAATTAAGTATGATTAAAGGTTTACCTAGACTTTTTCTCAGTAACTTATATTTGAAGATATCGGCCAGAGAAAAATCTAAAATTAAAAGCATTGACAAAAATAAGTATGATCACCCTTGAAGACTTTTTATACATAGGTAATTAATTATAATTACTTGAGACATAAATATTAAATCATAATGCATTGATTTGGAATTAATTTCAGCATTTTGTTGGAAGAGTAATTATGAATACATGAGCTAACCTTAGTGTCCATAATAAAGGGTCAGAATGAGGCATGTCTGATCAGAGTGAATTTAAATCTAAATGAGTATTATAAAATATGTTGAATGGTAAATTAGATTTAGTAAAGGTGATATGTATTTGCTGTGTTTCTCCATTAAGTGTAGCTGCCACACTATCCTGAAATGAGAAAAATTGCCATCCGAGAGTTTGATGATTGCATATGCAACTACAGAAATGAAATCATTACGTACTTCTGGAAAGGCACATTAGGGCATGCATGAAACGATGTAGAAAATGATCTTGCTGTTAAGGCCACTGAAAGCATTAGGGATGTGACTTCTGACTATGTCATTGATAATAAGTTAAAGATATTAATAGAATGATTTGAAGTGTGTTATTAAAGATTTTGATGGAAATAGTTACTAGATGATCTCACGGACGTGCAGAAGATGATAAAGCTACATTACATGTAGCTCACAGTAGTAATGGTTTTAAATTAAAGCTATGAGCAGTAATCATAAAGCTCAATGAGAGAAGAGAATCCTGTCAGAGCCACCAGAGTCACACAGAAAGACTGTTTTGAACTACAACATAGAGAATGTGGAACGCTTACATGGAGTAAATATTCAGTACATCTTAGTAAATTATGTGACCTAAGAGGAGTAAGCTTGTAATATATATACATATATATATATTACATATATAATATATATTACATATATAATATATATTACATATATTATATGTATTACATATATTATATATATATTACATATATACATTTACATAGGAAGAATTCTGAATAATTTAAAGAGGACATTTCTAAGATCTTAGTACAATTGCATAGCTAACCATAATGATTCAAGTTTCTGAAATCTATAAGAAATCTTTTGAGATTATAATGCTGCCATGGTCTATTACAGTTCACATGAGGAATGCTCTAAGGTTCCAGTTGTATTCTGTATTTTGGGTGTTGTTCTTTCTGTGGAAGCAGCTGAGGGACATTTTTATTAAAGTCTGAAAGTCTTTATCCAATATATTCATACAAACCCTTTATGTTTTTGAGAATTTAATATGCAAATATTTTATTAACATTATTTCCATCTCATCCTTCCCCATACACCTCCTTTGATGTTCCTAATATTATTTCTCAAATAATGACTTCCTCTTGCATAATAGCTATAGTTACATACAAAAGCATGTGTGCCTACACACACATGCACACAAACACACACACCAATATACACAAAAAGTACTGAGTCAATTGTTTATATTCATTTGTGTATGTGTTTAGGGCTACCCAATTAGAACTGAATAAAAATATCAGTGGACTCATCCCTTCTATAATAACTATTGTTACATATAAAAACATGTGTTAAACAGGGACACATGTGCGCACACACACATACACACACACACACACACACACACACACACACACACACACTGCATACAAAAACAACTGAGTCCAGTTACTGTTGTTTAATTTTACATGTATATGTGTTTAGGGCTACCTATCAGTGGGCTAGTACCTAGAAAAACATCGTATAGCTTTTAATTTAATTTTGGGACCTTTTGAAATGTCTCCTGTCCAGTTTGGATTATAAACTGCGGAGACCTAGAACAGGTTAAAATACAGAAATTAAGTTACTCTAGGGTATCAAACAACGCCTGGAACAGTATATATCTAATGAAATCCCTACACCTCACATCTTGATAGAGGGGGAAGAAAAATCCTAAGCGCCCGAAGATCAAGAATCCTCCTGTGAGAAAGCATCTTCTAGATATTGTCAAGTCACTATACCCACAAAATATCAACAACCTGCATGACTAAGATGTATTTTACATGTTTTGAATTTGAGAACATACAAGACATTATGGAGCCACATATGCAATCATCTTAAATTAACATGTTAGGGTGATAAGCTAATTGATAGTGTGACCTGCAGAGGAGGTAGTAATTACTATAGTTCAATAGTAACATTAGTTTGATGGACTTAAATTTTGGACATTTATTCATATTCCCTTAGTCACTTTTTCGTAACCACCTGTAAATACATAGATAAGCATGTGATTATTTCTGCCTGTGAATATTTTTATAAATATTAACATCAGATATGCTCTGGCTTGTATACCATTATCTGCAAAATACAAGGTGTCTCTGTGACTGTAATCACAGTACTTGGGAGGTAGAGGAAGGAAGTCTATCGAGCTACCACCAGAAAAGTAAGGTTCTGTCCCCAGCCACAGAACAAAATGAAAATGTTTGAAATAAAAATGATTCTTGCTACTCCATTCACTTGAAGTTCCTGATCTAAGTCACTGTGGCTCTTAGTTCTGGGTAGTTGTTGTGTAGGAAATGCATTGGGATAATGCGAAAGCATCATAAAGACTTACTTTTGAATGAAAATCAAGCAGCTTGAGTTCTTAACAAATTATTTTATGTTACTATTAGAACCATATTTAAAAGGAGATGATATGTCAGCTGTGGGGATCGATACTGAACATAAGGAGCGATTTCCTATTGTTTTCTAATAAGTATAGTGTCTCATGTGGCTACTGTTTTACTTTGCCTTACATTAGGTTTAAGTGAGAAATGAATTTTCCAGACGTTCTATGTAAAACTGACTTCCAGTAAGCCTGCTTTTTTTTTCTGTCACAACTTAGTGATTTATAGGAAATATCACTCATACCCAGTCATTAATTTTGTCTCCAATAAAGATCATCAAAATCATTATTCTTTCCATATAAAGGGAATGACAAACCTAAAAGACAACTGCTGTATTCTGGGAATACATTTTAATGTTGTTTAAAAATTATCTCATTTATGTAGAAATAAATTAAATAAGCGTAGATACCTACTTCCTTCATAAGAAGTATATCTCCATTAAAACATAACTGCAAGTACTCTTCTTTTGATGTGCTCTTTTAATGTCCAAAATTTCTACTGACAATATTGTTCCTTGCAGACAATATAACAGTTGAATTGCTTGCTTGAGATACCTACTGGTGTAACTACTCTATGTTAAATAAAGAGATAAAAACATACTGTATTCCCTTTTGAAAATGAAAAAAGTATGTTTCATGTTTTAAAAAAATGAATACTAAATTATAGAGTATTTTCCTTCTACTTTAAAAAAAAATTCAGATCACATACTTCCATAGTATAGAACATCCTCGTTCTTATAAGAGATTTACAAAATATCTCCTACTTCTGTACATTTTTCCATTAATATGTCGAAAATCATAGGGGAAATGATACCTCTTATCAAAAAGCACAGCTATTTCTCCCAGATTCTTATAATGTAAGTAGATTTCAAGAAAGACTATTTCAAAGTATAGCATCTGATTGAGTCCAATCAATGAACTGAACAACACTTTCCCTAGTTCTAAACACTTGTTGGCCATATACTAAATGGAAATATGGATCAGTAAAGGGGAGCAATAAGAACTTTTGAGGAGTTTTTTTTAAGTAGAAATTTGTAGAATTTATAAAATCGTGATTACTTTCCATTTTTGAAATTGGGAGAATATAAGCCCCTCCCCTTCCACTCTCCCACCCAGGTCCCTCCCTCCCTTTGCCTCCCATGATTATTTTGTTCTCCTTCTAAGTGGATTTCAGGTATCCACACTTGGGGCTTTCCAGTTTGCTAAGCTTCCTATGGTCTGTGAGTTGTATCATGAGTGTTCTGAACTTTTTGGGTAAAACCCACATATCAGTGAGTACATACCTTGATTGCCTTTTTGTTTCTAGGTTACCTCAATTAGGATATCTTCAAATTCCATCCATTTGACTGCAAAATTTATTATGTTCTCATTTTTAATAGCTGAATAGTATTCCATTGTGTAAATGAACCATATTTTCTGTATCCATTCTTTGGTGGAGAGTCATCAAGGTTGTTTCCAGCTTCCTGCTATTACAAATAAGGCTACTATAAACATAGTGGAGCACTCGTCCTTGTGGTATGATGGACCACCATTTGGATATATGCCCAGGAGTGGTATAGCTGGGTCTTTTGATAGAACAATTTCCAATTTTCTGAGGAACCTCCAGATTGATTTCTAGAGTGGTTATACCAGTTTGCAATCCCACCAGCAATGGATGAGTGTTCCTCTTTCTCCACATCCTTGCCAGCATCTGCTGTCACCTGAGATTTTGATCTTAGCCATTCTGACTGGTGTGAGGTAGGATCTCAGGATTATTTTAATTTGATTTCCCTGATGACTAAGGACTTTAAACATTTCTTTAAGTTATCTTGGCCATTAAAGATTCCTCTATTGTGAATACTTGATTTAGTTTTATACCCCAATTTTTGATTGGGTCATTTGGGTTGTTGGAGTCTAACTTCTTGTGTTCTTTGTATATTTTGTATATTAGCCCTCTTGCAGATGAAGGGTTAGTGAAGATCTTTTACCAATCTCTAGGTTGTTGTTTTGTCCTCTTCACAGTGCCATTTGCTATAGAGAAGCTTTCCAGTTTCATGAGGTCCCAATTGTCAGTTCTTGATCTTAGAACTTGAGCCATTGGTCTTCTGTTCAGCAAAATGTTCCCTCTACCAATGTGTTCAAGGGTCTTTTTCACTTTCTCTTCTATTAGATTCAGTGTATCTGATTTTATGTTGAGATCTTTGATCTACTTGGACTTTTCCTTTATACAAGGAGATAAATATGAATCAATTTATATTCTTCTACATGCAGACCGCCATTTGAACCAGCACCATTTATTGAAGATACTTTCTTTCTTCCACTGTATGGTTTTTGGCTTCTTTGTCAAAGATGAGGCCTCTATAGGTGTGGGGCTTTATTTCTGGGTCTTCAACTTTTTTCTATAAAAAATGAATTCATAATAAATTGTTTTCAAAATAATTAATAGGCTTGAGTAGTCTGACAAGTAATGGCTTAAAGATGTAATCTAAAGGAAGTCGTTGATCCTTAGTTAATGAAATCACAATAAGTTCAACATTCTAGTGCTCATCAAATAGGAGTTTATAAGTGTTAGGATTCCTTAAGCCAGTGTTTGCTTTTCCTAATGACAGAAATTGGTTTTAGCTTTATTCACATGTCACTAAGTGACTGTCAGCAAGGCTTTACCTAGGATGGGTTTCAGATTCATTTTATTGACTTTAGCTTTATTGTGAACAAAATTTCATGTAGCTGTTAACTCATTTATCTAAATATCTCTAAAAGCTAAATTTATTTATTGTAAACGTCTTACAGCATCAAATCATATGTAGCACATAATATTGCAGATATGTAGCTTTTGCATAATATGCAATCTGGATAGCAACATAACTGTTGCTGTCTTGTGACCCATTTAAAATCTATAGTGTGGAGAAGAGTCAGTATTTTTAAAAAGAAAAAATTCTGAAAGTACATATGATTTAAACAATAAAATGTTATATGTTGATCAAAGTGCATTTATTATGCTCACTCATCAATCATATGGATTTGAATTTTATAATAATGTATTGAACAGAATAGAGTTGATATCATATATAGCATATTATAGATTTAATATTTATTATGATATAGGGGAAAATGTGAAACGTCAAATATGCATTTAGATTTTACATATTTTAAAGATATTAATATGCCTGTGGTATTTTAACTTTGGATTTTGACATTCATAATAACAAATTTTTCCCAGAGTAACACCATTAAAAGGCTTGGCTAATAACATATTTACATATAAAGTTTCATGGTAACACTCACTGGTTTTTTTTGTTTTTTTTGTTTTTTTTTTTTTGCTGATTTATTTCAATATTATAGTTCTTACTGGATATAGAAAAGAGCACCTGCGAATTTTGTTCTGAATGTGCCCACAGCTCCAGAGAGAAAAATAACCTTTCTCATGATTGCTTAATACTGATAGCACTTTGTCCATATTTCTACAGAAGGAAATGTTGAAAGTGTGTGAAAACTGAACATCTAAGAGTCAATTAACTGAAGCAGGTTGTCATGCTTATGGAGTTTTAAGAATCCTCTACGATTTGCCTGACATCACTGACTTTTCTTCAGATGTCTTCTTACTATTTGAATATACTTTTATACTCATCAAATTTACCAAAATATTCTATATGTCATCAAATCCATGTGATACACAAGTTGATTATTTATATAATATTTTATAATCAAATTGGCTCTCAAGATATTTGTGGATTCATATTTGAATCACAGTTCATGGATTTACTACAGAAAACAGAAGTTATAATGAGAGAAGGATAAGGGTAAGGAGGAGTAAGGGGGTACTGGCAGTAGAGGACAGTGGATGGAAGAGGTGGCTGAGAATGTAGAAGAGGAAATACAGGGAGTGAGAAAAACACATCGACAATGAGGATAATAGTTTATCACAAAATATATACTGTTTATATTACCCTAAACTGCTTAGTGATCAGTTAATGAAAATTTTAATTAACAGATTGTAATGTCTTTGGTGAATGTGTGGTTTAATATTCTATTGATGTGAAGAGTCATGACCAAGACAACTCTTAAAAGAGAAGACATTTAAATGGGGACTGACATATATTAGAGGGTTATTCTATGGTCATCATTGAAAGAATGAGATAGGCATGTCTCTAGAACTGTAGTTAAGAGCTTTAGATCATGATCTACAGGCAGGCAAATCAGAGAGACACTGGGCCTAGAGTGTGCTTTTGACAAACTCAAAGTTTGTCTTGCCCAGGGATACACCTTCATCAAGGCCATAACCCCTAAGTCTTACCCAAGAGTTTCACTAACTGTGGGCCAAGGATTCAAACATATGGGCACATTACAAGGCACATTTTCATTGAACCAAAAGAGTGAGCTATCTGCAATGAATAAAGTACAGCATTAAGTACAAATTGGAACCAGAGGGTACTGAGATGTCTGATGTTCATATATATGCAGTGACTTGTGCTTGTTTGAAATGTGACCCTCATGTTGTAGTTAGAATGATAAATCCCACTCTCTGAGGTTAATTATTTGCAGAGTTTAAAGAATCCAAGTAAAGCATGATTCTCTTGTGATTTAAAACATATTATAGTGTGCATGTACTTTGATGATGGGGAAACAAAATGACAATTACTGTGTGTGGTATGGGAACTCAGAGGATCTTTAAGATAAGTGAAGTTTGTGACAGAAAGGAAAGAGGTAAGGAGAGTGATTTCTGGACAGAATGGTACGAATAGTGTCTGGGATGAAGATAAAGACTGACACTTTTAAGAAGTTATGGGAAAGGCACTATAATTTTAACACAAAGTAATAGCAGTCTATAAAAGTCCGGAGACATGAGCACAGGGAAGTGTATAAAAGGACGCTCATATATACAGCACTCTAAAGCATCTGTACTTTTCCTGAGAATAATGGAGACTCTCCAGTACAATTAAGCAGACAAGTGGGATGGAAATAGTTGCATTTTAGAAACATTTGTATGTCTTCACTAAGACATATAGATTTTAGAACAGAAGACAAACTAGCTAGAAGAGGTTGCGAAGGCTGTGGGTTTCTGCTGGATTAATTGTCATGATGCTACAAAGAGGAAATGGCAAATGCTGTGTCGATGAGTCATGTATTTAACAGACTAAGGATGCAATGTCAAAGGAGGTTGACAATTTGGACATTTTTACAAGGTGATAGAAGTTAGTCTGCTTGGGAGCTTTCACACTCCAGGCCATGTAGCTAATTAAACACTATGAGATCAGGATCAAGTCTATTTCTTTAACTCATTCTTCCTTTCTGTTCTCTATTCTCTTTCTTCCTTCCTTCCCTCCCTCCCTGTCTCCTTTCTTTCTTTCTTT
>CM052708.1:10867367-10931570 GCA_028551405.1 Uromys caudimaculatus
CTCTTCTGTCCTTATACAGCATTGCGCATTATCACCACACATAATAACGTACTAGATTAACACTGGGACATAACGTAGGTGCAGTTTAATTTAAATTTTATTGTACATTCTATTTATTTGTAGCTTGCATAAATAAGTAAGAAATAAATCATAAGATATAGAATTATTATGAAGCTGTTTGCTAAAGTTTAAAAGAGAAAATTCAAATGAACAAATAAGGTAGAAACTTTGAAGTTAAATACAAAGGGGAAAGGTACTAAATATATTAAAATAGATTTTTGAAACAGCACATTTTATATGCAGAAATCCCAGCCTCAACCAATATAATAAGCAAATTTCCCATGAATCTCTTGCATAACCATGGATATTAATCATTCCCTTTGTTTTTTTGTTTTGCTTGAAAAATTTATTTGCTTTATGTAAGTACATTTTACTGTCTTCAAATACAGGGCATCAGATTCCATAACAGATGGCTGAGAGCCAACATGTGGTTGCTGGGAATTGAACTCAGGACCCATAGAAGAGTAGTCAATGCTCTTAGCTAATGAGCCATCTCTCCTGCCCCATGAATCATCCTTTATAAAATAATTGAGGATATACCAAAAGTAACTGGTTTTATGGAATCCCACTTGTTTGTAAGCTAGTTAAAATATGGTATTAAAAATATTTGTTCTGTTTTCGACTTTGGTAAGAAAAGCTTCTTTGCAGTGAGTGCTGTGTAATGTGTGGACTTATTACTGTTCAAAATGATAAGCATAATCACTCAGTCATAGATAATGATATATATATCAACTTTTACCATCTAAGATTCATGTAAAGTTGCAGAAATTGGGACAGAAAGAATGTATAAGGCTGCAGATAGAACAGAGTGGTGTGAAATGTGCTCCTCGGTACACGACATGGCTGTTACATGTATGGACTCTCTGCAACTTTGGTTACCTACATGCATGCTCAAAGAATGTCATATACAAAATCAAGCTGCAGATGAGGGGTTTCTGAGGTGGATGAGTAACTATGGGTAGTTAATAGCTGCTAGTGAAGGGAGACATACTTTCCTCTGGAACCTAGGTACTGGTTGATCGATTGCCTGTGCTTCAGACTAGGACCCCACTTCCATGTGCATAGAGTAACACAAATTAGCTTTAATGAGTTATACAATAAAGGACTAGAATAAAAAGAGAGGGGTAGATATGATCAAGGCCTGATTATATGTTTATGAAACTTTCAAAGATGAAAGAAGAAAATAGAATTGATACTTCTATCCTTCAAGACAAAAGAAAGTGCAAAAGTGGATACTATTAGTGTTGTAATTATGAAAAAATCTAAAGAAAGTAAACACAAATAGAGCATCTCTACCTTATTAGACTGCATTATCTGGCCATCTTGTCAACATATAAAATTGTCTGGTAGAGTTGCAATACTCAGAGTAAAGTAACTTTTAGCTGTCCATCTGATCAAGTGTATGAAAACAAATACAATTAAATAAAAAGAACAGATTTAAGGAGTTAATCAACACTGGATAACATCTATAGTCTACAATGTATATAGTGGCTTCATCATAAAGAGTTCTTCCTCACAACTTTCAGAAGTCTCAGATTTTAGAACAAATGGATAAAAAAGTACTGTGTTTCAGTATTAGTATCATTTTGGCTGTATGTAATACTTCAGCATACATAAAGAAATGCAGAAAAAGAACATAGAAAATGTTTAAGGAAATAAATGAGGAAGTAGAAACATATTGGGCTGGGATTAACAATCGAAGTCAAGATACTAGGCTGAAGAACAGTAAAAGTAACAAAATTGGACATTAGAAATAATAAAAAGAATATGTAGTCCAACTGGAAGAACTCTGGCACTCTTGGTTTGACATGTGACATTTCCAAATATTCGCCTGTAAAAGTTGAGACCATGGAAGCAAGTCTAGACATGAAACTCCATAGTAGCTATCCTAGTTGAAAAGTGCTGGATTTGTTCAGAAATAAGACAAACAAAAACACTATATGACAAAAATATTATGACATGTAAATCACCACTAGTGTTGATAGACTCATGTAAATGACAGACTATGGAGTTTAATCATGTGTACAGTTGATGACTATAATGATTGTAAAGGAAAAGTTATTTTTGAATAGTATAGCAAGTAGTGAACTGCAGAAAAACTTAGATAGTAAACAATGGATATATGATTAAAATATGTATCATAGCTTTTTATAGACTATGGGCATCTTTGATGTTTTTGAGATGGGGACATACATCCCACACGATTACATTAGGAGCAACAGAAAGCAAACATTTGTACCTAGGAACCAGAATCCAAACAAATACAGTAAGTGGAGTAAGAAGAAATAGTCATTAAATTCTTCATAGTCACACCATTATTGTAGTGGCTACTGCATGATGAATTACTACATTAATCGTGAACTTAGCACACACAAAAATAATGCTGGAAGGATATTTTTGAAATTGTATTTAAATTAAACAAAATCATATTTATTTGCCCCAATAAAGAATAATTGTTTTCCAAATCTTTATGTTTCTTAATTTATTCCAATTTCATAACCTTTTGTTTCAATGCAGAAACTACATTAACTTATAAAGACAAACAAACAAAGAGAAAAAATCTTGGGTTAAAAATACATGCTCTGTGATCAAGAGAGTTGGTTTAGTGCTCAAGAAAACTTGATGACTTTACAGAGGTTCAGTATCTAGTATCTTCCTGCTGCGTAAAAAATTATTACTCCAATTTCAGATGACCTTATGCCTTCTTACGGATCCAGGAGAAACATGGATTGAAATTGTAACATTATGTTACATGAAGCCAAATATTCACATGCTTTACACACACACACACACACACACACACACACACACACACACACACACACGGGGGGGGGGGAAGGTGTCAGAGATCGCTCAGAGCTTAAAAGCATTTGCTAATTACAGCATACTCAAGTTCAGTTCCCAATCCTCATATTGAATAGCACACAAATGCTTTTAACTCCAATTCTAGGATTTCTTGATGCCGTTTTCTGATTTTCTGATCTTTTTGGGTATCCACAAACACTCTTCTAAAGCTAATGTTCATTTTTTTTATTTTGAGGTTATATTATAATTATAGCATTTCTTCCTCAATGTCTGTCCCTCTGAACATCCCATATACAAGTATTTGTTCTCCTGATGATTATTGGCCTTCTAATTCATGGTATTGGATGCATGTATATACACATATGTGCATGCAATAACAGTTACCAAGCATAATTTATAAAGTAGTATATATTCCTAAATATAACCTGTTCATTCTGTATGTATACAAAAATAACCTGTATGTTATTTGTGTATAGGTATATATGACTAAAAAGACTTAAAAGAAAATACCACCCTGAGCAAGATAACTCAGTCACAAAAGAATGAATATGGTATGTACTCACTGATAAGTGGATATTAGCCCAAAAGTCCGGAATATCCAAGTTTCACTTTACAGTAACCACTGGACTGAGAGTGAGGTCCCAGATGGAGGAGTGGGAGAAGGGACTGAAGGAGCTGAGGGAGTTTGTAGCCCCATGGAGGGAGCATTAGTGTCAACTGGCCTGACCCCGCCCCCGGGTCCTCCTGGAGGCTGGAAACCAACCAAAGAATACACATCGAGGGGCCCATGGTTCGGACCCCATATGTGGCAGAGGAGGGCCTTGTTGGCCATCAGGGGAAGGAGAGGCCCTTGGCCCTGAGGGTGTTAGAGGCCCCAGTACAGGAGAATGTCAAGATGGGAAGACAGGAGTAGATGGGGGAAATACCCTCATAGAGGCGGGGGAGAGGAGAAGGGATGAGGGTTTCCAAAGTGAGACCTGGAAAGGGGGAAACATTTGAAATGTAAATAAAGTATCAAAAAATTAAAAAAAAAAAAAAGGTTTACTCAAAACCCAAGGCAAACTTGGTTTATAGTAATAGTTGTAAGCTAAATTAGAGTTTGATACATGGGAGTATAATAGCCTTTTCTGTTCTACATTTAAGTGCTTTATAAATTGTTAATCATATAGTTGGAACAAGATAACCCATAGATTCTATAGTAGCAGACTTTCTTCCTGCATGTATGGGTCTCTTTCTTTTGACACTACATTCTATATGAATCCATTTTACATCTGTTTAGATGTAATTATTTACTTCATTTTCATTCATGAGTTAATCCAAATTCATATGATAATATATAATTCAGGTTACCATTATAAAGTAAAGAGTGCTATAATTATTCTTAAAATTTATTATAATGGGACATATCTTAAAACATTGAGAAGATTCAATCTAAAATTAAATAAATGCTTGGGAAATTCAAAGATGAAAATTCTCATGACATTATAATTTAATCTGCATGGTTAAATTTTGCAAAACTGAACATATCCTTACATTGAATTATGGATTATATTACTCTTAAGGAAATGGAATCTAGCGTCTATGGCTCTCCCAGTTATACCATATTACTTGGAGTAATTTTGCTCATCGCTTGAGTTGATGATATTGATATAACCATTTTCTTTCCCCCGTTATTTCAAGTTACACATGCAACAATGTTTTTTTCTCATCATCTGATGAAACAATACTACAATATTATGGTTTTGCCACAGAGTCATAAAAGTTATATTACTCTTAATATTCCTTCCAGTAATATTTGCACTGAGCTCAGGGGATTGTGTCTGTCTGTAATTAAATAAGTTAAAGCTTACAACAAAGTATGTGCTTGTTAGGAACATACTTTACTGTTGTGTTTATAAAAACATATAGAGAGATATATGTTATATGGGGTTATGGGGAGGTATATGTGGGGGAAGGGTGTGCCTCAGCAGACCCGAGCCCAGGCATCCCTTCCCCCTGAGGAACCAGCCACACACAAAGGTATAGTATAGAAATAGAGTTTATTTAGGGCATGGGGAGGGTAGTAGAGGCAGAGAAAGGCAGAGATAGGAAGAGAGTAGAGAAGGTGGAGGCAGGCCATGACCACCTGGAGAGAGGGGGGGGAGGGAATGAGGAGAGATAAGAGAAGTAAGAGAGAGGCAAGAGACAGAAATAAGAGAGAGAGGAGGGGGCAAGCAGCCCCTTTTATAATAGGCCAGGCCCACCTGGCTGTTGCCCGGCAACTCTGAGGAGGAGCATACCTGTTTGTTGCTAGGTAACTGTGGGATGGATTTTAGACAGAATGCCAACATTCCCCCGTTTTGGTTTAATTAAAAAGAAAAATTAGAAAAGGCAATGGCAAAGCAGGAATAGGGGCGTCGTAATATCTGACTGCTTCATGCTGGCATTGGGGTGACATGTCTCTGGGGAACCTAGAAGAATGGGGCTGGGGAATGTTTGTCCAGTCGTAGGAGAGTTGGCCGTTTCCTTGCTGTCCAGGGTTTGTGGAGCTGTCTGAGGGTCCAGCTAGAAGCCTCTGTGTTTGAGAGGAGCTGTCCTGGGTGTAGTAAATGTCTGGACTTGACAAGATATTGAAACGCATTATTATAGGTAGAAAAATAAGCTTAAGTACATTTGGGAGAAAGAAACTTTTTAAGATGTACATTTTAAACACAGAGGAATCCCACCCTTTGGAATAGGTAGTAAGTGGGAACCTTGGGCAGATGTACTTACCTGGATGGAGTCTATTGGGTCCATGAGGCAGATCTGAATGGATTTTCTGTAGCTTATAAATTTATAAAAGAGATAACAGCATGAGTTAACAACATAAACTGTCTTTAAGATGAGCCTTTTGTGGAGCAGAAGGGGCATGATTAAAAAGTTGAAAAAGTTGGATCGTATAGTGGAATGTTTAATTTGAGTTAGGCAAATTTATAGGGACTTAGATTATATTAGGACAGTGGTATAGCAAGGAAAGGAAGGTAAGGAGATAACAGATTACATCTGTGAAAGCTTAGCTGTCAATATTGTCAGAAATCTGAGAAATAAACAATAATCTAGCAGTTATATTATTTTAAAAAATGACAGAGTCCACTAGTCAATAGTTCCTTGGTCTCTGTGGCAACTCGGGCAGAGTCAGTCTGGCTTTCAAGTGCAGAAGATGCAGGGCTTTTTCTCTGTGGAATGGATACAGGTGACGTGGGAAGTAAGCTTACCTTGGTTTAGTAGTCAAGCCCCTTGACCCAAAGTATCTGGTTTTGTCCACTGCGTTTTTAGTGATTGTCATATCACAATCTAGGCAGAATCCTGTAGTTGTGTCCACATCATCTGAGACCATTGACCATCGCCAACTGTCAAGACTTTGGGAATTCTGTCTGCCATAACTTAAGAATTAAAAAACTTCTGACAGGATTGAGAACTGTATATATTGGTTATAGCTGAATAGAATTTAATAGCAGTAGCAAAGAGATATATGGCTAGGACCAGAATAAGGAAGCAGGCAGCAGTAGCATGGAAAGAGAGAGAGGGAGAAAGTCCCTTGTGTGTGTTGGAAGGTAGAATCCTGACCAGGGATCAGGGACTGGCTGAACAGGAGGGAGAGGGGAGGCAGCAGAGTTCCTGGCAGGGGGCTCGCATGTGTAGAAGTGGCTGCTAAGGCAAGGCAAGAGCTCCTTTAGGAGCAGATAGGGAATGAACAGGAACAAGGCTGTGTTTAGAGCAGCTGTGAGCTTTGGCTGGGCTGCAGGTATTCAAATGCACATGGGAAAGAAAGTCTAAAGGAGCTGACCACCAGGGCAGAGCCAGACCCACCTTTCCCGCTGAGAACCGAGCATAGTCAAGGAGTAGAGGGGAGAAGGGCAGCAAGTGGAGTGTCCCAGCAGGGGGCACTTAAGCAGACTTGCTTTTCAGGCTAACTAGTTGAAACAGTGGTTTCAGCAAGCTGCAAACGATACGGGGAGAGGGAAGAGTCTATACTAAGGTGCCTCAGCGAGAAAATGCCAGTTTAGAGAGATGGAGAAAGATTGCTTTAGACCAAGACATCCCATTAAATAGGGACAAAGGCAGCTAAGACTGATCCCTGGGCGAGACACATAGGGGGTGGGGGCGGTGCTCCTGAGAGAGCAGTTGTCCACGCCCGTCCTGGAATTCACAGCAGTGGCAAGAAAGGAAAGAGGAATGTCCCACCCAAGGGAAAAAGTCCTAACACGAGGGTCAGTGAAAGACTGAATGTCGTCTCCTATCCTCAAGGACTACACAGGGTAGCACCGAACTCAAGAACTCTCCCCGGAGTCCATGTGGACAGTTACTCTGACTAGTGGGGGATGGGGGCTTACGGATTTTTTTGAGCTAGGGAGCGTGGATCTCTCATCATGGCTGGGAAACAAACCTGCAGAGTTTTTAATCTGAGTCACGGCACCAATGCTGTGTTTATAAAAATATATAGAGAGATATATGTTATATGGGGTTATGGGGAGGTAGGTGTGGGGGAAGGGTGTGCCTCAGTAGGCCCGAGCCCAGGCATCCCTTCCCCCTGAGGAACCAGCCACACACAAAGGTATAGTATAGAAACAGAGTTTATTCAGGGCATGAGGAGGGGAGTTAAGAGGGTAGTAGAGGCAGAGAAAGGCAGAGAGAGGAAGAGAGTAGAGAAGTAGAGAGGTGGAGGCTGGCCATGACCAAGTGGAGAGAGGGGGGAAGGGAATGAGGAGAGG
Source organism: Uromys caudimaculatus (assembly GCA_028551405.1). Taxonomy (NCBI): domain Eukaryota; kingdom Metazoa; phylum Chordata; class Mammalia; order Rodentia; family Muridae; genus Uromys; species Uromys caudimaculatus. The sequence continues at coordinate 10,874,963 of CM052708.1, forward strand.
TAAGAGAAGTAAGAGAGAGGCAAGAGAAAGAGATAAGAGAGAGAGGAGGGGGCAAACAGCCCCTTTTATAGTAGGCCAGGCCCACCTGGCTGTTGCCAGGCAACTCTGGGGAGGAGCATACCTGTCTGTTGCCAGGTAACTGTGGGGTGGAGTTTAGACAGAATGCCAACACTTTACTTGTAAAGTAAAGCAGTTTAAATCAGCACAGATGAACTGAGATACTTGTGGTATCACCAATCAAGCTCACTGCACATTAGTCACAGTAGATATATAGTCAGGGAGACATTTAAACTCATGGCATAATGAAAACTAGTCAAAGAGTAAAAGACAATATATGCATAAAACCTAAATGAATGAATCAGATAACTAGATACAAAGAAAGAATAAAATTTCTGTGTAGTGGTCTTAACTCCAGCAGAGTAAACTCTCTGGAGTCGAAAGAGTGTCTGATTCTGTGATAGGATTAAAACACGGCAAAAATTCTTTGTGAGACTTTCTAATTCTTTTTTACTTTTCTTTCTCTTTTGTACATTTGGAATAATTTAATTTTGGTTTTTGAGATTTGGGATTATTGGCTAGCACAACTGAGCTTTGAATTCACTATGTAACCTAAGCTGTTTTTTTAGGGTGATTTCATCTAAATATTTATTGTGCAAATGCCATAGAGGACTTGAATGTAAGTTTTGAAAGTATTGGGGTCTTTCAAGGGAATGGATCTCCCTGACACACTTAAAACAGAAATTCCTCAACTCAAATGTGAGATTAGTAGTCTATTATTAATTCCCATAGAGCTTTTGATTGTAGACTCTTGCTGTTTGAATTTATAATCTATATCTTGTGCCCAATTTGAGAAAGTGACTTGCCATGATAAAATAATATTTTAATTTGCTTGAGCCTTTTCAATTTGGCAGGATAGAGTATTATCTTCTAAGCCTTATGTACAAAATACTGAAATCTGCTTTTGATTTTGTAATTTAAATTGCAGGTAAACACAACTTCAAATTCTTAAGACAGGCATTAATATATTAATTTATGACAGAAAGAAAATGGAAAACTAAAATCAAATTCTGTAAATCTGCTAATAGTGATTTTTCTACAAATAATATGGAACAGAACAAATTTTATCAATAGGATTAAATTATTCAAGTACTTCTCATTCATACAGTGCAATTCACATTATCTAGATTGCACAAATATTTCTCCTTTTGCCTAAATACAACTATTTCTGACAACCTTCTTTTTCAACAACAGCAGACTAATCTGTAGGTATTATTTTTACTTAGAACTTGTGATGTTGTTGACTTCTCTAGGGGCATGGGCTAGTCTCCATCTTGTTTGTTGAGATAGGGTCTTTCATTAAAACTAGACCTTACTTACCAGTATAGCCAAACTGAATGGCCAACAAGTTATTGGATTGTCAGTTCTCATCCTTCTAATCCTGACATTAAAAGCATGACAAGAAGCTTTACTTTTTACATGATTTCTAGTTATCTACACTCATATCCATGCTTGCATGACAGTCCTTTTTACCAATTAACCATCTTTAAAAAAAGTGAATTTAATTTTCATTAATTTATTTATTAACTTTATATTCTCATTGCAGCAACTGCTTCCTTCACTTCTCCAGCTCTAACCCTCACAACACCATGCCTACACATCCCAGCTTCCCTTTCTCCTTAGAGTATGGGAGGCCCCAAATGGGGAAATGCATGCCCTGACACATCAAATCCTACAGGTCTAGGAACATCCTCTTCCACTGCAGCCAGACAGGGCAGACCAAGTTGAGAAAGTAATCCAAAGGCAGGGAACAGAGTCAGAGATAGCCCATGCTTTGACTGTTAGGTGATCCATGTGAAGACAAATGCATACATTTGCTGTATCTGTATAGAGGGCCTAAGTCCACCCCATGAATGCTCATTGGCTAGTACTTTAGTCTCTTTGAGCCCCCTTGAGACCAGGTTAGTTGACTATGTAAAGCCACCATGATGAATGTTATAGAGTCTGCAAGAGAAAACTTGATGTTTTATTAGATCACACATGTTGTATTGTACAGATATATTTGTAATGAGTCGATGTAGTACCTCAATCCATGGAAAAATAAACACAACATAGTACTCCAACCCACATAAACATAAATATCAGGTCTTCTAGAAGAACATAGCTATAGTAGTTTTTCTGAGTACACATTTTTACTCATTTTCCTATGATATATTGCCATGTATAAATAGCAAGAATAGCAATCTTGAAAATTAAATATGTACCATACATTTCTAGAAACTTTGCATTGAACTCATATGCACCTTTCTGTTGCTATAGAAAGACAGAACTACTCCAGTATTCGAGACCAAGTCTAGATCCCATACTCTCGCAAAGACTGAAGAAAACTTAGAACATACTTCTTGCACGAAATGCACATATAATAGCTATATTTTTTCTATGATCTGTTCACCACACCCTGAAAGTAATAGAAATTCTTTGTTGTCCCTGGCTGATTTAGTTAAAAATGTGATTTAAGTCACTTCTTGTTGTCACAATTGTGATCAGATAATCTAGTTATGTAATAGTTTATTTAATACAATAATTTAATGTTGGAAGCCATAAGTAAAATAAGATTGATATATGTATAAGGTCTGGATATATGAAATTATTCTATTAATTCTTCATATCTGAAACAGTTGTGTAAGTTAATGTATTCTGTGTTTACTGTGTGAATGAGCATATGCATACATGTGTATGGAGGCCGATGTCAGTATGAAATGTGTTCCTCAGTCATTCTCGACCTAATTTTTTCAGTGAGAGTCTATCACTCAACATAGTGCTCATCAGTTCAGGAAGAGATCTGGCCAGTGAGTAGCAGAGAGCTTCCTCTGGATGCCCAGTTCTGGTATGTCTTTTGGGCATCAGACTGGATTTTATTTGAATACTGGGAATATCAACTAATTAATTTATGTTTTAAATGCAGTACTTTTTCACCTGAACCATGTCCGTAGTCTTCTTTTGGAAGTTTTCTTAATACAGTGTTTTCAAAAATTAATGAACATAGTTCCTGCTTTTCAGAAGCTTTTATTCCAAAAGTTTATAAGTCTGAGCTTCAAGATATGCTATGACAACTCTGATCTACAATCTTAAGAACTTCAAGTAACCAAGGCATCAAAGGAAACTGTATCTTGAATATTTGCTCTCAATTCACAAATTCAAGTATATCAAGCACCAACTTTAATAACATAGTTTACAGAAAGAAAGCACTAAAAAGTATTAACGGTAATTCTGTCTGGGCAGAAGCAGAATGGGACCCAGAATGCTTTCTGGTAACTCTTAAGGGCTTTGCTATCAGATATAGTAAGTAATAGCCATTCCATAGAAAGGGCCCAAGCCCTTATTGTTTAAACAAATTACCCTACATTGTTTATAGATTGTATCAGAATTACTGTAAAGGGTTATGAGTGGATTTTCCAGAATGGCACTTTAAATACACAGTGATTGATTCTTTGGTTCATTCTCCCAAACATTTTTATCATTGGCAGAGCTTCTCAGAATATATTAATGTTACAATCAGGTTATGACAAAAAACATATGGATGAATGTAGCTCTAATTTTCTGCATGCATTACATATAAAATATATGAAGTTTATTGTGGTTATTGAAATGTTTTTAATTGTCAATATAAATTTATATATTAAATTTATAAATATTTATCATTTTCAACTTGAAAAATAATACACTATATTGCATTATATGCACATTATAACCACTTGCTTGATGCCTCGTTTATACAATAGTTTAAATTTTATGTTAGGAGAGATGTTTCTAATTATTTTTATTTTATAAAACAGTTAATACACTTTGTGCTTTCATATTACATGGACAAATTTATTATTCGGAAAAGACATTGTTCAAATTTTTTTACCTCTTAAATAATTTTCAAAACCCAAACTTCATTTTTTAACTTAAGGGATATATAAATTTTATAATTATTTGCTATTTATTATTTATTCACTTATTTTTATGTGTGCATTTTTGACACATCATGTGAAGCAGCTGTTTTCATAAATTTCACTTCTCTTTAGATATGTGCATTTCTTTCTATTCTTATGTACAAATATGGGTAATATCCTTAAAAATATGCAGTTTACTTCCTTGAGATATAGCTGTAGGAACAGCTATGCATGCTAGGATGCAATGATTTAGACTTATATTGCAGCTGTATAAAAAACTTAAACATTTTGTTTTAAGAAAATCATATGATTTGTTAACCCCTAAATATAATAAACAGAAAAGCTTTTTATGTTTATTCGACAAACATGATTTTCTTTACATGTCCACAAAAAATCAATATGCACTTGATAATTCAACGATGAGTATAAAAAATACCAGAGTATTAGCAAAACATGATAATAAGCTACAGTTTTGTTTAAAATAGATTAATATTATAATTTTGGTTTTTTCAATTATGGGATAAAATGTTTCTCTGAAAGTTTTTTAGTTTATATTTTCATTATAGTTGGAAGTACCTTATAAAAAGAAGAAACTTCTATGACTAACAGTTTGGGAGGTAAAAGTTTAAAAGCCTGTAGCATCATTAGTTAGCTTTTCCAGTATGCTTAAGTAAACACTGTCTGGGCAGAATTGCCTTCAGCTGTAGTCATGATGTAGAATATGTCAAGAATCTGATACTTAGATCACTTGGGAGAACCAAGGAGAGTTTCTCAAGAGCTGCATTACACTTCCTGCTCAATCCAAAGCTACAGTCTTCAAGAGGCACAATATACATCCATCACATAGACCTATGGAGAAGATAATTAAAAATAAATAAATCATATAAAAGTAGCTCTTGCCCATGAAATTTATATATAACACACATTTTTCACTGCATACAATGACTGCTCTCTGTAAAAAGGTACTCTTTCAGTTCTGGGCAGCCTCACTCCAAGTTAGTAAAATGTGTTTCTTATATTTAAACAATCCCACAATATATTGACCTAAGTACTTGTGTTAACCATTGTTGAAAGTTAAAATACTTTAATACATTTGAGGAATCTGTTTTCTGAGTATTTTATTTAATATTGTGACATACAGCATCTGCTCAAAATAAACGTTACTATTTCTGATGTAGTGAAAACAAAGAGATAAAGACTGCCTGGCTTTTATGGAATATGTCCCCAATGGTCTCCTCCTTGTACTTCAAGTTGGATTAGTGTTTATTTCACCATAAAGTTTTCTTATGCTTAAATGTGTTTGTAACAAAAGTGAAATGCTAAATTGAATAAAAGATAATATGCTCGGTACATTTAAGTTCAGCTAAATCTGAAACCTCATAACAAAAACATTTCATTCTACACAATATAAGGTAATTGGAGCTTCTGTATCCCTAAAGGCTAGATGATTGTACCAATAGTTTGCAGTCTGCAATTCATATCCATAGGAATTGAATTGTACATAAAGTGTCAACTATGATAAAACATGTTTTTAGTACTTCTGTGCATTCTGCTTCAGCAAAGGACTTGGGGCTTGCTTAGATTTGAAGTGAGAGCTCCTTAAGAGCTTCTTTATCACATAAGTTTTTGTAGAGTCATGTAGAGTTTTCTCCTTATTTTGAAGTACATCAAAATGTACAAGAAACAACTTGATAAGAAAACAAAACTGTACACAGGCATCCGAGTTGAAACAGAATTTTTTTAAAATGGCTGCTTGAAATGCATATAGAGTATATCACGTCTCTTCAAATACACTTGATTATGATAAACAACAGTCTCCATAATGGAAATATTTTAAATAATATTACAACATTTCATTTGACATAAAAAAATAAGATGAATGAAATATCATTCTGTCATCTGCATGTTAACAGACTGAGGGAAACTAGTTAAGGAAACATCCCATGATGAGTTGAAAACTTTGGCTACTATGCTGGCTAATCCTCCTCAGCTTGTTAAATTTCGTGTTCCATGAGCTAAATCATAAACTGTGCTATGTCATCCTTTCTAGTTACTTGTAAAATGTTTACATGAAGAAATGTAGATTCTCTAGTTTGAAAGCCTTTTCTAATTTTTTATCCATATGACTTTATCATATTATCATATTAAAACAGATTATTCATTATCTGATATCATTAAACTTATGTGACATTAACAATTATGCTTAGCTATATAGTTAAATATTTAAATGGTTTAGCATAGCATCAATTTTTATTTATTTTGTTTTAAAAAGGGAATCTAGTGTATGTTCATGTTTCAGAGAGGTGACAATTTTGGAAATGTGTCTGTGCAGAAGGGAAAATAGAGACAGTGGTGAGCCACGTGAGCCAGAGAGCTCCACAGAATCTTTCACTAGAATGAGTTGCCATTATACGTGACCAATGGTTGTGGGATTTAATCCGATATAGTCATTAGGAAAAGAAGACTGCAACCTAAGATATAACTCAGAAAGCAACCTATTTTATTCCTATATTTTAAATTGTTTCCACATGGTAATTATCTTCTGAAAGTTGCGTATGTCTAAAATGTGTCTGTTCCTTCCTCTTCTCTGCTGTGTAGCATACGGTATATATCTTATTGAAGACCAAATTCTACGTTTTGTAATAGCCAGCGACAACTTAAATAAAATGCATATGTTTGTAAGAATTTGTAAGCATTGTCCTGGCCATATGTCCATCTATCAGAACACATAAATAGACTTCTTATTGATCTTGATCAATAAATAATCAGGATGGATAATATGTAACTATTTTAGATAAAGTGAAATAGTTATGTACACGATGAGTACATCTAGGCTAGCAATTGGGGCAGACTTCAAATAATCACATTCCAAAAGTAGTATGTGAAAAATGCTTTTATAAATTTAAAATTAAGTGTGTTATATAGAGTTTGAAGGAAGTGCAAAATACAGTCAAAAAGGACTTGCCTTTATGGTCCTTAGGTATATAGAGCAGGACACGGGAAAAATATGCTGAAAAGCCTACAGTTCTTAAAGTAACATTAGCATCCACTGATCATTTCCATTGACTCTTTGCTAAGAAGGATATGATTTTCTGCTTTACTGTCATTCAAATGTTAGCTAACTTCTCATATGCTCACTAATTACCCATTTTATCATTTTATTACATTGTATTTCAACTTATTGTTAAAATGAGTGGATACTACTTCTACCTCAAAACTGATAGAGAAATATTGTCATTAAAAGGCAGTAATCACAATTAGTGATTTCTATATTGAAAAAGTTCAAAGTGAATATCAGAGGATTTAGTTCAGCTATGCATTCGTTATTGTGAGAATGATCTTGTCTCTATAAATCTGTATTTATTATATATTTTTGGAAAATATTCAGATATCCTTTCTTCAAAATTACTTAAGAAATATTAATTTTCATAAAGCTCTGCTTCAGAGGTGTGTACAGAACATTGGTTAGTAAATGCAGGAAGGGTAAAATGTAGTTATAAACTGCTGTGCTGAGTAGTGCATTCACCACCAGAGAATCAACACAATCTGTTTGTGCTTATGTGCAAGTAATTGCTTACAAAATACAAACACTTTTTTTATTATTCGTTTACTTTACATCCAGGTTACAACTTCCCCAAACTCTTCTCCTCCTAGTCCCTCTTTCTCACTGCCTTTTTTCCTCATTCAGGCCTCTTCCTCTTCTCTGCAGAAAAGGGGAGACCTCCCATGGATATTGACTAGCCTTGGCATATCAAGTTGCAGTAAGACTACTCACATCTTCTTCTCTTGAGGCTAGAAAAGGCACAGCAGTTAGGGGAAAGGCAGGCAATGTAGTCAAAGACAGTTCCTATTCCTCCTTTAAGACTCCCACATGAAGTGGGTCTAGGTCTGTCTCACACATGGAAAAAAATGATGCTATACCTAAATTATTATAAAATTTTCTCATAAGGCTAGGTGTGTAAGTAAACATGAACTTATGTTTAAATTAAGGACTCACACTCAATTTTCGCATAGACTATATATAAATATTAAATATCAGAATAAATTTGAAATCCTAAACACTGAATTTTTAGATAATGAATTCTCAAACTTATTCTCCAACAGAGAATTCCCCACATTCTTTCTAATTTGGGAAGGTCCTGTTACCCCACCACCTGGTACAGGAGAATGCAGAGTCCAAGGCCCTCTTGAACTACAGAATCACAGAAAGCAAAAGTTGGAATGCAGTAAAATATCTGCCTAGCATCCTCAAATTTGTGTTTTAAGCCAGAGAACAGAATCTAAACCAATATTTCTTACAGTCTTGTTATGTTTATTTCAAAAATTTTAATTAAAATTAATTTTAATATATATTATATATATTAATATATATTATGGGTTTGTTAGCTTACAGTAGATGCTAACTTAGTTGGGAAGATTTAAAATTGTGAATGTAGTCAAAATGCTATGTATAATGAATTCGATTTTATACAAATTTTTGCTATTTAGAGGAATAAATGTAAATCTCTTATAGAATTGTTTTTAGGCATTCTCTGAAACTACTTGCTAAGAGAGAAGTACAAGTCAGATGCAAAAGATACCTGTAATATATTCACATTCGTCAACACTTTGAAGGTACATCATTCTTATTCAAATGAAATTGTTCACTGTTTTCTACCTCCTACGTTCAAGAGATATGTTAAGGATATATGGATTCTCAGAGAATATTCTTCTTTTTCTTCTTTCTTTTCTTCTTTCTTTTCTTCTTTCTTTCTTTCTTCTTCTTCTTCTTCTTCTTCTTCTTCTTCTTCTTCTTCTTCTTCTTCTTCTTCTTCTTCTTCTTCTTCTCCTCCTCCTCCTCCTCCTCCTCCTCCTCCTCCTCCTCTTCCTCCTCTTCCTCCTCTTCCTCCTCCTTTTTCTTCTTCTTCTCTGTCTTCTTCTTCCTCTTCCTCTTCTTCCTCCTCCTCCTCCTCCTCCTCCTCTTCCTCCTCTTCCTCCTCCTCCTTCTTCTTCTTCTCTGTCTTCTTCTTCCTCTTTCTCTTCTTCCTCCTTCTCTCCTCCTCTTCTTCCTCTTCCTCCTCTTCCTCCTTCTTCTTCTTCCTCTTCTTTGAAGGAAGAGGAGGAGGAAGAAATGTAATAGAAAAACAGCATCCTAAAATGGAATTTAGGATGTGGACTTCTTTGTAGAGAATTTTCATGCCCAGTGACTTCTAATCACAACTTCTGTGAAAATTTTCTCTTCATTACATAGAATATTCAATGTACTAACTTTAAACTTTAGGAGAATTGAAACACTTTATAACTTCTTTATTACTACAGAAATGTTATTTTCCTCCTAACTTGTTTAAAGGTGATATTCCTAGAAGCAGTTTGAGGTATTAAAAATATTTTAAAAGAACTGAAAAATGAGCTGTATCTTGAATCACAAGCAGTATATAGATAAGACAGGATTACCTACTGTCTAAGTAATGACAAACATAATGGGATTCAGGAATGAAAGATGTCAGACATGCTTTCCAATAATACTAATAAAACAATTACTCACGTTATTTTAGAAATTGTGCCACAATTTATAATTTGTTTTAGATATCTAATACTAGAATTATCTCAAGTAAATGAATAACAAAAAATTTCATTAAATAAATTTTCCTTTTGCAATGCAAGTTTGCTGGTTAATCAGGGAATAGCTTAGGAACTCAAAATGGCATGACATATGAGGGATGGGCCAGAGCCAACACGTTCCCCTGAGTAGGAAAACAAAGGCAGGAAAGTGGACATTTGCATGTGGTTATGGCTGACAAAGTGATTTATATAAGATATAGCGACACATTGTTGAAATGTGAGCACTGAGAAAGTAAACTTTTATCAGTCTTGCACGAATAGTATTAGATGAAGAAACGATCTCATAAAAGCTAATTAAATAAACAAAATAATCATATTTTATTCTGTATCTTACAATTCCTAGTAAGAAGATTTGAGAATAATAGTTTCAATTTATTTTAATAAACTGATGTTATTATATTATAAATAAGATATCAAAATATTATCACCAACTTGTAAGCCTAAAAGAAAATTACCCACATCAATTTTAAACAATATTTACTATTGCAAAATAAAAACTAACACCATAGCCTTGAAATTCTACTCCTCATTTGAACTTGTATCCCTTATATGAAACAATTTTAAAGTTATCTTGACTTTCAGCTTTCGCCTAACTTCAGTTTTTTTATTGTAAAATGAAAGCCTTGGTTCAGTGTCAATAATTGAAATTGTAGTTTACCTTTTTATACCTATAACATCTACTACGTAGATTATACATCTAATAAAATTTTAGAATGTTGATATTTTCCTAATAAAATATGTTTGTTTTGGTAGTTCCTTTAATGGTCATAAACCCAACGTGATTCTGAAATTAAAAGCAATCCGTTAAACACTGGATTCTCAATATTGCTATGCAACTCGATAACTTAGTAATCTCTTCAATGATGCTTTGGAGCATCAAATTGTTTTCACATATTGAAAAGTTATGGAAATACAGAATTACTTATAATGTTCAAGAGTTAAATTATTTATCTATATAAACTTAGACATAAAATGAAATTTACCTCAACGAAACTACACCATTTTATCTTTATGATTTATGCTATGCTATGTTGAAACAAATTTACTCCTAGTTTCAAATGGTGACCATATAATCTGTGATCCATCTTTTCCTACTTCTTTTGGATATTTTCCAAAAATCTCTGAGTGATTTTGCTAAATAGACTTCATTATTTTCAATTATCACTGTGTAAATGCTGATGTCACTTTGATTTTCACTGATGAAGGGATGTGATGAGGACTGTCCCATATCCAACTTGCGTGAATACAGGGCTTGGGTTGATCCCAGAGCGTTTCTGATTCTGTTCTAAAACTATCCCTAGGACTAGGCCTGGAAGATTCTAGCCTAAATGCAATCCAATCTTCTGCTGTAGTACATATATGGACTGTGCCAACAGAGTCATAAGACCTGGAGCATGCGCAAATCCCAGGAATCCCACAGATATGAGATGGCAGGAATGGGGCTGCTCCCTCCCTGCCTCTATGCCTGCTCTGGAGCAAGAAATCACAACACTCAACTAACATGTCAAGGAACAGTCAGTCACATAACACAGCACCTAGAATGCCAGTCCAAGCTAATGAGGTATTTTAAAGGCCTTTTCCTTCAGCCTTCTTGGGTATTCTCACACCCTTCCCCAAAATTATATAATCCCTTGTTCACCCTGAATAAAGTGTATATAGTCACATCCACCCCAATAAAGAAATATGAACAAACTAAGGACATCTCATAGAGCTGTGTTGCTAGAGATCACCAGGGGAAGGTCTTCGCCTAAACGAACCCTGATACTAAGACTCCCAAAGAAGGTCTCTCTCATTTCTCACCTTGGGCACTTGCTACTCCTAACCAGACTGGGATCCTGCTGATCCCAGGCCTGGCTCTCCCCTTCAGGCCTTTTGTGTAGTGAAACTCTGACACTCCAGAGGGGGACTTGGACTGTGAGCCTGCAGATAAGACCTTACCCAGTCCTCTCTGTATCAACAACATTCAGACACAGTGAAAAGGCAGAAGGGACTACACTATCCAAGACTGGACCTTGAAGGCTTCAGCTTCCAGCCTCTGTCTGCTAACCTAAGCCTAGAATGTCTCTGCTTCCAAGTCTTAATGGTGAATAAACTCACCCTTGCCAGGTCTTTCTTGCACTGCTCTCTTAAGTAATCTCTTTCCTGTGCTGTTTTCTCAAGTAACCTGTTTCCTACCTGTTCTAGTGAGGGTAGGGCATATCCTGTCTGACTCATTCTGTCAAGTCTTTCTCCCATTCTTCACTTACAGGCCCCTGCCCCCAATTTGACATCACTTTCAAATAAAAATGGCTGCTTCATCTATAAACTAATTTTACCTTCATTTACTTCGTGTAGATACAAGGATGTGTCAACATTTCAGTCAGGTGAATTAAAGGTCTGTCATTCTAGCTGAATCAGACAGAACTAGCAGTACTTTGGGTGTGATCCCTGGGAGAAAAGAATGAAATGTAATATGTAATTTTTTTTAATGGAGGTCTAAGGAGGTATTCCTTTCTTCCAATTTATTATCACTGTTTGATTTATCTGGAAATTTCATAGCACATACTCCTTAGTATTCACCATATCTTAAATTCTCATGGTCTTTTCTATCTCTAATAGACAATTTAGTTTGGCCTTGGGTAAGGAGCTAAAATTTGCATGAACTTATAAAATTCTCAGAAAATTAAAAGATGGGCAAATTACTGGTGAACTTTCATCACAAGGAAATGGATGTTATGAACTTACTTCTCATTTTAGAAATGTAGGAAAACATGACCCACTGAATCACCTAAGGGATCACATGGGGTCTCTGATGCAAACACAGGGCCTACATGGAAGTACCAAGTCCTTTTTGTATATGATATTATGACTGTTAGCTTTGTATTTTGTGAAACAATTAACAGTTGGAGCAAGAGTGTTTCTGACAACATGGCCTGATTTTGGGACTTCTTTTCGTCCTATTTTTTTTTTTTTTTTTTTTTTGGTCTTTCGAGACAGGGTTTCTCTGTGTAGCCCTGACTGTCCTGGAACTCACTCTGTAGACCAGGTTGGCCTCGAACTCAGAAATCCGCCTGTCTCTGTCTCCCAAGTGCTGGGATTAAAGGCGTGCGCCACCACTGCCCGGCTTCTTTTCATCCTTTTGAGTTGCCTTGTTAAGCTTCAGTATGAGGGCCGTTAGCCTTGATTTATTGTATCTTGTTTTGTTCTGTTTTGTTGTTTGCCCTTGCAGGCCTGTTCCTTTCTGAAGGGAAAGGGAAAGAGAATGACTTAGGAAGAGAGGAGAGGTGGGGGAGATCTGGGAAGACTGGGCAACTGTGCTTGGAATGTTTTCTAGGAAAGAAGAATCCAGTTTTTAAAATAAAATAGTAATAAAGTTAATGTGAAGCGATAAAAGGAAAGGAAAGGAAGTAAACAAGCAAACATACAAGCAAAACCTGTGTAGCCTTCACACAAATGCCAACTGGCGGCACAGGAGAGCTAAGCCTACATTAGACTAACATCATTTCTAGCTTATATCTCATCATTACAAGAGACAAGCATACTCCTAAGTTTGATATTTTATGTTTAAATATATCTTTTAAGATAATTCACATGGTTATCAATTTAGATATTGCAAGGTGTTTGTATATTGCAATTTTTCTGCATGCTTAATATTATCCTTTAGATTAACAACTTATTTATAACCTCACATCTTGTCAATATTAATGATGAAGTTCTAGCTCACTGAACTTCATGGTTATTTAGTTCCTTGTATAGATATATCAGCTGATCATTCAATTTTCCAGTTAATATTTCCTCTCATGATTTTTTTTTTTACATTTCTGTATGAGAGGAGTTTATGGGGGAGAATGTTATGGAATTTTGAAGGGCCCACCTTAACATTAAAAATTCCATTTTGATTTCAGAGTCTATTTTATGATTAATTTGCTCTTTAAATAAACCCACTACTGGAAAAAAATTTCAACTTGTTCCAGGAGCCATGTCATGCTGGCAACAATCAAAATTCTGCTGGCAAATAGCCATGCTACTCCTAGCAACAACCAATAATTTCATGAGGGGGAAAAGTACCTAATGTCTCAAGGACCTTGATCTAGCTAGCAACCATTATTCATACTAATCCTTACTAGCCAATAGAAGTGCACCAACCGAATGTCAACCAATCATGTAACTGCCAATTTGGAACATCCCACAATCTGCTGCCATGATAAATAAGCAAGGCTTATACCAGCTCAGCACATTCCAAACCTTTCACTATGCTGGGGAGGTTGGAAGGTCTGAGCACAAGCTTAAATAAAGACTTTTTGATTTTGCATACTAATTGGACTCCTGGTGGTCACTGGTGGTATATGTGGACCTCCTGGAGATGTGGGTATAACCATATCACTGAACAACAGAATATAACTCAGTTAGATAAGGAATGATTAGTCTAATAAAGGAATGGCCTACAGGACAGAGAAAAAATGTGTTTTACTCTAAGAGGGCAGTAATATCTACAGAATACCAATTATTCCAAAACTTAAATACCAAAGCAACAAATATCCCAATCAAAATACAAGCTCACTGAAAAATCAGTTGTCAGAAGTAGAATCACAAATGAATAAGCCATCAGGGAAATAAAAATAACAACTTTTCTCAGCTTCCATCACTCACCATTCAGAACAGCTACATTAAAAAAAAATCACAAAATATGCTGCCATGTATAGAAAGAAGCACTCATTCCTGTTTTGTTCTTGGTCTTCTGTTATGCATAAAACATGAAATAAATTAAGCAAACATCTACTAGTGAAATCAAGCAATCTTCTACTAGTAGATCAATCAACAGTTTATATTTCTTCAGACAGAAGATACGTTATAACTTTTCACTGGTTTTATTTTATGCTGCATGGCAAGTGGCTGTTCATCTAAATGGGCTTTTATGAGAGTAACATCTATTTTATTTTCAGAAGCTTTAAAATAATTTACCTTTGATGTTCTTGTGATTTACCATTGTCATGGGTTCATTACCTTATATTTAGTATTACTAATGTTCAAAATTATTTTCTTATAAAATATAATTTATTTTATCTTCTGAATATTTTATTTATGTTTTTACATTAAATATTCCACAGATTGTATTTTAGTGTATTTCTGAAAATTATCATTTTAGGTTTGGGACATGTCTCAGCAGTTAATGGGCTTGCTTTGCAAGGATGATTATCTGAGTTTAGATTCTTAGAACCCACATGAATCAGGTCAGAGTAGCAGAGATCTGTAATCACAAAACTCTTGTGTTAAGGTTCAAGGAAGAGAAAGGGCCTTTGGTGATGTGAAATTCAGCTGGCCTGGTATAGTCAGTGATGAATAGCACGGTATTAAACAATGTGGAAGACAAGTCCTTCCCCTGAGGTTGTCTTCCAGCCTACACAACCAAGCTGTGTATGGTTTTGTACATTGTTTACTTTGGAGATAAGGCCTCACTGTTTATCTCAAATGAGCACTGAACTCCCAGGATAGCACATACTAGTCTTGAGTTTGCAGCACATATTTAGCCTTAGTTGTCCAAGTGCTAGAAGTACAAGTAAGTATTTAACCTCACCCATCTTTTTATGTATGAAAAGTCACCGTCATTTAAAGTTTATGTAATTATGCCATTTATGTACAATGCAGCATTAATACTTAAAATTTTAACACTAATTTACAAATTATTTCCTTACTTTCCCTAATTTTTGTCTGTTAAAAGCTATTGAATGTTAGATCTACCTGATATGTGCAAAAAAGATATTATACACACTTCAGAGCATATTTCTCATTATTACTTCCAAATTGTAACTTAACTTTGAAAAAAATGTCACATAGTACTTGTTTGCATTTTTCTTTGAAAACAAATTCTAAATTTTAGAGGTTTTATTCTGTCTTGTTTCAAATTTGATAACATTCTCAAATCTTACTTATAGCTTCTCTGTTTCCACTGAAGTTGTCTAGAATTTTCTGTTCTTTCCACTTTCAAATTCTTTTAAAAATTTAGCTGTTTATTTATGTTTATTGTCTCATTGTGAGTCTGCAAATCATATAATTTGAGAAACCACGGAATAATTAGGCTGTTAATTTGTGTTAGTGATGCTTGAATTTGCAGGAATATTTTCTAGTGCTTAATGAAATTATTATTGTACACATGGGGCTCTTTCTGTTAGAATTTACTGTAGTCTCAGTTTGTGGTGCAGTCCCCTTGAGAGGTGGCTGGTTTGCACCTTCCTTTTATTCTAGGCATGTTTCACACTTGCAATGTTACCTTTATTTCTTTCTTAATTTAGGAGAGTCTAGAATGAGAAGCTAATATTAAAACCAATTTCAAAATCTCTGAGTGCAGAAATTTACTCTTCCTTAGGAATGCTTTTTTTCCCTCCATATAATGAGCCAATTGCATCAGAATTTTTTCCTTCTGGTATGCACTGATATTCTGTTAATATTTATCTACTCTATAATTTAAAAACAGCTGAAAAATTTTGGAATAAAATCATTCCAGATTTTCTTCTCTAAATTAATTAGGTATAACTCCCTTTAAGTCTGTTTGAACTATTACCCAAGCCTAATTACTTTATTAATAGAAATAATACTTTTATAATATCTATCTTATTGGTGTGAGTACTTTCTTCCCACCTTACTTCTGGCTGCTTTTGCCCAATTTTCTAGAAACTGTGTGCGCAGGCACACACACACACACACACACACACACACACACACACACACACACACACCTATGTTATTTAAGCTTAGTTAAGCATTTCAAGTACTGTAAAACACATGGTAACAATATTTTAAGGTAATCTTATTCTCCAAGTAATATAATTCATTATTTTCCAAGTTAAATGGAATACAAAGAGATTTCCTTCTCAGAAGGAAACAAAAATCTTAGCACAAGGCAATTTGCACAATGCATTAGGGTAATGCACACGACACATTTTGGTTTACTAATATATAATTATTGAAAATCATATTTGATTATATAATCTGAATATAATATAATCAATAGTGTAATTTTTTCATTTTAATTTTCTACTCAGAATTATCCTGTACATTCTTCTGAATATCCAATTGTGAGATTTTCTTGCTTATGCATTTCTGTGATTTCTGTCTTCTAAAATAAATTGCTTTTACAAGAAGAGGATATCATTTGTATTAATAGCATTAATGATTACGTGACACTACCATAAACCTCACATTATACTTACATAACAAATAATGCCAATCATATAATCAAGAATAATTCTTCTTAATTATTAAGTTTCTTCCCATGGCATTTGTTTTAAAAATGCTATTTATTAGTGTATAGCAAAATAAAACTGGCAACTATAATAAAAGAGATATACAGGGGTACCTTTATATATCTTTAATTCTATGCATGATTCACTTCTAGTAATTGAATTGGAATCATACACTAGCGTTGACTAAGAAAGAAAGCATGCATAAAACATTCCTGTCCTTCCTTCTAACATAGCTCATGGTACCTTGAAATTTAACATACATTGTAGTCCATTCCATATTTTAGAATGTCTAATTATGCTTATACTGTAGACAAAACTTACATATTCACTAAACTTAGTGTTAAATACATGGTTCCACATACTAAATTAAAATTATCAACATTATTTATCTTACGATGTTTGATAGAAACACAGGATGATACAAAAGGGGAATGTCAAGGTGGGAATATGGGAGTGGGTGAGCAGGTGGGTGGGAGGTGGAATACCCTCATAGAGGCGGGGGAGTGGGAGGGGGGAGGGGGTTTCTAAAGAGGAGACCTAGAAAGGGGGAAACATTGGAAATGTAAATAAAGTATCAAAAAATAAAAATAAAAAATAAATAAATAAATAAAACTAAAAAAAAGTCTAGTTGTATCTTATATTATATATTTGATTTAATTAATACATGTAAGTCTATGTGTATATATACACATATATTATTTAAGTAAAAACTTCCTACCTGGCTTGACAATGCTTCCCAAGGTCTATTTACCACTTAACAGAATACCCAATAAGAGGCATGAGAAGCCTCTTTTCAGTTTGCTGTTCAAAAGCATCTTTAAGACTCCCCAAATATTTCATTGTTATTGCTTTAGTTTACCTTCCTCATTGCTAAGGAAACCATGCACTTTAGACATGAACCTGAGGGTTCAGATTTGGATATAACCTGAAAGTCTCCCCCATGGAATACTGTAGCCAGTAATTTGCTACTTTTTTGGTTCCTTTGTCTTCCATCCTTGTCCATTCCTTTTCTTCCACCATTTTAACCCCTTAACAATAAATAGGAATAAAGAGATAGAGGGTAAAAGAAACACTTCCCTGAATAAATTCTGGTGTCTGAAAAGGATAACATTATCCTTAGTCTGCTTCCTGCTGATTAGGAGCATTGAATTCCATGGGACAAGTTTGGCCTACACCATCAGGATACCTAATTTCTTGTTGTTGTTTCATGATTGGACATGATACTTAACAAACCACGACCAACAGCAACCAACAACCAGCCAAACAAGAGCCCACCCCGCTTTTCAGAGTCCTAGTATTTATATACATTCTGAAAGATCCCCAGAATTCCAAACATCACATAATCACTGAAACTATCTACAACTGGAAATGCACACCTCTACTAGAGCATGAGGCAAATCACTGTCAGCTGCTGTGGAAAATCTGAAACAGCCCCATATCCCACACATGTAATTAAAGCAAAAACATATTCTTATATTTTTGTGCTTTTAAAAAAAATTCAAAATTGTCACTAGAGCATGCTAGCTTCTAAAAAGCAAAGCAACCACCTAAAATTCCACCTAAAATGATCAGATAATTATAACTCTAAGGGTGGAATAGTTGTTCAAGTATCTTGTTAGATAGCAGTAGCTCTCTAAATGAAGTTGAGGCCATATCAATAAGAGGGAAATCATGGATATTATGGGAAAATTAAGCAATTTTCTAGGATTAAAGAGATCTTGGACTGTGGGCAAATGTCTACAACTATGACTTTATTAAACCAATATATTTTCTAACTGCATTCTAAATATTAATTCTTATGCACACAGATGAATAGAGTCCCCACCCTTCATCAAAAAAATTTTTTCTTTGCAGCAGTCAGAGACCCAGAATGAATCCAAAACTGGTCAAATAACAGAAAGCTAGTTATCTCTTTAAGATTGGGAGCATTGCAGAAGTAGGGGGTAGATATTTTATAAAATCTAAATGAACTTGAAGTCACCTGTTAAACTGTGTATCCTAGAAATATAAGTGAAGTGGCATTCATGAAGTTTCAAAAACACAAAAACATTAATAAAATATGAAAAGTCCAACAGACTTGCTAACAGGGTAGAGGAAAGCCTCATGGGACAAAAAACTACAAGCCATTAAAAACATGGAGCACAAGAGAAATAGACTTCCACAGAGAAGAATCTCATCCCACAACAAATTTGTTATTCAATACCAACTGATCAGACAGGTAATAATACACTCAAAAGTAATGTGCTAAGGATTTTAAAAAAATTATTGGATATTTTATGTATTAACATTTCAAATGTTCTTCCCTTTCCTGGTTTCCCCTCCAGAACTCTTCTCTCCAATGGCGCCTTTCCTTGCTTCTATGAGAATGCTCACCATCCCACCTACCCACTCCTATGTCACCACCATGGCATACTCCTACTCTGGGAAATCCAGACATCACAAGATGAAGGACCTCTCCTGCCACTGATGCCAGACAATGCCATCCTCTGCCACATATGCAGCTAGAGCCATGGGTCCCTCCATGTGTATGTACTCTTTAGTTGGTGGTTTAGTCCCTGGGAGCACTGGGGAGGTCTAGTTGATTAATATTGTTCTTCTTATGGGGTTGCAAATTCCTTCAGCTCCTTCAGTCCTTTCTCTAACTCTACCATTGGGGACCCCATGCTCAGTCCAAAGGTTGGATGCAAGCATCCACCTCTGTATTTGTCAGGCTCTGGCAGAGTCTCTCAGGAGACAGCTATAAAAGGCTCATGTCAGCAAGCACTTAGCATTCTCAACAGAATCTGAGTTTGGTGTCTGTATATAGGATTGAAACCTAGGTGGGGCAGTCTCTGGATGGCTTTTTCTTCAGTCTCAGCTCCACCCTTTGTCTCCATATTTCCTCCTGTGAGTATTTTGTTCCCCCTTCTAAGAAGGACTGAAGAAGACACATTTTGGTATTCATTCTTCTTGAGCTTCATATGATCTGTGAATTGTATCTTGGGTATTACAAGCTTTTGGGCTAATATCAACTTATCAGTCAGTGCATACCATGTGTGTTCTTTTGTGATAGGGTAACCTCACGCAGTTACATCCATTTGCCTAAGAATTTCAGGAAGTCATTGTTTATAATAGTTGAGTAGTACTCCATTGTGTAAATGTACCACATTTTCTGTATCCATTCCTCACTTGAAAGACCTCTGGGGTCTTTCCAGCTTCTAGTTTTTATAAATAAGGCTGCTGTGAATATAGTGGAGCATATGTCCTTGTTATATGTTGAAGCATCTTTTGAGTATATGCCCAGGAGTGGAATAGCTGGGTCCTCAGGTAGAACTATATCCAATTTTCTGAAGAACTACCAGTCTGATTTCTAGAGTGGTTATACCAGCTTGCAATCCCAGCAACAATGGGAGAGTGTTCCTCGTTCTCCACATTCTCACCAGCATCTGCTGTTACCTGAGTTTTTGATCTTAGCCATTCTGATTGGTGTGAGGTGAAATCTCAGGGTTGTTTTGATTTGTATTTTCCTGATGACTAAGGATGCTGAACATTTCTTTAGGTGCTTCTAAGCCATTCAATATTCCTCAGTTGAGAATTCTTTTTTTGCTCTTTATCCTATTTTTATAGGATTATTTGGTTCTCTGGAGTCTAATTTCTTGAGTTCTTTGTAAATATTGGATATTAGCCCTCTATTTGATTTGAGATTGGAAAAGATCTTTCTGAATCTGTTGGTTGCCCTTTAGTTCTATTGACAGTGTCCTTTGCCTTACAGAAGCTTTGCAATTTTATGAGGTCCCATTTGTTGATTGTTGATCTTAGAGCACAAGCCATTGGTGTTCTGTTCAGGAATTTTTCCCCGTGTCCATTTGTTATAGGCTCTTCCCAACTTTCTCTTCTATTAGATTCGGTGTATCTGGTTTGAAGTGGAGGTGTTTGATCCACTTAGACTTGTGCTTAGTTCAAGGAGATAAGAATGGATCAAGAAATCTTCTCTGTGCTGACCACCAGTTGAACCAGTACCATTTGTTGAAAATGCTGCCCCCACCACTGGATGGTTTTAGCTCCTTTGTCAAAGATCAAGTGACCAGAGCTGTGTGGGTTCATTTCTGGGTCTTTAACTCTCTTCTATTGATCTACCTGCCTGTCTTTGTACCAATACCATATATGTTTTTTTTGTTTGTTTGTTTGTTTTTGTTTTTTGTTTTTTTTTAAATCACTATTGGTCTGTAATACAGCTTGAGGTCAGGCATGGTGATTCCCCCAGAAGTTCTTTTACTTTTGAGATTAGTTTTTGCTATCCTGGGTTTTTGGTTATTCTAAATGCATTTGCAAATTGTGCTTTTTAACTCTATGAAGAATTGAGTTGGAATTTTGATGAGGCTTGCATTGAATCTGTAGATTGCTATCTGCAAGATGACCAATTTTACTATGTTAATCCTGCAAATCTATGAGCAGGGGAGAGTTTTCTCTCTTCTGAGATCTTTGATTTTTCTTCAGAAATGTGAAGTTCTTGTCATATAGATATTTTACTTGCTTGTTTAGTGTCATACCATGGTATTTTATATTATTTGTGACTATTGTAAAGGGTGTCGTTTTCCTAATTTCTATCTCAGTTTATTTATCCTTTGAGCAGAGGAAGGCTACTGATTTAATTTTATATCCAGCCACTTTGCAGAAGTTGTTTATCAGTTTTAAGAGTTCTCTGATGGAATTTTGGGGTCACTTAAGTATACTATCATATCATCTGATAATAGTGATATTTTGACTTCTTCCTTTCCAATTTGTATCCTGTTGACCTTCCTTTGTTGTCTAACTGCTCTGGCTAGGATTTCAAGTACTATATTGAATAGGTAGGGAGAGAATGGGCAGTATTGTCTAGTCTCTGATTTTAGTTGGATTGCTTCAAGTTTCCCTCCATTTAGTTTGATGTTGGCTACTGGTTTGCTTTATATTCCTTTTACTATGTTTAGGTATGGACCTTGAATTCCTGATCATTCTAAGACCTTTACCATGTACAGGTGTTGAATTTTGTCAAATGCTTCTTCAGCATCTAGGGAGATAACCATGTGGCTTTTTTCTGTGATTTTGTTTACATAGTAGATTATGTTGATGGGTTTCCATATATTGAACCATCCCTGCATCTGTGGGAAGAAGCCTTCTTGATCATGGTGAATGATTCTTTTGATGGTTTTGTTTGTTTGTTTTGTTTTTTTGAATTTGGGTTGAGAGAATTTTATTGAGAGAATTTATAAGGGAACATGGTCTGAAATTCTCTTTCTTTGTACTTTCTCTATGTGGTTTATGTTTAAGCATAATTGTGGCTTCATAGAGTGAAATGGGTAGTGTTCCTTCTGTTTCTATTTTCTAGAATAGTTTGAAGAATATTTGTATTAGATATTCTTTGAAGGTCTGATAGAATTCTGCACTGAACCCATCTGGTCCTGGGCTTTTTTTGGTTGGGAGACTTTTAATGACTGCTTCTATTTCTTTAGGGGTTATGAGATAGTTTAGATGGTCCTGATTTATCTTTTGTACCTGGCATCTGTCTAGAAATTTATCCATTTCATCCATGTTTTCCAGAGTTGTTGAGTATAGGCTTTTGTAGTAGTATCTGATGATTTTTTGAATTTCCTCAGTTTCTGTTGTTATATCTTCCTTTTCATTTCTGATTTTTTTAAAAAATTTTTATACTGTCTATGTGCCCTCTGGTTAGTACAGCTAAGGGTTTATCTATCTTGTTGATTCTCTCAAAAAACTAGCTCCTGGTTTTGTTGATTCTTTGTATAGTTCTTTTTTGATCCTACGTGGTTGATTTCAGCCCTGAGTTTGATTAATTCCTGCCATCTACTTCGCTTGGGTATATTTGCTTCTTTTTGTTCTAGAGATTTCAGGTGTGCTGTCAAGCTGCTCATGTATGCTCTCTCCAGTTTCTTTTTTGGAGGCACTCAGAGCTATGAGTTTTCTTTTTAGCACTGCTTTTATTTTGTCCAGTAAGTTTTGGCATGGTGTGCCTTCATTTTCATTAAATTCTAAAAATTCTTTAATTTCTCTCTTTATTTCTTCCTTGACCAAGATATCATTGAGTAGAGCGTTTTTCAGCTTCCATGTGTATGTGCCCTTTCTATTTTTTTTTTTTTTTTTTTTATATTTTAGACCAGCCTTCGTTCATGGTGATCTGATAGTATGTGTGGGATTATTTCGATATTCTTGTATATGTTGAGGCCTGTTTTGTGATCAATTATATGCTCAGTTTTGTAGAAGGTGCCATGAGGTGCTGAGAAGAGATGAAATTGTTTTGTGATGAAATGTTCTATAGATATCTGTTAAAACCATTTGTTTCATGACTTCTGTTAGTTTCATTGTGTCTCTGTTTAGTTTCTGTTTCCATGATCTGTCCATTGATGCGAGTGGGGTGTTGAAGTCTCCCACTATTATTGTGTGAGGTGCAATGTGTGATTTAAGCTTTAGTAAAGATTCTTTTATGAATGTGGGTGCCCTTGCATTTGGAGCATAGATGTTCAGAATTGAGAGTTCTTCTTGGTCAATTGTTTTTGATGAGTATGAAATGTCCTTCCTTATCTTTTTCCATAAAATTTGCTTGAAATTTGACTTTATTCCTTATTAGAATGGATACTCCAGGTTGTTTCTTGGGACCACTTTCTTGATAAATTTTTCTCTAGCCTTTTACTCTAAGGTAGTATCTGTCTTTTTCACTGGGATGCATTTCCTGTATGCAGCAGAATTCTGGATCATGTTTACATATCCAGTCTATTAGTCCATGTCCTTTTATTGGGGGAAATGCATGCAATGATAGTAAGAGACATTTAGGAATAGTGATTGCTGCTTCCTGTTATTTTTGTTGTTAGAGATGGAATAATGTTTGTGTGGCTATCCTCTTCTGGTTTGTTGAAAGGTTACTTTCTTGCTTTTTTAAGGGTATAGTTTCCCTCCTTGTGTTAGAATATTCCACCTATTATCCTGAATTTGTGTAAAGATATTGCGTTAATTTGGTTTGGTCATGGAATATCGTGGTTTCTCCATCTATAGTAATTGAGAGTTTGGCTGGTTATAGTAGCCTGGGTTGGCATTTGTGTTCTCTTAGGGTCTGTATGACATATGTTCAGGATCTTCTAGCTTTCTTAGTCTCTGGGTGAGAAGTCAGGTGTAATTCTGATAGGTCTGCCTTTATATGTTACTTGACGTTTTTTCCCTTACTGCTTTTAATATTCTTCCTTTGGTTTTTTTTTTTTTTTTTTTTTTTTTTTTGCATTTGGTGTTTTGACTATTATGTAATAGGAGAAATTTCTTTTCTGGTCCAATCTATTTGGAGTTCTGTAGGGTTCTTGTATGTTCATGGACATCTCTTTCTTTAGGTAAATATTCTTCAATAATTTTATTGAAGATATTTACTGGCCTTTTAAGTTGGGAATCTTCACTCTCTTCTATACCTATTATTCTTAGATTTGGTCTTAACATTGTGTCCTGGATTTCCTTGATGTTTTTGGTTAATAACTTTTGGCATTTTGCATTTTCTTTGACTGTTGTGTCAATAAATATATGTTACCTTCCTCACCTGAGATTCTCTCTTCTATCTCTTACATTCTGTTGGTGATGTTTGCACCTATGACTCGTGATCACTTTCCTAGATTTTCTATCTCCAGGGTTGTCAACCTTTATGATTTCTTTATTGATTCTCTTTTTTTTTTAATTTTATTTTTGATACTTTATTTACATTTCCAATGTTTCCCCTTTTCTGGGTCTCCTCTTTGGAAGCCCCCTATCCCGTCCCCATCCCTACCTCTATGAGGGAATTCCACCTCCCACCCACCCGCCCACCCATGCCCCTGTTCCTACCTTGACATTCCCCTTTACTGGGGCCTCTAACACCCTCAGGACCAAGGGCCTCTCCTCTCTCCCTGATGGCCATCAAGGTCGTCCTCTGCCTCATATGTGGTCCAAACCATGGGTCCATAGATGTGTATTCTTTGGTTGGTGGTCCAAACTTCAGGATGACCGGTGAGGGGTGGGTGGGTCAAGCCCATTGGCGCTGTTGCTTCCTCCATGGGGCTGCGAACTCCCTCAACTCCTTCAGTCCTTTCTCCAACTCCTCCATCTGGGACCTCACTCTCAGTCCAGCGGTTACTGTTAAGTGAAACTTGGGCATTCTGAACTTTGGGGCTAATATCCGCTTATCAGTGAGTACATACCATGTTCCTTCTTTTGTGACTGAATTACCTCGCTCAGGATGATATTTTCAAGTTCCATCCATTTTCGTGTGTGTGTGTGTGTGTGTGTCTGTGTGTGTGTGTGTGTGTGTGTGTGTGTTCCTGTAATTTTTAAAAAGATTTTTGTGTTTCCTCTTTAAGAACTTCTATGTGTTTAACTGTGTTCTACTGTATTTAATGGAGTTATTTATGTCCTTCTTAAAGTCCTCTAGCATCATCACGAGACATGATTTCAAATCTGAATCTTGTTTTCCAGTGTGTTGGGGTATCCACGACTTGCTGTGGTGGGAGACGTAGGTTCTGATGATGCCAAATAGCCTTGGTTTCTGTTGCTTGGATTCTTGTACTTGACTCTTGTCATTTGTTTTTCCTGGTGTTAATTGGTCTTGTTGTCTCTGACTGGAGCTTTTCCCTCCTTTGGGCCTTTGAGCCTGTGATCCTAGGTGTGTTAGCACTCCTGAGGAGACCAGTTCTCTCCAGGTTGGATTTGGGTAAGGAGGACTGTGGGATATCTTTAGCTCCTGGGCACAAATGGAGACTGAAGGATCCTGTCCCAGGCTGCTCTGCAGTTCCTGTGTCCTGTGCACTCCTGGTGGATCCCTCTTTGGACAGTTATTGGAGTGAAAGTGGTAGTCTCATCGGTGAGCTTAGGAGTGAGAGCACTCCTGTGAAACCAGTTCTCTCTGGGCGGGATTAGTGATAAGGATTAAGAAGGTTGTATTTATATGCTTAAGCATACTGAGATAGATGTCCATATAGATACGGTAGTAATATTTTTAGATCGGAAGAGATCATTGACTAATGTTAATGATTTTCCCAGACTACATAGCTTGTTCAGGAATTAATAATAAAGAGGCTGACACTGGAATTAGAGATTTTATGTACTCATTGTTAATGTATAGATTATCCTTGGAGATTGAGTCTGACACTTTAAATTACTCTCAAAATCATCAAAGGCAGAGCTTATAAACTAGGGATCACACTTACTCTACAGTGTCTTTATGACTGACTAGTACCAAGCAGGAAAAAGTAAAATAAAAAGATCAAAAATGGTCTCTGTTTCACATAACCTATCCAGATTGTTTATGGTCCTTTAATGTGGTGGAGTTTCATTAACTATAAATCTCTTCCCATTTTCCAGATCCAAAATGATATGCAGGCATATGAGAAGAATTTTAGTGAATGGCCATGTGCAATGCTCTGGATATTCCTATAACAAAGCAAGCTTCATCATCAAGTCACAGATGTCTGTTTAGCTGTTCTAGGTGAGTTTTCATCTCCCACAGCAATTAAAGTCTTAAAACACAACAGAAATAACTCTGTTCCATAAGACCCAAGACCTTGACTTCCTCTAATCAAGAGGCATAACCTCTTTCATATATTCTGTTGTTGTGTGATCCCTGTGACTACCATGGCTGTAGAATTGAAAGCAACAGATATTATTGAAGTTCTAAAACCAAGGATTAAGATATCTCATGAGAAGTTACCTTTATACCCTGAGGTGCATGTCAGCTTGTCAGAAGCCATTGCTAGGAGGAAGCCCAAGCTACACACAGATCGCAGGAAAGTGCAAGAAGGACCCTTGGCTGTTGCGAGGTGTTCTAATCATTTTAACTCACAAAAATAAATGGTTATCACAGTTCTCTTAATGACACACAACAAGAGTTGGCTCATTTAGGAAAATGAGAGTTCATGAATAAAAAGCATCTCCCAAATTTCAACAGGTGCAAGATAAGACTGTTCATCTTTTAAATTTCCTTACTAAAAAGAATTACTTTCAGCTACATATTTTACAGCTAAATTAAATACATAATAACAACACACAAAGCAATACATTTATGATGTTACAAAACAAGACTTGAGCAGATATTAGTAGGTTATACTACATCTTTTAGATATTTTATATTAAATATTTTATAATTTTAATTTTTATCATATTTACTGACCTTCAAATGTGTACTATAGAATATTTCAAGGTTTTAATATAATTAGGTCAGTATGAAATTTCATAATTATGCACACAACTTAGTTTTTGTCATAAAAACACTGGCAGAAACATAGATAAACATGCTTATGTCTTTCTAGAAAGTCAAAATTTACCAAAATAAAATAAATTTATAAACTATATTGTTTCATTACCAGTTATGTGTCAAGTTGTCCTAATTTTTCTTGGTATCACAGCTAGGCAAAAACAGATAGACAGATCACACATGTATGGTACATCGCTATATCAATCTAACTACTATGTATGCATGTATTTATCTACACACATATGTATGTATTTCTCTCTATATATGTATATAGATATATGTATATATGTCTATATGTACAAACAAAAACAGACACATATATGTATATATACACACATGTGCATACATAGATACATATATGTTTATATACATACACACAAACACATAGATACATAATAGCTATAAAAGATTCAGGCAAACGAGGAAGCATTTGAAGATTTCCAAAGACATCTAGCTGAGGGATAGAAGCAGGAATTTGTTAGGATGCCTAAGAGTCTCTCCTGAAGAGGGAAAAACTGTAGCCATAGGTCAGAGTAAACCCTAGCCTTAGGACTGAGTCAATTTATAAAAACAAGTGTAATTCTCTGCAGATTGGAGGAGCAATGGTGGGAATAGATCCTTATAAACCAGTGAGAAGATGATCTAAGCCATTTCCCTGGAGAATACTGATTTGTCCCTCCTCAGTTAGCATTAATAGTTGGCAGTTTTTAAAGAGTAGAGTCCTGTGTTTAAAATATATTTTAGAATCACTTTCACATGTGTCAGTAGAAGTCACACAGTCTTGTGGAATTCTAATAAATCTTTCAGTGCCAACTATTCTAAATGAGAAATTTTAGAACTAGTTAAGTTTTAGTCATTAGGATAAGCCTAAT
This sequence comes from Uromys caudimaculatus, assembly GCA_028551405.1. Lineage (NCBI taxonomy): Eukaryota > Metazoa > Chordata > Mammalia > Rodentia > Muridae > Uromys > Uromys caudimaculatus. The sequence continues at coordinate 10,902,825 of CM052708.1, forward strand.
ATGTTTTTAGCAAAATTGAAGCTAGTTCCAGGGTGTTTGGCTGTTTGGAGACACAGTAGACAAGACCAGTGGGATGACTTTGCTTAAGATCTTTTACTAGGAATGTCAACTTGAGCATAGGATGACTTGTATTAGCCAAAAATTTCTGAATATCTACACACAAGAGACATATCGTCTTTGAAATCTGCTTTATTCTGGCAGGTATGAAAAGTCCACCATTAGCCTGAGGAGTAAAGTCACCAAACATTATTAAATTCCTACCAGGAAGACGGTGTTCCTTGGGGAAGTTGGTACTCCTTAATTGGAGCATATTTGACAAGACTTGCAACTTCTCATAGACTAATTCAATATTCCTGTTTCGAGTGGCCTTTGAAAAGCATGAATAATGCTTCAGGCTTCTCCCTACACCTCCCTACATATAAAGCTGACAAGGCTTGTAGTTATGTTTGAAACATTGAGTTTGAAGGCCTCAGAAAAAAATGTTTCTAATTTGTCAAGCAAGCTTGAGTGGTAATAAACTAACTTTGAGGACAGAAAAAGAAAACAAATTTAAGAAATGATCCAGTGTTTTCCGGGAAAGATGTCTTTCTTACTTTACAGATTGAACATTTAATGCACATTATTACAAAATAAATATATTGTTACTGTAAGGTTTTTAAAAACAGCAATAATGAACATATATGAAGTTGCATTTCTAAGTCACAAATTCTGTGAAAATATAGACAACAACCAATAAATATAGTGATTTAATTTCTGTCTACTCCTAGAGTGTTCGATGCTAGGGTGCTGTTTAGTGAATGATTTATACCCTCACAGTAAGGCAATGCTCACTGAAATAGTGTGTTTTCTTTATTTCTGATAAAAAACACAGACTAAATGCAAAAGAATGGGTTTATCTTGCTTATATTTCCATATCACATTCCATCAGTGAGGAAAACCAATCCATTAACTCAAAGTGGGAACTTTGAGGCAAGAACTAAATTATATACCATGGAGGAGCGCTTCTTGCCCTGGTCACTAGGACTTGCTCAGTCTGCTATCTTCTACAGCTCAAAAACATCTACCCAGGGGTGCGACTACACACAATGGGCTGGGCCTTTACAAATTAATCACTAGTCAAGAAAATGCCCCCAAAGAACATCTACGAAGACAAATCTGATGAAAATGTTTTCTTAATTTATATTTCTCTTCCCCTATTCCTTTTGCTTGTATCAATTTGATAATAGAACTGGCTAGCACTCAGTTAATGATGGTTGTTTACGAGACGTAGGCTATTTTGCGTTTTATATAACAGATGAATGCTATGTAGTCTTATAATATTCAAATGTGCAGATTTAAAAGCAATTGGGTCCTGGGAATCTTTTACTTTCCTGGCATCTGGAACTTTCTGGTGGCTATCCCCAGTTCCCATACCCCATTGCTACACACCTCTGTCCAATTTCCTGACCCTCTATATATCTCTCCTGTCTCCACCCACACCTGCCCCTCCCCCCATTCCCCTCCCCCTCCCCACTCTCTCCCAAGTCCCTCCCACCCTCTTCGTCCCCTGATTATTTTGTTTCCTCTTCTAAGTAGGAAGGAAGCACCTACATTTTGGTCTTCCTTCTTCTTGAGCTTCATATGTCCTGTGAGTTGTATCATGGGTATTCTGAGGGTTTTGCCTAATATTCACTAATATCAGTGAGTACATTCCATGTTTGTTCTTTGGTGACTGGGTTACCTCATTCAGGATATTTTTTAGTTCCATTCATTTGCCTTTAAATTTCATGAAGTCATTGTTTTTAGTAGCTGAGTAGTACTCCGTTGTGTAAATGTACCACATTTTCTGGAAGAAAAACAGTATCAACCAACCAGTCACCCTCCAGAGCTCTCAAAGACTAAACCACCAACTAAAGAGTACGCATAGAGAGACCCATGGCTCCAGCTGCTTATGTAGCAGAGGATGGCCTTATCTACCCCAATGTAAGGGAATACTAGGTCGGTTAGTCAGGAGTGAATGAGTGTGTGTGAGAGCATCCTCATAGAAGCAAGGTGTATGGGGAATGGGATACGGCATTTGCAGAGGGGAAACATAGAAGGGAGATAACATTTGAAATGTAAACAAATAAACTAACCAATAAAAAACATGTGTACCAGAAAAAAAAAAAAAAAGAACAAAATCACATCTCTCTTCATAGAGAATGCCACCCTTAACAATTAACACCATTGGTCTACCTAACTCTCTAGGAATATTTCTCTTTTCGCCAAGAAAGACTACCCTATGGATTTAAATATATTTCCATTTGTTTCTTACAATATGCCCTTATATATTTGGTGGGAGAATAAAATTTTTTTCAACAATCATTGAAAATGACACTATATATTATTTGTTTAAATAATTTTAACTCAATTATCAACATGATTTTACCAACACGTATAAATATATAAGGGAGGAAAGGATTTATTTGGCTTAGAAGTCCCAGTCAATCATTGAGATGAGCCATGTCAGGAACTCAAGAAGAGCAGGAACCTGGAGGAAAGAACCTGGTGGGAGGAGCTAAAGCAAAGGCTATGGAAGGATGCTGCTTACTTACTCTCTTAGACTGATTTCTTATATAACTTGACCACCTCTCCAGGGATGACACTACACACAGTGGTCTGTGGTCTCCTACATCAATTGTTAATCAACTAATGTAATGCTGAATATTCCAATTTGATGGAATCACTTTCTCTTAATTGAGATTACTCTTTCCTGATGAACCTAGTTCATATCATGTTGGAAAAGCAAAATAACACAACAAAACCCACTACACCCTTGTAGGCATGATTTCTAGAGGAGAAGCAGAGACATCATGATTTATAGGTTCATGTGTCCATGTCATGGTGCTGAGCCAGTAAAGAAACAGTACTACTGTGTTTTCAAAGACAGAAAGTTTTCAGAGAGGAATTTTCATACCATGGCTTTGAGGTATAAAATGGAGTTGACAAGAAAGGCCAGGGTAGAGGAGAACAGTGTGTAGAACTGAGTGTATAAAGTAGCAGAGGCGAAACAGAAGCTTAAGGAATTGACACTGAGGACCAGCAGATGCTCTGGAAACAGGAAGACCTGCTAGTCCTTTGAGGTCAGGCTCACTACCTTGTCTCTTTAGAGACAGAAAATAATTGATGCAACTGAGGAAGAAAATGACAGATTTAGATGAAGTTTTATGCAGAGAATCCATCAGAGTAGATTGGAGGAATTGAAAGGAGATGGGGCTGAGGGTCGGGAGATGAACAGGGATGTTCTAAGTGATGAAAATCCCTCCTGACCCAGGTGCTAATGGTCTGAGCAATTTTACTATTGTCTTGGCTTTTAAGTCATCACTTCCCCTTCCTTTGTACTGTGACATCTGCCTTACTTGTTAGATTGAATGGTTAGTAATAATGGGAACATCGTATGCCCCAGCCATTCAGATATGTGTCTATGCACGACATTGGGTATAGTTCTATGGAGACAATAGGTTCTGGAAATTGAGACTACAGATCAGCTGCTTTAGTTTAACTTCAGCAAGGGAGAGAGCAAAGACGTGGCTCATGTGGTCAGTGATTGTGTTTGTTGGGCATTTACAAATGTTAAAAACCATCAGACCTCCATCCAAAAGTATCTTCTTGTTCTCAGGGTCTCTGGTCAGCACGTAACATGATAACATCTTGTTTCTAGCTCCAGGAACTTCATGTTACCTGAGGGATGACAGCAGGAAAGTCATTGTGCATCAACCAATGGGATAAGATGGTTTACTCAAGAGTCATTCAAATGCATCTTTGAATTGATGTGATTTTAAAGCATCGGCTATTGATTAGTCAGCAACTCTGATTCGTGAGTCCAGAGGCAGAAGAAGGAAGAAACCTTTTCCACAAGTACATAATGAGTCCATATTGGCTTCATACTCCACATTTTGACCACTGTGTACTGCCATGTAAGTCTCTTAGACAAATGCAAAATATTTTGAAAATTATTCCCAAACTAGATAAAGCATGTAAGTGTATATGTGTATGTATGTGTATGTATATTTGTACACAATAGATTACAACATGGAAAACGCTTCATGTCATAAGCCCATTTGATTCATTCATTGACAAAGTGTACAGAGATAATTTAGTAAGGAGCTAAATTTCTTTTGTTGTTGTTGCTATTAAAAAGAAAACAAAAAACTTAGCACACATAATTATCCAAAATTATCTGGTACTATAAGAGCAAGTGGAGCAGTACCAATGAACCTTATCTCCCATGAGTGCATATGGGTAGGTGCAGGGTATTTATCAGGATGTAGAAAATTTTGGTTTTTAATGTTTACGTTATTTTATGCATGTCTTTTAGTATAATGACAATACCTACTGTGCAGAAAGGGCTCTGGAGAGGTGATCATGCCAGCAAACACCTGCAGCTGTTCTTCATTTCTGGAGGTTCCAGGGTAGCCAATACTACTTCATCAACTACATTCTTTAGGGCTTTCTCGTAAGGGCAGAACATTACACGTTCTTGAAAACCTTCAGATTCCAGGCCAGCTTTTCAGCAGTCTTTGGAGTTATAGGTTTCCCCTTTTCTTGGCAACTTTCTAAGTACTCTGAGATCAATTTGGTTCCCAGCAAGCAAGAAAAGAGCCTTATTACAGTGTTGAGTTATGTTAGGCACCTTATTTTTACAAGTTTTAAATGAGGAAAGAGAGACCACTGAAAAATATATCAGATAAAACATTTGTGGATAACTCAGAGGTCTTAATCTGACATGATTGTCTTTCACTACATTAACAAAAACACAAGAGTATACAGCTCTGCATCAGTCATCACTGTGGAAATTGTATATGGCTCTGCATCTGTCATCACGGTGACACTGTAGTTAAAAACAGAACATAATCCAAGGGAAATTATTTTGTTTTGTAGGATGTCAGGAGACATGTTACTCCAGTACCACCATTGCTGACAACACACTTAATTGACTGTATTGTGGAAATAGTTTTGTATCCACGTTCATTATGTCATGATAGATATTAATCCCAGCTTTCTGCTGGGGAGTTAGCAACACTGCTTGAAGGGGGAGTCAGGAAGACTGCTCATTTTGAAAGACAAAATTAAACATCTCATCTCCATAAAAGTTTTGATTATTTTAATAATAAAAACATTAAGTAAAGAAAGCACAACTTAGAGTAAACTCTCAACAATTAAGGTTATGAGGAGGAAATATTTAAAGTTGAAATAGAAACTTAAGTATATTGATATAATCTAAGAAGGTAGTTCCCAACTTTTCAAATTCTGTGTGCTTTCATACAGTTATCCATGCTGTGGTGACCTCAACCATAAAATTATTATCATTGCTTCTTTATAACTATCTTTTGCCTCTGTAATGAATGCTAATGTAAATATTACTGGAGATAAGAGGTTTGGCTGAAGGAGTTTGCAGCCCCATGAGAAGGGAACATTGTCAACTGGTCAGTCCCCCCAGTGCTCCCAGAGACTGGACCACCAACCAAAGAATGCATATGGAGGGACCCATGGTGTTGGCTACATATGTGGCAGAGGAGGGCCTTGTTGGCCATCAGTGGGAGGAGAGGCTCTTGGGTCTGAGAGTGTTAGATGCCCCAATATAGGGGAATGCCAGGGAGGGTAGATGGGAGTGGGTGGGTGGGTGGGGCCATACTCTCAGAGAGGCAGGGGGAGGGAGATGGGATAGGGAGTTTCCAAAGGGGAGACCTGGAAAAGGGAAAACATTTGAAATGTAAATAAAGTAAAAAAAAATTTTTAAAAATTAAAAAAAAGAGTTTTGGCAAAAGTCACAATCTCCAGATTGAGTACCGCTGACATAAGTGATAAAATATTGAAAAAACAAAGGTTATAGACTGAATTATTTTTTATTATTATGATTATCTTTAATCTTATTTTTACAATCCAGTCATTATCCCCCTCCCAGTCTGCCCTCCAACAGTTCCTCATCGCATACTCCTCCCCAGTCTCCAAGAGGATGTCCCCACTCCGCAGGGCCTCCCCACTCCCTGGGGTCTCAAGTCTCTCAAGCTTTAGGTGTGTCTTCTCTGACTGAGTCCAGACAAGACAGTCCTCTGCTGTATATGTGTGAGGGAACCATGAACCAGCTAGTGTATGGTGCCTGTTTGGTAGCTCAGTGTCTGACAGATCTTGGGGGCCCTGATTTCCTATGGGGTAGTGATCCTCTTCAACTTCTCCCAGCCTTTCACTAATTCAACCACAGGGGTCCCCAGCTTCAAACCATTGGTTGTATGTAAATATCTGCTTCTGTTTCAGTCAACTGCTTGTTGGGCCTCTGGGGGTGGGGGCAGCCATGCTAAACTCCCGTCTGTAAACACTCCATAGCATCAGTAATAGTGTCAGGCTTCGGAGCCTTCCCTTGAGGTGGACCCCAATTTAGGATGGTCATTGACCCTCCTGTCTCTCAGGTTCCTCTCCATTTTTGTTCCTGCAGTTCTTTTAGACTGGAACATTTCTGGGTCAGAGTTTTTGACTGTGGGATGGCAACCCCATTCCACCACTTGATGAATTATCTTTTAGGTTGGCGCATTTCAATTCTCAATCTATATTCTATTTTCCCAGCATTGAAGTTTTAGCCCCTAGAGACTATTTCTCCATGAATGAGACAGGACATCTCATAAAAATATGAGTGTTTTCAGTGTCTGCATTGCCATTAACTAGGACTTAACTAAAGGGAATTAATTAGAAGTGTTTTGGTGACCTCTTTTTCTCAGATATTTTTCTGAAGAAACTACTTCACACATTTTCTGAAAGTATCCATAAGGTTACTAAGAAGATATTTCAAGTAGCACTTTGAAAGCATCCCATTATTAACACTAGACAAATGGTAAGAAAAAAAACTTCTCATCTTAATAGACAGCTTGCCCTGATAGATTGACAGCCCCTCTATATAATTATCCCATAGCTACCAACAAATAAAATGGGTACCAAGTTCTTAAGGTTTGTTACTTTTAACAGTAAATTTTGAGCGAAGTACTGCTGCTAAATATTTAATAGGCACAACCCAATATGCAATTTTATATTTTAAAAATAGATCTGGATACTTCACATTTGCCAGATATCTGTGTTTCAAATGCTGTATTCTCAGACACCCACTGGTGTGAAACATACTTGACATGCATAGAAATGGTTTGGATGCTTGCAAAGTCCCTAATCACAGACCTTTGAAGGCACAAGACTTCCAGTTTGGCCTGCTTGAGTCTACTACTGGAGATATATATATATATATATATATATATATACACACACATATTCAGGATGTACTTTTAATGTCACTATTTAATAAAGATAATTTGCTGTTTAAACAATTTGTTTAATTATATCATGTATTAGGGCACTTTGTTCAAATGTGATACCTCCACATCCTCCACATTTGCCCTGCAAAAAAATTTCCCATCTGTGTACTTCAAATAAATAAAAATAAACTGTATTCTATCCGAATAATTTAGGAATATTTCCTAAAGCTACTGAAGATCATAGTATGTGTCAAAATAACAGTTGAGATCAAATTTTAAGACATGAAATATTTAAAGAAATACACTTTAGTTACATTATTAATGTTGGAGAAAACTTTAATAATAATTTCATGTAATGCTTTTCAAAATCAACATCCATAATATCCATATTTTTTGCTCAGATAGTAATATCACACTATATTTATGTTCGATGAGAAGTAAAAATAACATTTTAATAAAATTCCAAGTGCTAAATAGACAAGTTTCTTTATTTTACTTCTATATGACTAATTTTATTTAAAATGAAATTATATCATAAAGTAGCATGAAGTTTTTGCACTAAATATAACTGCCTGTAGTAGAATATATATTTGTATACCTTAAGTATCATATTTAGTTACCTTGAACATCATTCATGTGTTGCTTCCTTCCCTCTCACCTCTACAGTCAGTCATAAGCATAGACCGTTTTCCTTATAGCACCATTCAGAAACTGTTCCATATCTTCTCTGAACCAGGGTTCCTGGCGGCCTCATGATAGTCTAAGGTTATGTCTCAGTCTTGCTGACAAGATCAATTATCCATAGTTTCCTCTTCTTATAGCATTCCACTGATTCAAAGTCCTAGATGATTCTCCACAGCACGTTTCTCTTACTTGTATTATGGTCTCATTAAAGTTTGGAATAGCCGGCATGGACAGTTCTGACATGGAGAGCAGGTCATTTATGAAAACTGTTCTTTGGGTACATGTACTAAGTTTTCAAGTCTTATTTTATTTTTCTCTTCTGGAAGTAAACAATATATGAAGTTCTACTGTAGAAAGAATCATTCCACTGACTTTAAGAAAACTTTCAAATACAAATGGAATTTCTTTCTTCTGGAAGAAACAACAGAGCATAAAAATGACAGAAGACAAGAATCTTTTGATAATAAAATGCAAAAAAAAAAATTGGAAACATTTTTTTTTCTTTTCAGGGCTTGCGAACAAAGGTTTGATCATTCTGCTGTTTGGCAGAAGTACACCGTTCAGTATCATATTGGATGGTGATTGATGTTTCTTGAACAATTATTTAAATTCAAGAATAAGTGGAGAGGAAGAAAGCCTTTTTTGTACAGACGGGGGTTTATGACAAAATTTATAGTGACGTGAGTAAGTGATATCAAACCCACAAAACTTTAAAAGTAAAATTTTATAGAACAAACAGATAAGGTAAATGTTAGCGTAATGTGCTACACTGCAGGCATGGCCAGGAACCAGGGATGGGATAGCCCAGATACCTATGGCAGAAACAAAACAGCTAGCTTAAATTAAATCAATAGTTAAATAATTGGGGCTGGAGAGATGGCTCAGTGGTTAAGAGCACTGTCTGCTCTTCCAGAGGTCCTGAGTTCAATTCCCAGCAACCACATGGTGGTTCACAACCATCTGTAATGGGATGTGATCCCCACTTATGCTGTGTCTGAAGACAGCAACAGCATGCTCACATACATAATAAATAAATAAATCTTCAAAAAATAATTTAATAATTAAGTAATTAAATGAAACGATTCATAATGATATTCAGCTATACTCATCAGTTACTGCATTGTCCAGTTTTCGTCACAGAGGCTTGCTCTGGAAGCAGATGGGAGTGTGTATAGTGTCACAGAGTCAGCTATATGGAGAAAGTCTGAATTGCAGGGCTCCACTGAGTCTTTCCTCTTGGAGCCACAAGAACTCCTCAAAAGAGGAGGAGGAAGGATTTTAGGTGTCTTAGGGGATGGAGGAAATCAGGAGAATACAGCCCACCAAAACAACTAAGAAGGGCTCATATGGACTCAGAGACTGAAGTAGCAAACACAGAACCTGCATGGGTTTGACCAGGTCTTTTGTGACTATGTTATGATTGTTAGCTTAGAGATTTTTGTGGGACTCCTAACAATGGGATTGCTGTGTCTTTGACTCATTTGCCTACTCTTGAAACACCTTTCTCTTAATGGACTGCATTGTCCTACTTTCTGGTAGGGCTTTTGCCTTGTGTTATTGTATTTTGTTCTGTCCGGTTTGCCTGTCCTGTCTCAGAGATATACATCCTTCTGAGCAGGAAATGGAGTGGGATTGAATCCGAGGGAGGGTAGAGGAGGAAGAGTTGAAAGGAGTGGAGGGAGGGAAAACTGTGGCTTGGATGTACTGGAGTCAAGCAAAAGCTATGTTCAATAAAAAATGAAAATTAACAATAAAATAAACCTAAAAATAATCATAAAAAGAGTAAGTTAAATTCAATTAAATTAAAATATGAGAAAAGTTGTCTAATTATTGACACATTTCTAAGAATATACACTTACTAAATAAGTGCATGGTCATATTCTAAGCAGACATTTCAGTTTTTGATGGCTTACAGGTATTAGCACATTGATGAAATTAATAAGCAGATATCTGATTATCCTCACATTCATAATACCTTCATGGTGATATTTTTGCACCAATGAGAACAAAAATAGCTTTGTTTATTGAATATATATATATATTAACCAACTTCTATTTTTGACAATTTCGAGTTCATCGTGTTCCAAAAGATCCAGATTTTGAAGGTTAAATATAATTTTTCAAAATACCTTTTAAGTAAGATGTATAACATATTTATTCAGCATAGCACAAATTATTCATCTCATGCCAATACTGTACTAATATACCAAAAACATATAGGATCAGCCACACTAAAAGAATAGGCTATGAATGAGATATTTAATTGGAGATATAGAAAAGATTTTCTTAACAAAAATGTCTAGAATTAAGAAATAAATTAATGTTAGGATTTTGGAAATATAAAAAATCAATAAAGTCTTTAAAGGTTTTTTTCCTTGTTTTGTATTTTACTCTTTTTCAAAGTATCTGATTTAATGATTTTACTTCCAATTTCAGATTATTTACTGATTCAGACTGTATAAAATATATTAGGCAATTTAGCTAAATTATAACAAAATATCTTTAGTAAAACAGAAACTTTTGGGACAATGATTTAGTTTACTTTGTATATTTCTTGTTTCTTATAGGTAAACCCCATGATTGAATCCCAGTGCCACATAGATTATCAATAATGACACATGTTTGTAACCTTATCAGGGAAAGTGGAGGCTGGAGAGTTAGAAGTTCAAAATTATCCTCAAGTAAACTTGTATTTTCAGGCAGGCATGGGATACATAACAACCTGTCTTGAGAGAGAGAGAGAGAGAGAGAGAGAGAGAGACATAGACAGAGAATATCATTGAACCATTCTGTGTATAACTATAAAAGAAGCCTTTAGAAAAATTATATATTCATAAAGTACATCATGTTCTTATGCAAAAGTATAGATGATCTCAATAATTAATGTAAGTAAAATATAATAATAAGTTTTGTTCTTATTATGTTATAATTTAGTTGATTTTTTGGTCATGTATGTCCTTAATTAATCTTTGAAGGCATTCAGAAAAATAATTTTTTTTATTTAGATAACAAATCATAAGTGACACTTTATAAAGACACAAAATCTCAAAGAAAGCAAAAGCATAATTTTAAAAATTAATGTGAAGCCAAATGTTGTGATGCATGCTTTTAATATTAGTTCTCAGGAGACAGAGAAAGGGGGAGGTTGGCGAGTTTGAAGCCAGTCTGGTCTAGAAAGAGAGATCCAGGCCAGACAATTCTATATAGCAAGAAGCTTTTCAAAAAAATCCATGCAGATATTGCTATTCTCTGTAAAGTATAATACATGAACATGTCTTTTGAAAGATAATAAAATGGGCAGATTGGTGTAAAGATAAGAGACTACAGAAACTTGAGAGCTGAATGATAACCAACTGATACATAAATAGATAACAAATAGGTACATAAATGGTAGATATATTAGTAGACAAAAACAGGTAAATTACAGGTAATAGATGGTGTGAAAGTTGAACTCACAGAAATTGTTATGTTAAAGCAGTTTAGGAATACAGAGCTACAACCTTCTGTAACTCTAATTCTAGGAGATTATACTTTCTTCTACCCTCTGTGGGTAATAGGCATTCACATAATAGACAAACGTACATGCAGGCAAACAATCCACACATATAAAACATAATAAATAAGCACAAAAAATAAAAATGAACAGGTTAATATGATTTTTAAAAATAAAAATGGAAGGGGAAGCCATAACAAAGTAAACACCAGAGATAAAAATTGCTCTTTCCAGTATCTGACACTATGCGCAAACAGGATTTTACAGCAGGTGGGAAAAGAGAAAAAGACAAGGTGAGACAGCTTGGATCGCTCAGATAGTAAAAATATGTGGCTCATGGAAATTTAGGGAGTTAGCCACAGCTAAAGAAAAATCCCAAGCATCAGAGCAATATTAGGGAGCATTGTCATATACATATTTAAGATAATTATCTGAATATTAGCTTTAATCATGCTATTCAGGATGACATTATAAACAATTATAGAGATCTTACCATGTGTTTTCAGTATTCTAAAGAAAACAATAAAATTTAATTTCAAGTTCAGAAAGTAAAGCAAATATTTGATTTCAGTGAAAAATTTATATGATCCAGGTGCTTCAAATATTTACTTCTTCTCTCTTCCATATATGGTAAATGTAGCTGTGGCTTAATCAGTACTTATAATTGAGAGTCACCAATTCATTTCTTATTTTGAATATAATAGTATTGTATTAAAGGGAAAACCTTATAGATGTTTAAATATGATTATATTATAAGTTCAAAAATTCAGAGAAATGTAGAAAATGAAAATTTTGTAACACACATATATCAACATTTCTTTCTACTAGGAGAGACTTCATGCATTTTATTTAATGAATATGAGGAGAGCATGACTTATGGAATCTCTTACTTTGTTCAATTATAAATACAAACATACATTTAATGCAATGTATTCCTGAACCATAATGGTTTTGAGTAATCGATATTTAAATGTCTTCAGAATTATAAGATAGTGTCCGTGTTATTTTTGCATTGCTAATCCATTTTTCTTTTATGCATCTCAATACATAAGTGTATTAGAGAATCTTAATTTTTGACAGGGAGACATAGTGAGGAGTGAACATAGAAACAATGGGAAATTAAAGGAAAATATAATTATTTTATACTAGTTTGAATATTTCTTAGTGACCATCCAGGAAGCACATCTATGTGGGAGAAAATCAATATGGCCAAGGGACTACAGTGATTTTTTTTTTTAGTATATTCCATTTTTCTTAAGAGTCCTCACTGAGGAACTTGGCCATTATAACACAGTTACATAAATAACTTTGGTTTCTTACAAATATCTTCTAAATGCTCCACATTGCATCTGTTCACTGAAAGCCACAACTGTTTGGCTAACATCAAAAAGCCAGACTTATTTGATACTTTTAGAATATTGACACTATTTCTATAGAACAAATATTTCTAAGGAAACTTGTTCCAGGACATTTGTTCGGCAGCATATTTGTGCATTTCAATCTTTCTCTAATTGGGTGTTATTCATTGATTTGCTTCTCAGCTTCCCCGTTCTCTATTGCCTTGTCTATTAAAAGAGAATTGTGATGAAACATTGCTCTTTCTAAAAATCAGGAAATAGCCCTGCTGCTGATTCTCTAAAGGGACTCAGACATTAGGAATGACAACCAATCTGTCCAATTTGCTGTTTTGATTATTAGCTGTAAATAAGCCCTCTGTTCCACTATTCTATACCTAACCCAAAACCTGTCCCCATGTAATGTACTTTATTTACCTAGCTATTTGGGCAGAGAACAACTATACTAAAGGATACTTCAACTAAAAACAAAAGGCTAGCATTAGTTAATACAGAAGTATCTGAAGTAACTAGTTAAGATTATGCTAAATATTTATGACTAAATATTAAGTTATTGAAAAAATATAAAATTTAAATAATATGTTTTATTGCTTATCTTCACTAAAACTACATACCATAGAGGAGGCGTTTTCAAGCACTGTCCATGTGTTGACACAATTAAATAGTAATTTTTTGGCAACATATTTATACATGATTATATTTTAAATCAAGGAAGAAAGCAAATGATTATCTTCAATGGTAGTTGGCCTTATACAATTACTTATAAACCCTGGAGAGAATATGGGAGTCACATAAAATTTTGTCCTTTTCAGGAATTCTCGACCAATGGCCATCTCTAACTCTCTCTGTCTCTATCTGTCTGTCTGTCTATCTGTCTGTCTGTCTCTCTCTTCCAGTACACCCTCTTCATTCCTTTGTCCACATAAACATTGACTATTCTCCTCTAGGTTCATTGGTTGCCTCTGTGAAAACCCTTTAATTTTTATATATATATTTGAAAATATATAAAAAATTTGAATATATAGATATATTCAAAAGAAGTTGTAGATGTATGATCTACAAGTAACATTTGTGGGTGAGTTCTGGAAATTCTAAAATTATCTAAGCTCATAATGAAACAGGTTAGTGATAACGTAAGAGTATAAATGAGATCACTAGCAATAGGAAACAATGTGAGAGCAGTGCACAGTAGCAGTCACTGCACGCCCTCTTTAAGTATTATTTTAAGTGGTGGGGTTCTGGTGACTATTTAGTACTTTTTTTTTTTTTTTTTTTTTTTTTTTTGTCCAACTAACAATCATTGGCTTTGGAATTCAGTTGACGCCAGAAGACAAAATATGACCACTATCCTGTTCAAGTAGAGGCTCCTGGATTATAGTAATACCTACAGTTTTCCCTTCATTGTATGGTAAAATACACTAGCAAAAGAAATATGTCAAACAAAATGGTTTATTTTCGTTCACAATTCTAGCTTATATTCCTTTATTTCAAGGAAAACAATTTAAGAAAATCAATTTAATCCCTCTCAGTATAGGGGAGGGGAAACTTTCTAGCACCTCTCTTTTAGCACTATATCAAAATCCTAAAAAATAAGATTATTGCAGCATCAAATGTTTATTCATTACTGAGAAAATCTCCATCATAAATTGATTACATACATGAGAAGTTCCACCACAAAAATACAGGTTTCGTGAACTGAACACTTCAACAGTTCTCCGAGGAAAGACAGAAACTGAGGAAAATACAGGATCAGGCATATGAAATAAAGGCTTTCTTTGGAGGGAGAGCTGTTTTCTTTATATGCAGTTTATACAGCACAGTAAAGTGAGACAAGAAAATGTCACGTTCTAGAATTCATTCCCAGCCTAACATTCAGGCTTGTGAAACAAATGACTAAGATTGGTAAATTTATGAGTTCTCTAGTACACAGATTAAAAAATATGGGAGCTATCAAATGTATCCTTGTAACTTTCTTAATGCTTTTAGAAAATCTGACAAGGACTTCTAATCTCAGGATGTGGAAATGTTCAAAGGTGATTAAGAAAATGGACTCAGTTATCACACTGATTGCAGACTGCTTTCCATAGGTTAAAATTCATAGTTTCTAGTACATTTTTATAAACACAGGAAGCAAATATTATTCTAGTCTTCCAAGATTGGCTGGTTTTACTGAGCCTCTGATTGATAAAATAATAATAGCAACAACAACAACAACAACAACAACAACAACAAGAGACAACATCTTCTGAACTCATCTCCCTGGTTGTAGAAAATGGTATTTGCTTGGTAAAATAGTTGTCATCCTTAGCTACATTTCCTGATTATAATGGAAGTGATGTGTTACTTCCATGGTTTCATAAATTCTTTGAAATCTCAGGTACGAGGTTCCTGAGACGCCCGGTATCTAACACTTCAAAATTGCAATATTTAATAAACTTCTCATTGCCATTAATAAATAACAGACCATAGCAAATGGTGAAACAGAGCAGACTGAGGATTAAAGACATATTTGAGTGTCATATATTTCATTGTACAACTTAGAAAACAATGTGTTTTGATAAATTTAGGTATGAAAATTTCTACCAGCTTGGCTTCTAGTCTAATGAATCAGAAATTAGTACAGTTAAATATAAGAACAATTATAAAAAAGTTAGAAAAGATGTCTAAAATATGAGAACTAGAGTTTAGAATATTGTCATTAGTAATGGAATGTAAATGCAACTGCTGTGGTAACACTAACTTTAATCTCAAAACCCCAGGAGGTAAGGATGGAGAATCTGTGAATTTTAGGTCAGCCTAGGCTACATAGCAATTTCTATGATATTCAAAACTACATAGAAGTGCCTAACTCAAAACAAACAAACAAACATTCAAACAAAAAATAAGAAACAGGTCAAGCGAAAATAAAATAATAAAACCATACAACCAAATGTCATATTACTTTTATATTACTGTGAAAATACAATAGAACCAATGTTACTTCTGAAAGAATGTATCTAGTTTGGGCTTGTAGTTTCAGAGGGAAACCCCATAACCTTAGTGTGGGAAGCAAGGCAGGAGGCGGTAGACAAAGAACTAGAGAAGTAGCAGGAAGTTTACATTTTATCTGAATGTTGTGAGAAGGGAGAGGGGGGTGGAGCATAAGATCCTAGCATAGGTTTTGAAATCTCAATGCCCACTGGCAGTGACTCACCTCTTTCAACAAGGCCCAATGTTCTTATTCTACTCCAGACATCTACACCTACTGGTGATAAAGTGTTCAACTATTTGAATCACACTATGTTTTAACTACATGCACTTCTTCTGAATTCTGTTAATATCAGAACATATTACTATGGCGAACAAATGATATCATAGAGTGCTACACTTTCATGATACCTGTGAAAGGTCATTTGATTGTCAATGTGATTGCAAGTCACATATTGAGAAACATGGCACTCTCATGAAAAGAAAAGTCAAGAAAAAGTAAAACCTTTGTTCAGACATATAAATGTTTACAACAGAAGATCCTCTGTTTATTTCAGCTTATTAGTTTATTTATTTACATCCCAAATGTTGCCCCCTCCCAGTCCCTCCACCCAGAATTCTTCACCACACCCCCTCCCCTTCACCTCTGAGAGGGTGCCTCCTCTCACCTCCAACTCATCTCCCTTCCCTGGGTTTCCATTCTCTACAGGATGAGGCACATCCTCTCCCACTGAGGATTGAGAAGGCAGTCATATGCTACATATGTGCTGGGGGCCTGAGATCATACTCTTTGGTTGGTCTTTGGTTGGTGACTTAGTCTCTGGGAGCTCCCAGGGTTCCAGGTTAGTTGACACTGTTGGTCTTCCTATAGGATTGCTGTACTTTTCAGCTCCTTCAGTCCTTCCCCTACCTCTTCCACAGGTGTGCCTGACCTCAGTTCAATGGTTGGCTGTAAGTATCTGCCTCTGACTCAGTCAGCTGCTGGTAGAACCTCTCAGAGGGCAGCGATCCTAGGCTTATGTCTGCAAACATAACAAAACGTAAGTAATAGTGTCCGGGTTTGATGCTTGTCACAGGGATTTATCCCAACTTGGGCCTGTCACTGGTTGGCTATTCCTTCAGTCTCTGCTCCATTTTTATCTATGATTTTCTTTTAGACAGGAACAATTTTGGGTCAAAGATTTTGAAGGTGAGTTGGTGTCCCCATCCCTCCACTTGTGATCCTGTCAACCTACTGGTGGTCATCTCTACAGGTTGCATCTTCTCACTGTTGGGCATGTCAGCTATGATCATACCCATTGAGTTCTGAGAGCCTCACAACCCAGTTCTCTGGGATTTTCTAGAGGCCCCCTCCTCCCCTCACCGCTGACAGCTGTAAATGTGGAAGGCAATCTATTTTATGGACATTTTGAAACCACATGGACAATAAGAATGAAAGCTTGGTTTTGTCGTGTAGTATGAGAATATATATGACACTTGGTTCATTTTATTTGTTTCACTAGAACATTTACATATGACACACAATGTCCTTGAAAATTGTTATTGTACTTACAAATTCAAGGTTTGGTTATTATAATCATTTTCATCAGGAATTATTTTATGGTATTTTGGTTTTAAGGATGTACTATTTGAATAATAATCCTCTTATTTTTGCACTGAAATAGATATAAATTTCTAGCCTGTTTTGAGAATACTTTGGCAGAAGATAACATTTTAAAATGATCCAGAATCCAAACTCTGCAATTCTACCAGTATTTGTAGTGAGATGGGTACATACACGTGTGCAAGAAAATAGATTCAATAATATTGAATCTATAATAAATACTGAAGCATTTGTAGTGTTTCACAATTTCATGCTTGCATTATGATGATGTATTCACCTCACAATATATACATGAACTCATCCCCCAATACACATATGTACTAACCCCAGAAAGAGTATGCATAAGGTGTTAAAGGGAAAACTGCACAGGGGGATGAGGAACTGGGGATACCCATTGGAGGGTCCCAGAAGCCAGGGAAACAAAAGGACCCAACATGGATGATTTTAGCAGAAAAGGGGAGATAGAGCCTGTAGAGACCATCTACAGTTGATAGGCATGGTTCCCGGTTGTTGGAGGGGCCGCACTTCCATCTCAAAGTTTTTAACTCAGAAATGTTCTGTCCAAAGGAAGAATAGGGACAAAAACTGGAGCAGAGACTGAAGGAAGGGTCATCCGAGGGCTTCCCCACCTGGGGATCCATACTGTCTGCAGACATCAAACCCGATACTGTTGCCCTTGCCAAGAGGCACTTGCTGACAAGAACCTGGTATGACTGCTCCCTGGGAGGTTCAGCCAGCAACTGACCAATACAGATGTGGACGCTTGCAGCCAACCATCAGACTGAGCTCATGGACCCTGATGGTGGAGCTGACAGAAGGACTGGAGGAGCTCAGGGGGATTGCACCCACAGAGGAAGAACATCATCAGCTGGCCAGACTACCCCCAGTGCTCCCATGGACTAGACCACCAACCAAGGCATATAGAGGTAGGGATCCATGACTCCAGAGACGTAGGTAGCAGAGAATGGCTTTGTCTGACATCAATGGGAGGGGAGGCCCTTGGTTGTATGGAGGTTTGATGCTCCAGCATAAGGGAATTCTCAGGGGGTGGGTGGACAGGAGAGACCCTCATAGAGGCAAAAGGGAGAGAGGAGAGGGAGGTTGTGGGCTGGGGACTTGTGGAGGGGTAACGGGGAAGTGGAATATCATTTGAGATGTAAATGAATAAAATGATTAATAAAAAAATTAAAAATGAATAAAATAAAATAAAAAGAAAGAAAAAATGCACCAAAGTCCACTGGTATACCAATGAATTTGCATAGGGATTTCTAATAGGAGTGTGTATGAGGGGTTGTTTTCATTGTCAACAAAACTTGCAAGGGGGTTCAAGAATATTGCAAGTTTCTTCTTGCCCAGACATTGTATTTTGTTTACCTTTTAGTCTCATCTTAGATGAAGCAGCTACAAAACACTTCCCATATACCTGTTTCCCTCCACAACTCATGTGTTCTCTTCTTAAAACCTACAGGATGCACTTAGAGCTGCCAGTCTGTGAACAGGTTAGGATGATCCACTTGAGTGTGAGTAGCTTCACAGGGACAACACAACTGGAGAAAACTGACTGTCTTTTGTTGAAGCCATGAATCGCTACTTATCTGTGACTAGGATGTTTTAAGCTCTTTTCCCTACAAGCTGGGACTTTGTCTTAATCTTTTGCGAGCCTTGGGTATTCTGCCACATCCACTGTTGAGTTAATGTGTGTAACAGCTCCATCATATCCAAGGAGCTGTTTCCTTGTTCTCATCCCCCACATCTGGCTCCAAACTCTGTTTCCTCTTCCATGATGATTCTCCTGTAGGGTATCCATTTTGATATAGCTATGCTATTTAGGATTGACCTCACACAATCTCTGATAATTTAATTGGTTGTGGTCTCTGTATGAATTATCAACTCATGGAAAAAAGGAGTTTCTCTAATGAGGGTAGAGAGATGTACCTATCCATAGGAATAAAAATTAAAGAGTGCTTTAATGGTTGGTCTAACTAGCAGATTAATAGTTATAACACCTTAGGGCCATTATTGGACCCAGCCCTTGGTTCTGAGCCCAGTTAGTGATACCAGGTATGATTTCTATCTTGTAAAATAGACCCTAAATCTCATCTGAAAGCAGTTGATCATTTGAATAATATTCCTTGTATTGTTGTACCATGGTACTTAATTTGGTTGTTCAGTAATTATCATAGAACATTTAGAAAACATAATTTATTAGTGTCTACCTATAAAGTTAAATATACTAAAATTTCAATATGAGTCAAATGAGCAAATATGTCAGTTGAACATATTTCAAAAAACATTTTGATGCAAGATGTAGATGGATAGTATTTGTAAACAGTAAAGTAAAATTTAATAGTTTATTATGATGTAAATGGTTTTAGTTAGATTTGTCATCATATAAAAATACATAGTTTAATGTAATAAAGGAATATAATCACTTACACTGTAAATGAATATAACAGATATAATTGAAACACATACCTTGAACAACAAATTTTAAAATATACTTTAAGGCAAAGTGATATGATATTAAGACATAATGATCATTTCTTAAATGAAAGTGGTCATTATACAAGCTGCAAGTTTTAGTATGCGAAGTTGTGTTATACAAGTAAAATAGTTGCATTATACTAGAATTATAGATACTCATGAAATATTTTCAGCTATGCTGTTTACCTATCTTCATTTATGAAACTTAAAATCTGTCAAGTGGACCTATTGTTTTTACTGAGCTAGGATTTAAGAAAATATGGATTTTATTTATTTACAACTTATAGAGCAAAGATTGGATTTGATACTACATTTCCTGATTCTTCTGAAAATATTTTGTTTCCTGCCGTTATTTATGCTACCTGCGTTCAAATGCATTTTGTCCAAATGAAATTGAATCTCTTTGGAGAATCCCAAGGGTAGTATTTAAAGCTCACAGATAATAATGAAAATGCCATTTTGATTACAAGGTAATATATAACACCATTTTATTGTTATCAAGTCTAAAAGATTGACTTTGAAATCAAGGTAGAAAAGGGAACCCAGGGACCCTAAAGTCCTGGTGCATCCTTTCCCATTGTGCTAAATGCCAAAAGGATCAATGAGCTTTATGATCTGAACGACCTCTCTGTAGTTTCTATGTTCCGGCAATTTGTTGTGACATTCACTATTATTTATTCTCTGCTTTCAGCAGACATTCTCTAGAATTTACCCGAGTCAAGTTTCAGCACTCTGTGATTACTTTGATTATATAACCAGGACAGCTATTGAAAATCATTATTTTGTTTGGAAAGAGTCAAAGTTATACTATATTAAAATAAAGCTGGTTTCTTTTTATACAGTTTTTTCAACTTCATGTTTAATTTCCACCCAGATGAGATATTCTTTATTGGCATTATATTTTTTTAAATAAACTTTTGGAAGCATTCTTTCTTCTCTTAGATCTAGGAAGGAATTTGAGTATTGATTCAACAGAAGTTTACACGGCTGTTATGACGTATCTGGCAGCAAATTGCTGGCTTCCATAGGTCTATGATCTATTAAAGTATACATATAAGTAACAGTGCTTTAGTGAGAACATAGTGAGCTATAGAAATAGACCATAGCTATATTTCCTATAGCCTAACAATAAAGTCAACAGTGATAAGCAAAGTGCTAGTGAAACACCTTATTGTAATAAGGCTATGGAGCACATAGCCTAGAGACACATGAAAACTTAAAAACTAATTTTCTATATTCAAAGGATTGATTTCAGTTACCATGGGCTGATTAGGTATTGAAGAAGGAAATTGGTACAGAGAAGGCAAGATGTCTTTAAAGCATATGAGACAAAAAAGAGGCAAGCACGGTACTCTGTGAATATGGAGTTGATCTATGTAGATAGTCATGGTCTAGTGAAGAAAGAAGGTCTAAGTCACTCTGGTGATTTGAGTGAGAATGTATGCCACAGGGTCAGATATGGGAATGCTTAGTCTCTAACTGGAAGACATTTTAGGAAGTATTAAGAAATATGCCCTTTTTAGAGGAAGTATGTCACTGAGGTGTGGAGTTGGCTCTAAGATTTCAAATATCCAAAGCAGGCCAGTCTTACTCATTCTCTGCCTACTTCTTCCTGTTCAGATGTGATTCTCAGCTACTGCCACAGGAACATGCCTTCCTGCCTGGCACCATGCTTCTTACCATGATGTTCATGAACTAACCCTTTAAAACTGTAAAAAGGCTCACAGTTAAATGTATTTTCTCTCTAAGCTGTCTTAGCCGTGGTAAATCTTCACAGCAATAGGATAGCAAATAAGATAATTCCATGTGAACTCCATGAAGAGTTAAGAATGGAATCTTGGAAAATAAGGTGGTTAGAACTTGATTACTAAATGTACATTGAGAACACCCACAAAATAGGCTGTATGTTTGTGCTCAAGGATGCAGTATATGAGCAGAGAGTTATGGTAAATCCTCGTTTGTATCTCTTGTTCACCTCTTGCATATGTATAGCATAAATGTATCCTACATTTACACCATCTCCATAAGATCGCAAATAAATAAACATCTTTTCCTAACAACTTACAAAATAATATAATTTTGAGTTTATTGTCTCCTTGTTTACTGCCTGATACCCTTGCTCAGTTCTGTAGATTATCCTCATATGCACTTCGAACTTTTAATCCTATAGCTCCAATATCATAATCAGCCATACCTGTCATTCATGCCAGAAGTTTTACAACCCAATACATACTTTGATCTTACAAATGAAACTACACGTTCCTCACACTTTATTATGTAATATATTGTTTTTAGGCCCAAATGCCATAAATTATGAGGAAGCCCCACACCTTTTCCAGAATCTGCTGTAGAAATACAAGTATGCATAGTGATTAACATATTAGAACATTTTCTCTATACATGGCTTCATTCATTTTAAAATCATAGTAATCTTCAATTCAAGTAGTTCTAGTTCAAAAATCAGAGGTATCATCATTTTACACATACATTATACTTTTGAGTTAATTATATGCTGTGGTTTGACAGAGACCTAACACTTAACATGTGATTGCATACATTCTATTCTTTACATAAACAAATTTTTATTTGGTCATTTATGGTATTAATTTTATCTCAGACAACAGTCTATTCACTGTGCTGTAAGGGTGCATAGGATGGGTAGGTGCATAAAACTATGATTTTACTAAGCTTGCACTTCAATGATTAGCAGAAAATTTTATTTTGATAACTTGTTATTTAATTGTTGAGTTACACATTTAAAATATTCTAGGTGTTAATCTTACTTTACACTCACCTATGCTACATGTAATCATATATGTGCAGAAGATATGAAAAATGTTAGAAAATACTTTATTTCTTTCTCTGTCTCTGTTTTTCTTCCTGCCAAGATATACTGTCCACTTATTTGGTAAACTTTTCTATATGCTCTCCCATGGGCTCTATTTTCACATGTAAAAAGAAAAATTTTGGAATTGCTTTTATTTATCTACTGAGAATGTTATATAACTCTGATGTGCAACTCAATCACGAGTTGAAAAGAGTGATTGTTTAAATTTCAATGACTCAAAATATAATATAATATGATATGATATGATATAATATAATTAATATAATATAATTAATATAATATAATTAATATAATATGATATGATATGATATATGATATGATATAATATAATAAATAAAAATATCCTTCATTAATCAGAGTGACCACATTTCCAAGATTAAGGTTTTTTTGTTGTTGTTGTTGGGAGGGTGAAATCTTGTTATTAAATATGCCTATACCTAGAGAAGTTGCATTCTGTAGTCATGCTTTGTTTGATACATAGTTCAGACCTTAGTAATTAGAAAATACTTAAAAATATTATGAAGGTGTATCAGATGATATTTTGGACTTTCATATACTCCCATTATTTTTACAGCCTCAAATTCCTAATAACATTGAAAATACACAATGCTTACATATTTAAAGAATATCATTAATCCTAGGATATTTTTATCTTTATAATTTTGACTCTATACAGATATGCCCACACGTTATCCATATATTTTTAAAATGAGCTAAATTACATAACAGTTACAAAATATATGAAATAGAGCATATATGATTTCAGACTGTCTTATGTAATAGTTAATATTTCTCTATAATTGCTTATTTCTCAAATTTTGACTTTCAAATGTAACAGTAAAAAAAAACAATAGAAAATAATATTCCTTTTTATCTGTAGCACAAATTTCCCAATGTACTTTAAAAGTAGGTGACATATTGATATCTTTGATGACCTAAATCTTAAATTAATATATAACCAAGCATGAGAAATTTATAGATTTAATTCAATTGTTTGGTCTAGTATAGTGTCCACTGTTTGAGTTTAAAATATTTAAATATCTAAAATATTTAAATATATAAAGAACTATGCTGATTATTTGATCGTATATAAAGTGTACAGGCTGTATTCAGACCTGGAAACATTCCTGCTTAGAACACAGATGTGCACAAATACTTAATACGTCTTTAATATAATCTCTGTTCTTGAATAGGAAGATAAACAGTAGATTCCTGTGAATTATTCACAGTATGTAATTTTTATTTTACTATGATTATTTTTTATTGTATCCTTTTGTATTTATAGTGACATTTATGAGATAAGGACTTGTAAGAAATTCAAGGGGCTTAAGTTCTAAAGTCTGTGAGTTTTGTTTGCTAATTAATCTCTAGAGTTGCAGTTCCTGGTGCCAGCAACTGCACAGGTTTTCTATTTCCCTGGATGGCTTATGGTAAATGCACTCGGGGGTCTACTTATTGTGCCATTACAGAATCCAAAGAATATATCACATTCTATCTTTGAGTAGTACTTCTTTCAAATTCACTTCAGGGTAGATCAATTTATGAACTCTCTCCAACAACTCCATAGCTAGGAGCAAGTTGAGTCTGAAGAACAGACTAGAGAAATTTGTCTGAACAAGGAATACTGCCCTAGGAGGCTCTGTTTGAAGTGATCTTACAGGCAAGAGCCCTTGAAAGTAAGAATAAATGAGAAGGCTAACCCCATGTAATAAAAATGAGACAAAATACAATGAAATATTGAAGTATTTTGTTTTCTAATCATCAGTGTCACTAATTTTAGACTATTTGAAAATCTGAATATTTTATTTTGCATTTATAATATATGTATTAATAAAAGAATTGAAGACTTTCTAAGATACACTTTTATTCACAAATTTGATACTTAACATGCTTAGGAAACATTGTAAAGAATGGCTTAATAAAGGACCTCCACATAAAACCAGATACTCTGAATCTGGGGAAAAGTCTCGAACACAGGGGCACAGGGGAAAAGTTCCTGAACAGAGCACCAGTGGCTTATGTTCTAAGATCAAGAATCGACAAATGGGACCTCATGGAATTGCAAAGCTTCTGTAAGGCAAAGGACACAGTCAATAGGACAAAACAGCAACCAACAGATTGGGACAAGATCTTTACAAATCGTACGTCTGATAGAGGGCTAATATCCAATATAGACAAAGAACTCAAGAAGTTAGACTCAAGAGAACCAAATAACCATATCAAAACATGGGCAACAGAGCTAAACAGAGAATTCTCAACTAAGGAAACTCGAAGGACAGAGAGGAACCTAAAGAAATGTTCAACATCTTTAGTCATCAGGGAAATGCAAATCAAAACAAACCTGAGATTCTACCTCATATCGGTCAGAATTGCTAAGATCAAAATCTCAGGTGACAGCAGATGCTGGCGAGGATGTGGAGAAAGAGGAACACTCCTCCACTGCTGGTGGGATTGCAAGCTGGTACAACCACTCGAAATCAGTTTGCCGGACCCTCAGAAAATGGCCATAATACTGCCTGAGGACCTACCTATATCACTCCTAGGCATATACCCAGAAGATGCTCCAATATGTAATAAGGACACATGCTCCACTATGTTCATAGCAGCCATATTTGTTATTGCCAGAAACTGGAAAGAACCCAGATGTTCCCTCAACAGAGGAATGGATAAAGAAAATGTGGTATATTTACACAATGGAATATTACTCAGCTATTAAAAACAATAACTTCATGAAATTCACAGGCAAATGGATGGAACTTGATAATATCATCCTGAGTGAGGTAAAACTCAGTCACAAAAGAATGAACATGGTATGTACTCACTGATCAGTGGATATTAGCCCAAAAGTTCCAAATGCCCAAAATTTGATTCACAGAACCATTGGACTAAGCATGGAGTCCCAGATGGAGGAGTTGGAGAAGGGACTGAAGGAGCTGTGGAAGTTTGCAGCCCCATGAGGGAGCAACAGTGTCAACTGTCCTGACCCCCCAGTGCTTCTGGAGACTGAACCACCAACCAAAGAATACACATGGAGGGACCCATGGTGCTGGCCACATATGTGGCAGAGGAGGGCCTTGTTGGCCATCAGTGGGAGGAAAGGCCCTTGGGTCTGAGGGTGTTAGATGCCCCAGCATAGGGGAATACCAGGGAGGGAAGATGGGAGTGGATGGGTGGGTGGGTGGGGGAATATCCTCAATGAGGCAGGAGTGGGGGGAAGGGATTAGTGGTTTCCAAAGGGAAGACTTGGAAAAGGGAAAATATTTGAAATATAAATAAAGTATCAAAAAGTAAAAAATAAATAAATTTTAAAAAATAAGAAAAGAATTTCCAAAAATGTGGTTTCCTATTCATGTTCTCTTATTTGGACAATGCTATTTATCTATTTGATACTGCATTTTATCAGTGTGTAAAAATGCTAAAGAGTTATATTTCAACTCTGATGGCTTTCACAATTATTTCATGTTACAATGCTTGACACAATATTGGTGTACTTACTTGCACATACACGTGCACACACACACAAGTGCACACACACACATACACACACCCACACACACACAGATGCAGACATGTCCAGGATTACAGTGTTATCTTGCTGGAATACAGACACTACCTTAATACACACTTTCATTTCCAAACGGTGAAGATAAAGTTAGTTTGTAGAGGGAAGTAACCATCTTTGAAAGTGACATCTAATTGAGGGGCAGGCAAAGATTTGACAGACTGAGTCAGAGATAGGATACACCCAAGTCTAATGAGAACAGACAGGAAAGCGAGGCTACAAAAGGGCAGTGAGAAATATGAATTATATTTGGCAGTTTTATAGAGACAGGTTGAAAGGAAACAAGCTAGACAAATGTAAAGACAGAACAAGTCTGAGAATGAGAAGGGGCCACAACATTAGAACATATTACCAAAGTTAGTATGAGGTCAAACAGACAGAAACAAAGAGAGGCTGAATTGAATTTATCAGTGTGGAAGATTAGACTGTGTGGAGACTGGAGCCTTTTAGGTCTAGGGATAGTTAGAAGAGGGATGGAAATGGTGCTTGCTCAACCCAAGGCATGGACTGAATGAGCAGCCTGAGTACGGCTCTCATCTCATCCCTTCATCAGAGGAAATCAAAGAGACAATTATAAGCAAGTACTTATATCCTGATTAACATCTGCTGTTCATCAATAAACAAACTGTTCTCAGTCCGTAACTTCTCAAGTCTCAAGTTCTACTTTAAGTCATTGTCTATAAAACAAATTACTCCTTGTTTCTAATTTATGTTTAGCATAACCACATTGAATTAACTGACTAATGGACTCATTGGGTCATGATGAATTCATTTACGTATTTGCATGCTTTTAGTTCTATATATTGCAAGTCTAAGACTTATCCTAAATGAAGAGAGGGTTTTCCCCCAAACAACCAGAGATGCTATGGTTATATCGTAAGAGTTCATGTGTTTTTATAGCTTCAAGCTATAGATTACTTCCTATCTATTAGTAGACATCCTGTTTGTGTTTATGGATTTGGATAATTTCTCAAGAAATGAAAAGGAAAAGGTTTTGTTTCCCTTTATGAAAGAGTTTGTGCATAATTTTCGAGATTGGGAGCTTTTTTATTAATCATTTTATTCATTTACATTTCAGAAAATATTCCCATTCCTGGTTGCCCCTCCGCAACCCCATAGTATCCCTCATGCCCACTGCCCTTTGCCCCTATGGGAAATGGGAAGCTTTAAGAGTGTCAATAGTGTTCTTCCTTTAACACAGTTAAGGTATATACCATATCTCCATTCAAATCTGTGAATTACTCTCAATTATTAGAGTCCTCTGTGGGGTTATTTCATGTTTTTGTCTCTTTTTAAGATTATGATATAATTACAGTATTGCCCCATTCCCTCTCCTCCCTTCAAAACATTCCATACAGCACTCCTCCATATTATTCTTCAAATTCATGGCATCTTTTCCAATTGTTCACATGTTTACATATGTGTGTGTGTATGTATATATATATATGTATACATACACACACACACACACATAAACATATATATATCCTGTTAAGTTCATGTAATGTTACTTACATATATATGTTTTCAGGACCAATTGTTGAACTCTGGAAAACAATTTGATGTATCCTTCTTTAATAAAGACCATCTCTCTTGTTCCCAGAGTTTTTCAGTTGCCTATAGTTTTATATGTAGAGCTGAGGCCTCATGGGCTTTTCTCCTTCCACTTTGGTATGTCCTGTGGTATTGCTTGCTTAGTCAGCTCATATTTGGGCAGTCATGTTGGTAAAGCTTTATAGGTGTAGCATCTGGCATTACTAGGAGACACTATCTCACAGCAAACTCCATGATCATATGGCTTTCATATATTAGTTTTGCCTGATTTTTAGCAATGTTCCCTGATTCATAGGTGCAGGAGTGTTTTATTGATGTTACCATGGGGACTGAGCTCCAGAGTTCTCCATTTTGTTAGTCTTTGGTTTTTTATAGGGTCCTCTGTTACAAAGTGAAGATTCCGGGATGATGAATAAATAATCTGTTTTTTTATTTCAAAATGTGAAATAATTTTCTCAACTTTTGTCAGTGTAGGGCTAAATAAATAACAACTTTACTCCATGTACAAACATTAATTTTAAGAGCCACTGCTCTTTTATTAAATAAATACCTTATTAATTCTTTGAATTTTTGATATAAGGTGTTTTAACAGTAGGTATCCGTAACTCCTACTCTGAACTCCTCCAAGATCTACCCTGACATTCCTGCCAACACTTTATGTCTACAGTTTTCCACATACATAGTAGCTGGAATTTATTCTCATAAATGTAATAAATTATTCTGAAATGTAACAACAAAGTAAAAGACAGTTAGAGTTCAGAGAATATATCTCAAGACCATAAGTCAAAAATCCCACAGAAACTGACAGAAATTTGATGTACAAAATTCTCTCCCTCTCTGGCTCCTTTTGAAGGTAACTTACACAGTACTGTGGAGTACACTTGTTCCTCTTACAGAACTAAAGAATTCTGAGCACTTAGAAGAGTCAATGAGAGAGAGAGAG
>CM052708.1:10932070-10945614 GCA_028551405.1 Uromys caudimaculatus
ATACCAAGAAATGCTCCAACATGTAATTAAGACACATGCTCCATTATGTTCATAGCAGCCTTATTTATAATAGTCAGAAGCTGGAAACAACCCAGATGTCCCTCATCAGAGGAATGGATAGAGAGAATGTGGTGCATTTACACAATGGAGTACTACTCAGCTATTAAAAACAATGACTTCATGAAGTTTGCAGGCAAATGGTTGGAACTTGAAAATATCATCCTGAGTGAGGTAACTCAGTCACAAAAGAACGAACATGGTATGTACTTACTGATAAGTGGATATTAGTCCAAAAGTTCGGAATACCCAATTTTCACTTTATAGTAACTGCTTGACTGAGAGTGAGGTCCCAGATGGAGGAGTTGGAGAAGGGACTGAAGGAGCTGAGGGAGTTTACAGCCCCATGGAGGGAGCAACAGCGTCAAAGGGCCTGACCCCCCCCACCCCCGTCCTCCTGGATGCTGGAACACCAACCAAAGAATACACATCGAGGGACCCATGGTTTGGACCACATATGTGGCAGAGGAGGGCCTTGTTGGCCATCAGGGGAAGGAGAGGCCCTTGGGCCTAAGGGTGTTAAAGGCCCCAGTAAAGGACAATGTCAAGGTGGGAATATGAGAGTGGGTGGGTGGGAGTGGGTGGGCGGGTGGGTGGGAGGTGGAATACCCTCATAGAGGCAGGGAAGGGAAGGGGATAGGGGGTTTCCAAAGAGGAGATCTAGAAAGGGGGAAACATTGGAAATGTAAATAAAGTATCAAACAATAAAAATAAAAATAAAAAAACAAAACAAAGCCAAACAAATATTGCTCTTAAACTAGATGTATTCTCTGTGTTCTATAATTGTTAAATCAAACATTGGTACCATGTCATAATTTTATTACTTTGCTAAAAATATTTTCTATTGATATATATTTTCCATCTATATATAGAATATATATATATATATATATATGTATATATATATTTATACATGACGATGTGTTTATAAAAATATAGAGAGATATATGTTATATGGGGTTATGGGGAGGTAAGTGTGGAGGAAGGGTGTGCAGGCCCAAGCCCAGGCATCCCTTCCCCTTGAGGGACCAGACACAAGAGAAAGTATAGTATAGAACAGTTTATTTAGGGCGTGGGGAGGGGAGTTAAGATAGTAGAGGGAGAGAAAGGCAAAGAGAGGGAGAGAGTAGAGAAGTGGAGAGGTGGAGACCAGCCATGACCACGTGGAGAGAGGGGGGAAGGGAATGGGGGGAGGTAAGAGATAAGAGATGTAAGAGAGAAACAAGAGAAAGAGAGAGAGGAGAGGCGAGCAGCCCCTTTTATAGTGGGCCAGGCCCACCTGGCTGTTGCCAGGCAGCTGTGGGGAGGAGCATACCTGGCTGTTGCCAGGTAACTGTAGGTTGGAATTTAGACAGAATGCTAACACATGAGGTTTTTATAATCTATTTTAAACAATGTTGTTCTACATTAACCATACAAAAACATAACTGAGAATAATTTCTGTGTTAAATTTCAATACAATACTTTTTATTTATACATTTAAGCTTAATTTCTCCATGCTTAGTGGATATAATCTATTTTTCTTACTCGAACATCATCCTGTTGCTCTAAATTGCCACTTTCAATTTTCTAAGTGTTAGAAGTCAGTTAGGATAGTGTAGTTTTTTATTATTGGGTTTTCTCTTTACCTCTCTACCTTCCAATTCCTTTTATGTATAGTTTTTAACTACATCTAAAATAAAAATATATAAAACTTCAATAATTCTTCTGTAATAGAATTATTTGTCTTTGCAGCATATATCACATTTATTTTGTAAAGATTAGAGTTTGCTGAAAAATGTTTTTATTGATTTTCTGGTTTATAACTTTGAGATCTGAGTAGGTTAAGTTTGTCTAACTTTCTATACCCTCTGAGCTGGCTTTACCCATGTGCATCAGACAGTGACAATGTACAGGTTTTAGAGTTATTAGTAGAAATAGGAGTTTCCGAATATCAATAAACCAAAAGGAAGCTAGGAAATGGGTTTGTCCATAAATGTGCCAAGAACACTGAAATATCTCCTCGCCTTAGATTGGAGGGTGTTCTTGTTCATGTGGGAGTTATATAGCTGATACAGAAAGACAAAGAAATAAAGATGTGATTCAGATTAATTTGGTACTCTTATGTAGTAAAGGAGTTAGTAGTATTAGAAATTGAGAAAGTAAGCTTTCCAAATAGAATTTAGAATTCAATGCACAGGGAAACACATATCAGCAGCAAAATGAGTGTAGAGAAAGGTAATCAATTTTAATGAAAATACATGTTGAGGATGAGAGCTCAGTGAGTTGATTGCTACTTTGTGTGAGTTTGACTCAAGTTAAAATTTCGGGTTTCCTGTTTTTGCATTTTTTATTAACTCACTTATTTATTCACTTTACATCCCAGTATCAGCACCCCAGCTCCTCCTCATTCCTCCTCCATTCCCCCTCAGAAAAGGAGGAGTTCCCCACTGGGTTTCACCCCACCCTGGCACATCAACTCACTGCAGGACTAGATGCATTCTCTCCTCTTGAGGCAAAACAAAGCAGTCCAGTAAGGATCCACACGAAGATTCAAGGACAGACTCTGTTGTTGGAGAACCTGCATGAAGATCCCGTTGTTGTACATCTGCAACATATGTGCTGGGCACCTAGGTCCAGCCCACGTATTCTATTTGGTTGATGTTTCTGTCTCCGGGAGCCCACAAAGATCCAGGTTAGTTTACTCTGTTGCTCTTCCTGTGAACTTCGTCTAATGTTTGGCTGTGGGTCTCTGCACCTGTTTTTACTATCTGCTGCATGGAGCCTCTCAGATGACAGTCATGCTAGGATCTGCCCATGGGATGGGTCTAAATTAGCCAATCCCGTCATGTATGCTCCACCTTTGTCTGCGCACATCTTTTAGGCAGGACACATTTTGGGTCAAAGATTTTGTGGTGTCATTATCCTTCCACTAGGAGTCATACCTGGTAAAGGAGATTGCTACTTCAGGGTCCATATTTCCCACTGCTAGGAGTCTCAGAGTCAACCGTATATACTTTCTGGGACCTCATCCTTTACTAATGTCCATGTGACTATATTTTAATAGTTTTGTATAAAAGCAATCAAAATCAATGTTAAACAGATCTCAATATGTCAACTTATTAGCTTATTCATCCTGCTACAACACTGTATTACATTTAGAACTTATTTTCAACTCTTAATACAAAAATTATGTATTTAAAATATCAACACACTTATGGTCTTATATTTTCAGTTTTGCACTGAAGAAATGTGGAGGATGCATTTATAAATATATCAAGTTTTTTCTTTTACTTTTTTTTTAGTTGAGCAAAGCCGTAATACTTTATTATTCCTCAACGAGTTTGGATTCAGGTGAATCAGAATTCATTATTTGATAATAATAAATACTTGTTGATTCTTTTCAATTGGTGCATTTCTACTATGGAAATAGATATGATTAGTATTTTCTGCCATATTATATTGTGACATTTTGGAAAGGATATACATCAAATACAATAGTTAAAAAATAAATTGAAACAAAGTGTTCTATTATGATGTTTGCTAGAAATGTATGAGGGAGATCAGATTCAGTTTTGTGTGCATGTTGGCACAGGATGGCACAGGATGCTTATTTGGACTGAAATCTAAGTAAAATGCGGCCAAATTACTAGTGGTAGATTATGAGGTCTGGAGAAAAGCCTGCCCAGCTTAGTTAACAAACCTTGGATCTAAGGGGTGGGCCAGCTAGAGACACTGTGGTAAATGTAAATTTGAAGGACGTGAGACAGATAAAGGAAATGGAAAATTCAGTTAGAAGGTGAAAATGATTGAACAGATACAGATAAAATTAGTTTTGCCATAACAAGTAGTTGAAAACATTTTATCCGTATCAATCGTTTTCTGTTCATTTTTTAGAAAATGAGGTCAGCCTATCCACTTTTTCAAAGCTAAAATAACTAAAGATATAACTGTCTATCTGCTTATCTAGTTTCATGCTAAATTACTATCTCTATCATGTGTTCCTCCCTTCCCAATGGTGTGAGTATGTGGGTCTCCCCTCACTCCTAGCTCTCTCCTTTCCTCTCCTCCTCTCCATGTTCTCTTTGTGTATGCCTACATTACCTAAATTGATATTTGTAACCCAATTTATACTCCTAGATGTAGAACTGTCTCTATAAAATCAGTTGGTTACTGAGACATAATAATGTACATGCTTGAGTACATCAAATTCTCTTAATCTGAAAACTTTATTCAATATTAAAATAACAAATTGTGAAAAATTGCTGAGTGGAAGATATGGCCTTTAAGGAAGAAATGAGTAAATTCCTTAAGGAAATACAGGAAAATACAATCAAACAGGTAAAGGCAATGAATAAAACTGTTCAAGACGTGGAAATGAAAATAGAAGCAATAAAGAAAATGCATACTAAGGCAATACTGGAGATGGCAAAGCTAGGAAAGAGAATAGGAACTATGCATGCAAGAGTCACCAACAGAATACAAGAGGTGAAAAAGAGAATCTGAGGCTTAGAAGATAAAATAGAAGAGATTGATATCAGTTGAGGGAAATGATAAATCTAAAGAGTTTCTAAAATTAAATCCAGGGAGTTTGGGATACTATAAAAAGAACAAGCCTCAGATTAATAAAAATAGAAGAAAGAGAAAAATTATGCATGAGTTCTCAACAAAAACTGCAAAAGGCAGAAGGACCTTGCAGACCCTCAGAGATCACAAATGTCAGCCCAGACTTTGATACCCAACAAAACATTCAATCATCATGTATGAAGAAAACAAAATGTTCTATAACAGAATAAATTCATTTCAGCTAAACACAAAAGAATATAATTTTTTCTCAGCATTTCTTAAAACCTTCTGCAAAACTGATCATATGCTCAGTCACAAAGCTAGCCTCAACTCATACAAGAAGATTGAAATAATCCCTTGCATCTTTATCAGAATACAATAGATTAATGCTGGACAATAACAACAACCGAAACCCTGGAAACTCTACTCATGGAAACCATATAACTCTCTACTCCATAATCTCTGGGTCAGGGAAGACACAAAAAACGAAATTAAAGACTTTCTAGAATGCAATGAAAATTATGGCACAACATACCCAATCTTAAAGGACTCAAAGAAAGTAGTGCTAAGAGGAAAATTGATAGCACTAAGTGTCTTCATAAAGAAACTGGAGAAATCTCATACTAGCAACTTAACAGCACTCCTGAAAGCTCTAGACCCAAAAGAAGCAAGCATAACTTAGAGGAATAGAAGGCAGAAAATAATTAAACTCAGAGAAACTGAAATCAAACAACTGTAATTAGAAACAAAGAGAACAATATAAAGAATCAATGAAACCAAGAGCTGCTTCTTTGAGAAAATCAACAAGACAGACAAGTCCTTTAGCCAACTAACTAAAATGCAGAAAAACCATATTCACATTAACAATATCAAAAATGAAGAGAGATACATAACAATAGACAGCAGGGAAACCCCCACCCCCAAATCTTTATGACTTACTTTAAAAGCCTGCACTCCACACAGTAAGAATATCTAAATGAAATGGGTAATTTTCTGAATAGATTACACTTACCAAATGTAAATCAAGGTCAGGTAAACAATCTAAAATACTCTATACGCTCACTGAAATTCATAGACCCAAAGGACCTAAATAACAAGGAGGGTCCAGGGGAAGATGGTTGAATATCACTCAAAGGGAACGTAAAATAGTCATTGGAGGTGGATAGTGTGAGAGGGGATAGGAAGGGGAACACGTACAGAGAGATCTAGTGAGAGAGTACTGGGAAAGAGAATGGAAATAGGTGGCAAACAGGAGGTATCTCTGTGACTTGCCAGAGAGCTGGTATGGAGAAAGCTCTATGGATTCTATGAGGGTGACTCTAGCTGAGACTCCTAGCAGTGGGAGATACGAAGCCTGAAGCAACCTCCTGTAGCCAGGCATTACTTCCAGTGGAAAGATAAGGGCACCAACTCACCCATAAAACCTCTAAGCTAAAGTTACATGTAATGCAGCCTACATGTAAACCAGCCTACATGTAATGCAGGTAAAAAGATGGAACTGAGACTGAGAGAATGGGTGACTAATGACTGGACCAACTTGAGACCTATCCCATAGACAAGCTCCCATCCCTGACACTATTCATGATACTCTGTTATGCCTACGGGCAGAAACTAAGCATGCCTCTCACAAGGCTCCACTCAGAGGTTGATGGAAACAGATGGAGAGACACACAGTAAAAAAAAAAAAAAAAAAATTGAGATGGAAGTAGGGGATCTTGTAATAGTTGGAGGAGGGACTAAGGGACCCAGAGGGGATAAAGACTCTACAAAATGACCAACCAAACCAACTAATCTGGATGCCTGGGAAGCTCCCAAGGACTGGACCACCAAACAAAGTCATACATGGGCTAGGTCTAGCACCTACATTATATAAAACAAAAGTGCAGCTTGATCATTTTGTGGGAAACTGGAGTGGGAACTCTCTGTGACTCTCTTGACTGCCTCTGGATGATTTTCCCATAACTGTGCTGCTTTTTGTGGCTTCAGAGTGAGATGATGTGTCTACTTTGCAAAGTCTTGATGGGATAGAGTGGGTTGTCACACAAGGGATACTTCTACTTCTCACAGGAGAAGGGAAAGGGGAGAATGAGGAAGACAGGGCTATGCAAGGGACTGGGAGGTGAGCAAGGCCTAAGATTAGGATGTAAAAATGAATTAATAAATAAGAAAGAAAGAAAGAAAGAAAAAAGAAAGGAAGGAAGGAAGGAAGGAAGGAAGGAAGGAAGGAAGGAAGGAAGAAAGGAAGGAAGGAAGGAAGGAAGGAAGGAAGGAAGGAAGGAAGGAAGGAAGGAAGGAAGAAAGAAAGAAAGAAAGAAAGAAAGAAAGAAAGAAAGAAAGAAAGAAAGAAAGAAAGAAAGAAAGAATTATTGAGCTTGAAATATGGCTCTATGGTTGAGAAAAATGACTTTCTTATGAAAGACCTGAGTTCAATTTCTGGCACAAAGTTGGCAGCTCAGTGTAGTCTGTAACTTCAGTTACACTAGTCAAAATGGTGATGCACATACATGAAGATGAAATATCTGCACCAAAGAAATTAAATTTAAAAGAAATTATGATTCTTTTTAGTTCAAATCTATTCATTGCTGTTTTATTCATAATTTCCAGACAATGGAAACAAACTAAAGGTCTTTCAAGTGAAGAATGGATAAAAATATGTGGTACATTTACAAAATCTAGTACCATTCAGCCATTTAAAAATTCTACAATATGAAATTTGTAAGCAAAATGATGGGACTGAAAATAACATCATCCTGAGGCAGGTATCACAGATTCAGAAAGACAAATGTGGTATGTATTCACTTATAAGAGAATATTAGCTGTTAAGTAAAGGATAATCGAGCTACAGTCCACAGGCACTGAGCAGTTAGGTAAAGGGGAAGGATATAGGGAGGAAACAGGTCTTCCTGAGAAGGGAAATAGAGTAGACTTTTTAGATATACTGGATGCAGGTGAGGATGGGAGAGGATGGGAGTGGGAGCAATCAGGTTGGGGGTGTAAGGGGAGACAGTACCGGGAGAGACAGCTGAAGTTGGGGGTGCTTTAGAGGGGAATTATCTACAATGAGGTTGCCCCTAGTGAGGACTCCTCTTCACGGAGGGTACTGAGTCAGAACTTGCCAGCTTTGTAGACATGTAAGACTTCCAGTGGTGGGACTGAGTTACATTCAGTTGATTTCTTCACTGAGGAGGTCCTGTGATATTCCTAAACAAAAGAGGCTTCTGTTGGGACAGAAAGTTGATCTCTGAAAACTGACAATAGGGTCCCATTGCTGAGGACAACTTTCATTAACCTCTTTGAACTTAATGGTGTAGTGCTCATGTAGGTTTGGAGCTTTTATCTCTAAGTTAGAATCTTTTTGACATGAGAAGGCACTTTACAGGCTACAGAAAGAGAAATCTGAATACCAACCCAGCCACAAAACACTTCATCTGCAATCTCTACTGCCAGCCCAATGTGCTGGGGCAATAGTAGAGCAGAACTTTTGGGAGAGGCCTAACAATGTTTACTTTAACTTGATCCACACTCCACAAGAGGATGCCCATACCCTGTGACGTACTGGAGGTCAGGAACTGGAGACTGCGTAGCACAGAGACATAGGGTAGAACCAAACGTTACTGGAAAAAGAAGTCAATGAACTGATTACTAATGATACTTTTCTTTACTCTTGGATTAGGGCCTTATCCAGTCTTCATCAGAGAGGCTTCCTCAGATAGCAGGTGGAAGTCAGTGCAGAGAACAAGAGGCACATATTATTCAGAGAAAGAGAGAGTCTAATTTGGAGGTATCCATCTGGTCTCTTCCCTAGGGGATCTGGGAATCCTACAGTATGAAGGGAGGGGAGACTTTAGAATTCAAAGAGGAAAGAGGATGCTGGGAGAACATGGCCCATCGAATCAAGCAAGTAAGGCTCACATGGGCTCACTGAGATGGTAAGGACAAGAATATTGATTGCATAGGTCTGTACCAGGTCTTCTACACATGAGTTTTGACTGTTAGATCGGTGGTTTTGTCAGACTCCTAACATTGTGAGCTAGTGTGTCTCTGACTCTTGCCTACTCTTGGACTTCTTCTTCCTATTGGGTTGTCTTGTCCAGCCTTGATATGAGATTTATGCCTTGTCTTACTGAGTCTTGTTTTGTCCTATTTGACTGACTTCTCATGGAGGCCTGCTCTTTTATTAAGGGCAAACAAAGGGGAGCAGTTTGGAGGATAGGAAAAGCGGGGGAGGAACTGGTAGGAGTGGAAGGAATAGAAACTGTTTGGGATGTATTATATGAGACTTTTTAAAATTTAAAAAGAGAAATAATTTCATGTTCCTTGTTTTAAAAATATAGGACACCTAACTTTCTATATTTATAATATATTTCATTACACTGAGTACACATTCCTCTCAGAGGTTCATATGCAAACTTACATCTTGATGTAATTATCAATAGATTGTGTCTCATTTCACATGGTAGTAATCCTTGGATTCCTAACAGGATGATGCCAGCCATGCTTCAGAGTAAAACTACAAATTTTGTAATATGAGATTGTTAAAAATGGCTTAATGTAAGACTCCAGATATAATACTGTATGAGATGTAAGCAAAATTGGAGCATTAGCAATGTTGCTATCACTGTTCATAAGCAATTATGTTACAGTAATTTTTACAGTCAATACCCAAAAATAGACATTACAAATTTAGTCAATCAGTACTAAAGAAATACTATAATATTCTCAGAAAAGAAAATCAGAAGCTACTGCACTGACTTTTATAAATACATATAGTTCATATGAAATATCATGAACTCATCTATGTATATTAAAATGAAATTTAATGGCAAAAACTTAAATTTTAAATCTTTTGGTTTTATCTACCTACTGTCACATCCAAACAATTAATTATAAAATATATATTTTTACAGGTTTGTGGATAAGAAACACAATTGAAAGTACCTTTTGGTTTGCTGGCTGCATTTATTGACTTTGTTTCTTCTAACACATTACCACAAGTTCCATATCTACTAAGAAGAGATGTATTATTTCACATTTCTGTAGGCTATATCCCTGGACTGAGTATCACACAGTTTGGATACGGCTGAGCTCTCTGAAGTTCTGCATTAGCTTCTGGACTCTATTTCAATGTTTGAAGCTCCCTCCTCTAAGTACCCCATCTCTTACATAATTTGTTCCATGTCTCTAACTTCTCTAAATGTTCTCTTTTTTCCCATTAATTTATTTGTTCTCTTTATGCCCCACTCACAGCCCTTTCCATTCCCCTCCCTTTCTCCTCAGAGAAGGGGAGCAGCACATAAAGTCTCATTAGGACTAAGTTCTCCTTTCCCACTGAGGGCAGACAAGGCAGCCCAGTTAGGAAAAAGGGATCCAAAGGCTGGCAACAAAGTCAGAGAAACACAGCTTCAATTGTTGCGAGATCCACATGAAGAACAAACTGCGCATCTCCTACATTTGTGTAGGAGGCCTAGATACAAGGCTTGCATGCTCTTTGGTTGGTGGTTCAGTCCCTGTCAGCCCCAGCATGCCCAGGTTAGCTGGGTCTGTAGTTTTTTTCTGGTGTTTTTGACCACTCTTGATCTTTCAATGTTATCCTGACTTTCACAAGACAACAAATGTCTGCCTAATGTTTGGTTGTGGTTCTCTGAATCTGTTTCTCTCAGCTACTGGATGAAGCCTCTTATATGACAGCTGGACTAGGCTCCTGTCTACAAGCGTAACAAAGTATCATTAACAGTGTCATGGATTTGCTTGCTGATGTGATGTGGGTCTCAAGCTGGGCAGTCATTGGTTGGCAATTCCTTCAATCGCTGCTCCATTTTTATTCTTGCACATCTTATAGGCAGGGCAAATTTTGGCTCAAAGTGTTTTTGGCTGAGTTGTGTCCCTGTCAATTTACTGGAAGTTCCACCTGGCTACAGGAGGTGGCCACCTCAGGCTTTCTGTCTCTTGATTTTAGGACTCTCATATAGGACCATATCCTCCCAGGAGCCAGTCCCATTTCTCCAGCATATCCCAAATATGCCTTCCCACCAATTTCCCATCTCTCTCCCAGTTCTCTCACAGCCCCAACCCTACTCTCTCTACACCTGATATCTACCCATCATCCCATGAGGACACTTACTAAAATAGGTTCATAGCAGTTTTATTCACAGTAGCCAGAAGCAGGAAACAACTCAGATGTCCCTCAACTGAATAATGGATAAATAAAATATAGTGCCTTTATACAATGATGTACTCCTCAGCTATTTTTTATTCAAAGGGACATCTTTCTTTCTTTGTTTCTTTCTTTGTTTCTTTGTTTCTTTTTTCTTTCCTTCCTTCCTTCCTTCCTTCCTTCCTTCCTTCCTTCCTTCCTTCCTTCTTTCTTTCTTTCTTTCTTTCTTTCTTTCTTTCTTTCTTTCTTTCTTTTTAAGTTTTTTATTTACACTCCAGCCATTGCTCCCACTTCTCAGTCCCCCCACCTACAGTCTCTCATCCCATTCCTACTTCTGCTTGCCTCTGAGAGGGTGCTCTCCCCTCCCCCAAGGCCTGCCTCTTCTCTGTAGCCTCAAGTCTCTCAAGGATTAAGCACATCTTCTCTCAATGAAGCCAGATCAGGCAGTCTTCTGCTATATACATCCCAGGAGACCTCAAATAAAGCTGTGTATGCTGCCTGGCTTGTGGCTCAACTCTCTGAGAGCTCTCTGGTGTCCAGGTTAGTTTACATTCTTAGTCTTCCTATGGGGTCACCCTCTACTTCAGCTTCTTCAGTCCTTCCCCTAATTCAACCATAGAGGTCTTCAGTCCAATGGTTAGATGTAGGTACCCGTATTTGTCTCAGGCAGCTGCTGGCAGGGCCTCTCAGAGAACATCCATATCAGGCTTCCATCATGTCATCAGTACTAGTGTCAGGCCTTGGTGTCCTCCCATGATTTGGATTCCAAGTTGGGCCACTCATTGGACCTGTTTTCTTTCAGTCTCTTCTCAATTTTTGTCCCTGTAGTTCTTTTAGACAGGAATAATTCTGGGTCAGAAATTTTGACTGTGGGTTAGTAAGCTGTCACTCCAATTGAAGCTTTGGCTGTCTACTGGAGATGGACTCTTCTAGTTCCCTCACTCTTTTGTTGTACATTACAGAGTACCAGTTGTCAATCCCATCTGCAGTGGAGGAGTTTTCACTTTTTCTACATCCTTGCCAGTATGTGCTGTCACTTGTGATTTTGATCATAGACATTCTGATTGGTGTGAGGCCGAATCTTGGGGTCATTGTGATTTGCAATTCA
The DNA here is from genome assembly GCA_028551405.1 of Uromys caudimaculatus. Lineage (NCBI taxonomy): Eukaryota > Metazoa > Chordata > Mammalia > Rodentia > Muridae > Uromys > Uromys caudimaculatus. The sequence continues at coordinate 10,943,935 of CM052708.1, forward strand.
CTGATGACTAAGAACTTTAAGCATTTTTAAACTGCTTCTCAACTCTTCGAGATTCTTCTGGTGTGAGATCTCTGTTTAGCTCTGTAATCCATTTTTGAATTGGGTTATTTGGGTTTTTGGAGGTTAACTTCTTGAGTTTGTTTTTTTTTTTTTTTTTTTTTAATATATTTTAGATATTATCTTTCTATTGGATGTAGGGTTAGTGAAGATATTTTTCCCAATGTGTAGGTTGCTGATTTGTCCTATTGATGGTGACTTTTGCCTTACAAAAGTGTTTTAGTTTCATGAGGTCCCATTTATCAATTGTTTATCTTAGGACCTGAGCCATTGGTGTTCTTTTTAGGAAATTCCTTCCTGTTCTAATGAGTCTAAGGCTTTCTCCCACTTTCTCTTCTATTAGATTCAATGTATGTGGTTTTATGTTGAGGTGCTTGACCCACTTGAACTTGAGCTTTCTGCAAGGTGATAAATATGAATCTATTTTCATTCTTCTACATACAGACCACCAGTTAGACCAGCACCTTTAACTGAAGATGCTTTCCGTTTTCCACTGTATGTTTTTGGCTACTTTGTCAATGATCAAGTGTCAACAGGTGTGTGGGTTTATTTCTAGGTCTTCAGTTCTATTCTGTTGATCTACATGTTTGTCTCTGTACCAATACCATGCTATACTTTTCGCTATTGCTCTGTAGTCAGGTCAGGTGTGGTGATTTTGCCACATCTTTTATTGCTGAGAGTTGTTTTGGCTATCCTTTTTTTATCTCCCATAGGAAGTTAAGAATTGCTCTTTTCATGTCTTTGAAGAATTGTGTTAGAATTGTAATGGGGATTGCATTAAATCTATAGATTTCTTTTGATAACATGGCCATTTTCACTATGTTAATCCTACCAATCCATAAACATGGGACATCATTCCATCTTCTAAAATGTTCTTAGATTTCTTTATTCAGATTTAAAGTACTTGTTACATAGACCTTTTATTTGCTGGGTATTTTATATTATTTTATATTTTATAAGATATTTTATATTATTTGTGACTATTGCAAAGGGTGTTGTTTCTCTATTTTCTTTCTCATCCTGTTTATCATTTTTATAAAGAAAGGTTACTGATTTGTTAGAGATAATTTTATATCCAGCCACTTTGCTGAAGTTGTTTATCAGTTGTAGGAGTTCTCTGGTGGAATTTTAGGAGTTGATTGTGTATACTATCATATCATCTGCAAAGAGTGATACCTTGGCTTCTTCCTTTTCAGTTAGTATCCCCTTGATCTCCTTTTGATGTCTAATTTCTTCAGCTAGAATGTCAAGTACCATATTGAATAGATATGAAGAGAGTGGAAAACCTTGTCCTGTCCCTGATTTTAGTGGGATTGTTCCTAGTTTCTCTCCACTTAATTTGATGTTGGCTGTTGGTTTGCTATATATTGCTTTAATCATGTTTAGATATGTCCAAGAATTTTAACATGAAGAAGGAGTGTTGTTGGATACAGAAAATGTGGTACATTTACACAATGGAGTACTACTCAGCTATTAAAAACAATGACTTAATGAAATTTGCAGGCAAATGGATGGAACTTGAAAATATCATCCTGAGCGAGGTAACTCAGTCTCAAAAGAACGAACATGGTATGTACTCACTGATAAGCGGATATTAGCCCACAAGTTCAGAATATCTAAGTT
>CM052708.1:10945714-10957844 GCA_028551405.1 Uromys caudimaculatus
ATGGGAATGGGTGGGCGGGTGGGTGGGAGGAGGAATTCCCTCACAGAGGCGGGGAGGGGGAGGGGACACGGGGTTTCCAAAGAAAAGGGGAATCATCGGAAATGTAAATTAAAAAAAAAAATAAATAAATAAATAAAAAAAAGAAGGAGTGTTGTATTTTCGAAAGCTTTTTCGGCATGTGATGAAATAATGATGTGGCTTTCTTCTTTGCATATGTTTATATAGTGTATTATGTTGATGAATTTTTGTTTATTGAACCATCTATGCATTCCTGGGATCAAGCCTACTTGATTGTGGTGAACAATGCTTTTAATGTGTTCCTGGATTTGGTTTGCAAAAACTTTATTGAGTATTTTTGCATAGATATTCATAAGTGAAATTGGCCTGAAGTTCTCTTTCTTTGTGGATCTTTGTGTGGTTTAGGTATCAGAGTAACTGTGTCTTCATAGAATGAATTAAGTAGTATTCCTTCTGTTTCTATTTTGTGGATTAGTTTGAGGAGTATTGAAATTAGCTTCTTTGAAGGTCTGGTAGAATTCTGCACTAAAACCTTCTGGCCCTGGGCTTGACTTTTTTGGTTATTATTATTATTTTTTTTATCTTGTATCTATTGGGCTTGTTTTGTGACCAATTATATGGTCAAATTTAGGGAAGTTTCCATGAGGTATTGAGAAGAAGATATATTATCATGTTTAGGGGTGAAATGTTCTGCAGATATCTGTTTAATCCTTTTGGTTCATAACTTCCATTTGTTTCACTGTGTCTCTGTTTAGCTTCTGTTTCAGTGACCAATCCAATTGGTCAGACTAGGGTGTTGAGATCTCCTGCTCTTAATGTGTGTTTTGAGCTATATTAAGGTTTCTTTTACAGATTTGGGTATCCTTGCATTTGGAGCACAAATATTAAGAATTGAGACTTCTTCTTGGTGGATTTTTACTTCAACAAATATAAAGTGGCTTTCCCAATCTAGTTTGATAACTTTTGGTTGACAGTCTATTTTATCAGACATTAGAATGGCAGCTACAGTTTGTTTCTTGGGACCATTTCCTTGGAAAACCTTTTCCAGCCTTTTCCTTTGAGATAGTGTGTCTTTGTCAATGAAATTTGTTTCTTGTATGCAGCAAAATGCTGGATCCTGCTTATGTAGATCCAGTTGAAAGGCTGTGTCCCTGGTTACTGTGGACAGGCAGACATGCTGTGGGTGTGGGAGAGTTGTGGGCCACTGATCTGTAATGGATGGAGAAGCAGACTGGAACAAAGGTGAAGCTCAAAAGGTTACAGGTCCCAAATCAGGTGGGCTCTTTGAGTGTCCCAGCAGGCATGGTTATTTGGAAGAGATGCTCACCTGTGTCCCTGGCTACTCTGGAACTCCTGGGAGGTATGCTGGCTGTAGGGTGGTGAAGCAGACAGGAAGCTTCTCACCTATTAAAAACAAAATATAAAATTTCCAGGCATATGGATAGAACCAGAAAATATCTTCCAATGTGAGGTAAACCAGACTAAGAAAGATATGCATGATATATACTCATTTATAAGTAGATATTAGACATAGAGTATAGGATAAATATGCTACAATCCACAGACCCAAAGAAACTAAGTAAGAAGGAGGGCCAAAGAGAAGACGTTTGAATATCCTTCAGAAGGAGAAATAAAATAGACATCAGAAAAAGATAGAGGGAGTAACTGTGGGGAGAGGGGTTGAGAAAGGGAACAGAGGTAGGGATATTGTCCAAATTTCTACCTTTTCATTTATCTTTTCTATCCTTAAAAATATCTGACTTGTCATACAGAAATCCTTCTTCGCTTCCAGTAGTTTTATTCTTATATCTTTCTAACATTTCTTTCTTCTATATATTTCCTCTCTGTCTTTTCTTTTCCTTTTCTTTCTTTGCTTCATCTTCTTCCTTGTTCTCTTCTTTTCTTCTTTTCTTTTATTTTTCTTCCTTTGCTTTCTGAAAGGTATATTATTAGAGTAGTTTTTATCCTATAGATATATATGTAGAGAGCAAAGAGATGATTGGCATATTCAGGTTCATGTGGCAGAGTGTGAGTTCATTTTTAGAGGTTTCAGACGAAGAAGTGGAGATATTATGTATGACCCAAAAGTCTAGAGTGTGATCTTGCAATTTTTCCTGCCTCTGAGAACTGGACTGAAGAGATGGGAAGGAACTCTATGTGCCTACATGGAAATCAGTTGTGATGTTATGGGAATAGATCACTAACACTTTTAGAATCATCATTTGACTATAACAAGAGGAAATTTTCTCCTCAGTATTATTCAGTAGTGCAGACAATACCTGCTTCTTGAAATTTTTGTGTATTTTTAGGTCGTTCTTTGATGTTAATTAAATAGCACGTTTTTTAAGTGAAAAAAAAATAGCATGCTTATTCATTGCATTCTTGAATAAAGAAGGGTGAATATTACAAAAAAATTAAACCTTTACAAACTAATTATAGGGGCTAGAGAGAAGACTTAGTAGTTAAGTACACTTAAGTACACTTGAAGATCCGGTAGAGGACTGGGATTACTTTTCATAACCCAAATGAAATATCTCACAGTTACCTATAAATCTCGGTACAGGAAATTTGATATCTTCTTCTGATTCCATGGGTCCCTTGATGCCTGTTCAATGCACAATAAAGATATGCACACATTCATATTAATAAACTAAAAAGAATAAATTTGTCTTATATTTGCATCCTTTAGATAATTAATTAGAGCAAACAAAAGAAAAAAATTGGGCTAGTATTTCCTTCAGTTACTATTGTTTCATAAAACTTACTCAGTATTTAAAACATGAAACAATGCTTATATTTTTTATTTACAAATTATTTCTTGTAATTCCTTGGCATGTGCACTTAAATAAGAAACATTTAGCTTGCTCTGCTTATTAAAGTCTTTGTCCTAAACAAGAACACTCCAGATTTAATGGAAAATAGCATATGAGAGCTGAGGACCTGGAAGCATTTTATATCTTTCTTTTGGAAGTTGATGATAGCAAACAGTAGAACTTTTAATTTTCTATAAAATTTCAGATGCTTTCCTATTTGTGTGTGTGTGTGTGTGTGTGTGTGTGTGTGTGTTTATTTCTCAAGTGATTTTTCTTTCAATTTTTAGAGTATGAATACAGCTGAGATCCAAAAGCAAATATCTCAAGAGAGAAAATAAAACATAGGTTCTGTTTGGATGACCTAGCTTTAGAAAACACATGGTGATGCTTCTCCCAAACTCTGTGGTTACGTAATTAGAAACTCCAAGTGACTCAAGGAATAGGACACAAACAAGGAGTACCAAGGTAAAATTCCTAAGAAAAGTATGTAAAACAGAAGATATTCTGGTAGACTGCCTTTGAAAAAAATTAATTACAAATCTTATTTATCTCCTTGTTAAGAATACTCCTTTCAATGTATTTTTTTAATTAAAGGTGTTCTAGGCAAATATGTACAACATCATGCCTGGATAGCATTCTGGGGTTGCACAAATATCTAACAAATGTTTTGTTTTGCTTTGCTTTCCTTTGTTTTAAATATAAAGGAGGTAGTCTGTTTACTCAGTGTATTTCTATAGAACTTTAAAGGTTTTCATATTCTGCAATTTAGCTCCGATTAAGAAGACATTTCAGAAAAAAGTATATATTATATGTTTGCAAATGAGAGAAAATCACTTTGTTAAGACTGTGTTTATCATCTGGTCATTCGTCTTCCACCTTCTCTTCAATAATCCCTTAGCTGCTAAGTATGCAACTGTGTTAATGATCTGTTTACCTAAATGCTTTATATAATTGCCATGAGGTTTGGCATTTATTATACCATCTCAGAGGAGAGAGTTCCTTTAATCTTTGTGTTTTTATCTTTTATTTAATTTTGCAATAAGCTAGACAGCTCATGACATTTTCCCTTTTTTTCCTTGGAACTAGATTAAAAGTTACCACTGTTCAGGAAGCTTGTGTCTCTGTGGATACACTGTACACTTAAAGGATCCTTAGAGGTGTGTAACAGTTGGAAGGCCAGCACTCAATATTTATCCTGAAGTTGCCATGGCTACTAATGCAGGCAAAATTTGCTGAACAATTTCAAATTAGAGATAGCCTGCAAAACACAAGGGGTCTCATTAATGGTTTCAAAAATTAACCACAGTGAAAATTAGTGGCTGGATGTGCCATCTTGATTTACCATTCTGATGATCTCAATAACATAATTGAGACTATTTAGGAAAATATACATGTTTTTAGACATAATTTTGATAAGTGCCATTCTTACTGTTAATGAGAAGGCCAAAAGAAAATTATTTGAGTGTTATCAAACGTTAGTGGCATTCACATGGTTTCTATCCTGGTTTTGTTGCATCACACTTATTTTTGGCTGGTATTGTTACAATTTTAATAATCTCATTAATTTACAATGAAATTTTCATTGCCATATGTATATATTGCATAAAGCATTTCCTTACATGGATATAGAGTCTTTCCTTATACTTTCAACTATTATCTAAATATAACAAGTCTGATAATTCTATGGTATTTGCATCATTTTTAACATCTTTAACAATAATCCTATAATTTATGAGATAAAAATCAGCTGCAAATGTGTATTTGAGTGCATATGAATCTGTGTGTATATGAATGATGTATCCAACAGTCTTAGTCAGGATGGAGGGGATTGTTTCCAATATTAACCTATCCTTATTCACATTTTGGTAACTATTACTTCTTTTTGTTTGTTAAGTGATAAATTGCCTCACTGCCTGGATGTATTTTTTAAATTAACTGCTCTCTAATAATGTGGTTATAGAAGTAAATTTATTGTCAATTTTATCTGAAGGTTTTTATTAATTTAATCAGTAGTAATTTTCATTGGGAATTATTGAATAATTTATGCAACCAGTGGCTAGAAGAGAAGAAACAAATGTTGTGATTTAAAAGCAAGTAAAACACCTAAGAACCTTGACTGCTTTGAAGTTGGAATCTCAACTGTGTTTCATGTGATTGATTGTGACGTTTGGAACTGGATCATTCTGTTTTCCCTTGTTTTTTATTCAGTATATTGTGGATGAGACTGTGGACTGAGAGATTATAGCTACAGTTTTCGATGTCACATCATTTATTTAGGCAATACCTCAAAATCACCTCCAAATTCTATTCGTTATAACATACTAGTGGTTCTATATTTCCTTAAGCAGGAACGATTGTGATTATTTATTTGATTATGATTTCATTATAAAATTTCATATAAAATTACACAAACTTCATTTCCTAGTAAACTATACAGTTTCTAACAATGCTATTTTTCAATTTTACTCTATACTTATGTTATTATTATTATTACTATTATTATTATTAAGTTATAGCTTACATTTCATGACTTTTTTTTTTATTCTAAGTTTAAAATCTGTTTCTTAATGAACAGTAGTCTGAGTAGTAGTCTCCTTTATCAAACATCAGCCACTGATTTTCCTGTTGGGAATGATCACCTGCTTTCTGTTAGGATTCTTTCGCACGACCTAATCCCTGTTATTCATAAAATCCAAGAAACACTGTTTATTTTATGTTGAATTCACATTCTATGTCCCCACCCCAGCACTAAATATATGAATAATTGATCAATTATAAAAATAGCTTAGATAACAGTTTTGGGGAAAAGAGAAACTGTATGTAGCTTGAGTTCATTTGATTAGCTAATGCAGTTTTAAAAGCACTTTGACCTAATTCTAAATTGTTGATAGTTTCACATTAGCAATGCTTATTCAGAGGCCTCAGGGCATATTCATGACATTTTCCCAGGTCAGTACTCTAAACGCTGCCTCTGATATAACTATGTCTGTGGGATATTTGCATTTTCTGGAAATAACTGTATACTGTTCTCAAAATTATCTTCCTTATTTAGATATAAAATGTGGAATGTTTTTCAGTGATTGGTACACAGTCTTCTATAGCTCTAATCCTACAAACACACAAACTAAACAGGCCCCTATATATCATTCATTGTCAGTGTCAATGAAAGTCACTGCTGCAAATCCAGTTTGTTTTTCCCTCCAGTAATTTGCTGAACAAACAAATATTTCCCTTCACCTTTCTGACACCATGTTGCCTCTTCTTTTAAGTACTGAAGAATCTGGCAAACTTTTTACTCTTTGGCATGAAATTTCATAATAACAAATGTGAACTAGCCTAAGTTATTGCTCATAAAAAATCCTATGGGGCCAACCATATTTGTTGTGCAGGTAGTACTCAAATAGTATCATAAAGACCTGCTTAGAACAATGAAAGATCATTGTACTGTCAGCCCTTCATTACAGAGATGATTCTCAGAAGGAAAGGGTTTCTGTCTTACAGATTGAGTAGTTTGTAGTTTGAATGTAGATTGTAGGATGGATAAAGATGTTCATTAACAACCATGTTTTGAGTCCTTTCTCTAGGACTGAAGGAGCTGAAGGGGTTTGCAACCCCATAGGAAGAACAACAATATCAACCAACAAGACACCACAGAGCTCCCAGGGACTAAGCCACCAACCAAGGAGTCCAATGCAGGGGCCCATGGCTCTAGCCAAATATGTAGCAGAGGATGGCCTTGTCAGGCATCAATGGGAGGAGAGGTCCTTGGTCCTAAGAAAGCTCAATGCCCCAGGGTAGGGGAATTTGAGGGCAAGGAGGAACAAGTGGGTGATTGGGTGTTGGAACACCCTCATTGAAGCAGGCGGAGGGGATATGGCATAGGGGGAACCCGGCAAAGGGGATAACATTTGAAATGTAAACAAAGAAAATATCCAATAAAAAATAAAAAAGTAAAAAAGAAGAAAAAAAAGGGGAAAAAAGAAACAGATTTTGAACTTAGAATAAAAAAAATTGTATTAAATATAGCCTATAATGTCTTAAAATATAGCTAGAGGAATTGCAGGGTTAAAATTCTATAACACAGTAATATTAGCAGCAAATTGAGTGAAACTGTATAATTTACTATGAAAATGAAGTTTGTGTAATTTACAATGATAAACATTTTTATAAAACCATAAGTATATTTTTCTTATATTTTCTTCTTATTATTATTATTCAGGGAGCTAGCTGAAAGTTAATGCTTTTGCAAGAAACAATGTTTGTTTTTGAGGATGAGTCTAAGAAGATAAATTATTAGAATTAACATAAAAAACAGGTATAGGTCTAAATATTCCTCTTATTGATATAAAAGAAAATGCCAAATAAGTTGTAATGTAGACAATGAATTTCACAAAATTTATTTTGATGAGTCTAGAAAGGTGCTAAATGATGATTAATTGTTTTAAATTATTTATATATAGAGGCATTTAATAATGTAATCACATTCATTTTGGATTAATAATGTTCATGGTAACTAGGTACGCAATAAATCTGGCTAGGTGTATATATTGTATAAAAATAAATATATTATGCATTTCAATCATTTATAAAAGTGCTCATTATTATAATAGAATTATTGAAAATCACTTATTCCTGTTTTGTGAAAATATTATTTTCTACAGTCAGTTTACTCCACAGTTGTATACTAGATATTTGTGACCTATCTAGATTTATAATTAATCATGGTGTTACCAAAGTAAAAAAGATAGAAAGTCGGAAATGTTATTGTTCCATCTGAATAAGCAGAAAAATTTCAGAGCAGAGGTCAAAAAGACTATTATAGAATAAAACTAGAATCACTTTCACACATTACTCTGTACTTTGTGTGGATATGGGAACTGTTGGGATGGACATTTGAAATTCTTTTCAGACTGTGAGAGTACACAACCAATCCTACACTAGACTGAGTAAGCCTGTTAGATTTTCCTCTAAGATCACCAACAAGGCAGGAGTCATTCCTATCACTGAGAGTGATACAGTAAGAGAAACTTTAACCAGAGTCATTAGTCAAAGGAGAAAAATTTAAAAGGGGTGGTGAACACTTAACAGCTGTTAATCTAGATGAATATTTATGCCTTCTAAGCACTCTTGAACATCTTAAAAAATAAAATGGACAAAAAACCTGCGGCTAGATCCTAGATCTAGCTGTTTCTTCCTGTCTTTAGGCATTCAGGCATTTAGGCCACACCTCCCCTGAAATTACTCCCCAAAAGTTCTCTGCTGGAGTAATAAGTAAATTGAATTTATGTGGCTTTCCCTGTATAATCCTGCTATTAGCTGTGAGTAAGCCCAGATCCGCTGATAATCACACTCAAGACAACTTAAAAATATAACATACTAAGTTTTGATTCCTGAAATCTATGTAAAGGCATATTATACAGAATCTTTCCCCATTCTCTGCCAAACCTATGCAAGTCATAAATCCCCTGTGTTCTTTGAAATTCAAATGCAATGTTTCTTTCCTTACAGGAAGCTTGTCCTTATTCTGTGATGGTTATCTCCCTAATGAAACTTTTTCAAAACTGAAGGGTGTGTCTCATTGGCTCCAGGCCCCATCATGTTTTCCTGTTGTTATGAGAACTATAATTCTCCTGATGTGGTCATCCCTCTCAGCTTCCTCTTTTTATGACTTAGGGACAGAAATAATGCCCATTTTCCCTCACATACATAACTAAAAAAATGAGCAAAGAAGAATATAAAAGGCATTGATATGAGCTAAATAGGGAGATAGTAGTGTGGGAAAATGGGGAGAAAGGGTTGAAGAATAACTTGACCAATGGACAATATATATTATGGTGTTCTTACAGGGTAACACATTAATTTGCACAATTGTTCTCACTTTCATGTTTTGGCTTTTAAGGTAATGGTATATTCTTATTTTCTTTTTTATGAGGGCTGAAATTTAGTCTTGACTACAGAATGAGAATTGTTTTTAAAAATGGGAAAGAAAAATATGAAAGTGTCCATCCATCAGCCAAGTTATAAATCACTGGTTCTTTTAAGAATTAATGCAGTAGGGAAAGAAACAGCCTCCTCTGCAGCTCATGGCACCGCACACCCCACACTCAGCTTTGTTCAGTTCTGGTAAGTATGACCCGACACATCATCCAACACCATGATGTGTCTTTCAACTTACTTAATTCTCTGTTGTTGGTTTGATAGTACCACAAACAGTAGGAGAAGAAAAGTTAATTTTCAGTTTTAATCTATTTCCATAAGCTTTCCTGTTCCAAATTTATGCACACTGCAATTTTCCTTAATATCCAGAAGCATTACTCTGTGTTATTATATATAGTAAGAAATAGATAATGAATATTATTGAAATACTTTAATACAGTTGACAATTTTATCAATGTTTCCTTTTAATAACAAAAGATAGACTAGGGTTATGGGAACCTTAATAATGAATAAGCATGAAAATAACATAGTTCATCATTTTCCAGAGATTATTAAATGTTCAAAGAAAAAATGTATTCCTATTCATTGTATCCATATTTGGAAGGAATATAACTTTGGTGAATACATAAATGAATAAGCCATTTAAAAATATCACCTTTATTACTTCCATTAATTTATTCTTTTAAAAATTCTTTTTGCCTGCCAGTCATTTTGAATAGACTGAAATGAAAACCATTAGAACACTCTTTTTTAAAAGCCATTTAATTTATTCATTATATATTAAAGCCATTTATTTATATACAAAAGGAAAAAAAAAAAAAAACCTTTGAAGCCATCTTCCCCTCTTCCCAATTTGTGTGTTCCCAGTAACCCAAAAGTGTGTTACAATTGTTCTTAAAAGTATAGCCAGCATGCTGTGCCTTTCTTCTTCCTGTACTCATTCTCCAATCTGACCTGACAGATAGCAACCTTGAGTCTGGCCTTTTCTGGAGTCATCTGTACCATAGAAATTTACTCCTACTTGACAAAGTTGTCAATTCATAAAATAAGTACAAACAAAGTCGCTCATTTGCTCCAACTTGTTGACTTCTGTCTCTTTCATGTGGAGTAAAAAATAGAGTTGTAACAATGGCCTACAAAACTCCAAAGGGCACCCGCTATTTCAACCATTCGTTCCTTCAGCTCCCCTTAGCAAATGGATCCCTTCTTAATTAAGCTACCAATGATGTGACATCATTCTTGGAAGTTATTCAGTATGTGCACAGATGATTTATACTACAGTGAAAGAGGATTAAAATGCTCATTTTAAAACTGAGTGTGCTAGCTTCATTTTCTCCATTTAAACTCAATAGTTGAGAAACATTTAATTGGTGAGGATATTAGAATATGATTTATATCACTCAAGGTATTCAACTAACATATCTCAGGCCTGGGAATCTGTGAAATACCAAATAGCTCTATGTGTTTGTAATTTCATCCTTTCCTTTTAAATTGACTAATGATAAGTGGAGACAATTATTCTTGAATATTGCATATATCACGGAGCATATATTAAGCTTTGTAGTCACACTGCTAATGTGTGTGGCATTGTGAGATCTTGTCCTTTTTTGTTTTCATACTTATGTGATCTTTTCTTTTTCAAATTTATAATGAACAACACTGAACATTTTAACTGTGAATTTCTACCTTGGACATCCACAGACTGCCCTATCTGGGAATCCATCCCATATACAGTCACCAAACGCAGACACTATTGTGGATGCCAAGAAGTTCTTGCCGACAGGAGACTTATGTAGCTGTGTCTTGAGAGGCTCTGCCAGAGCCTGACAAATACAGAGGCAGATGCTCACAGCCAACCATTGGACTGAGCATGGGGTCCCTAATGGAGAAGTTAGAGAAAGGACTGAAGGAGCTGAAGGGGTTTGCAACGCCATAGGAAGAACAACATTAAACAACCAGATCCCGTAGAGCTCCCAGGGAATAAACCACCAACCAAGGAGTACACATGTAGGCACCCATGGCTCCAGTCACATATGTAGCGTAGGGTGGCCTTTGTGGGCATCAATGGGAGGAGAGGCCCTTGGTCCTATGAAGGCTTGATTCCCCAGTGTAGAGGATTGGCAGGGCGGTGAGTTGGTAGTGGGTGGGTGGTTGGAGGAACACCCTCGTAGAAGCCGGGGTAGGGTTGATGGGATAGGTGGTTACCATGGGGGGTCCAGGAAAGAAGATAACATTTGAAATGTAAATAAAGAAAATATCCAATAAAAAAATAAAAAAATTTCTAACTTAAAAATGGTCAAAATATTTGTCTATTACTTCTTTCAAAGAAATAGGGGCATTCACAATTAGAGGGCCTACCTAGTTGTCATTGATAACCCTTAAAAGAGATTTAAAAATACATTGTATTTTCTAAATTAAAAGAGCAAATTATTTGACAAGTATACATAACCCACATCCAAGAACACTGGAGACAGGTTGGATTTAAAGATACAGTGCAGGTTGCTAAGATGGCTAGTCAAATAAAGGGGCCTGTAGTAAAAGCTTGAATACTTAATGCAGTTCAAACACCTTGAATCCGCGGGGGGAGGGGCACAAAACAAGCAAAAAACAAAAACATTGCTGATAAGAATAATCCTTTCTGGGAGGTGGGGGCAGCTGAGATCTGCCTTGAATAACAGACACTAGTTCAAGTAAATAAGATGGAGAAAAACTTAGCAGACAAAGATATAATGATGTTACATAGTTTTCAGTTTTCTAAGATCTAGTTTCTTAGGTGCTTCTTCCTTCCTTCCTTCCTTCCTTCCTTCCTTCCTTCCTTCCTTCCTTCCTTCCTTCCTTCCTTCCTTCCTTTCTTTCTTTCTTTCTTTCTTTCTTTCTTTCTTTCTTTCTTTCTCTCTTTCTGTTATTCGTCTCTAATATGTTACATCCTAACAGCAGTTGACCAACCCTCATTTCTACTCTCACTTTTTAACCTCTCCTCTCCCCATGATCAGTCTTTCTCCCTTTTCCCCAAATAACAGAGCACGCTTCACATGGGAAACCAAGAGAACATGGCAAAACAAGGTACAATGAAACCAAACTAGAGGAGATGAAGTACATTCATGAAAATGTAGGAAATAAATAATCTCATACCAGCAAACAAAGAAGAACAGAAGTGTGTGTGTGTGTGTGTGTGTGTGTGTGTGTGTGTGTGTGTGCATGGCCATACACACACACACACACACACACACACACACACACACAGAGTGAGAGAGAGAGAGAGAGAGAGAGAGAGAGAGAACACGCATAAAGGCACACACCACCAATACTACCATGACCCACACAACCAAAATCAAAAGAACGAATTACAAAATATTGTTCAT
>CM052708.1:10957944-10989311 GCA_028551405.1 Uromys caudimaculatus
TACAAGAACCATATCTCAACATCAAAGACAGATATTACTTCCAAATAAATGTTTGAAAAAAGATTTTCCAAAAAAATAGTCCTATGAAAGAACTTGGTGTAGCCATTCTAATATCTCACAATATAGAATACAAAAGGAAGTTTATCAAAAGAGATGGGGAAGGACACTACATACACACCAAAGGAAAAACCCAACTTTATCTTTCTTTCTTGTTTTCTTTTTTTAATCAGAGGTCACTAATACTCACAGATAACTGGAGTTCTTTCACTAAAGAAGAAGCTTCTCTTTCACCAAATAGAAAACATTACAGAGAACACAATTGGCCAACATACAGAACCAAAATTCCAGGTGCCCAGCACCAGTTGATATATCTACAACATGTTTTCTGCACCTCAGGCTAAAGGAATAGTGCAGAACAAAGGATAACAAAATTTTAATACCCAGAGCACACAGAATGTGCTTTGAGGTTGTGTCTCTTAGAAATGACATTTCTAGGTTTGGTGTCTGCAGATGGGATGGCACTATTGCTTATGCCAAGAAGTACTTGTTGACAGGAGCCTGATATAACAGTCTCCTGAGAGGCTTTGCCAGAGCCTGACCAATACAGATGTGGATGCACACAGCCAAAAATTGGACTGAGTGTGAGGACCCCAATGGTGGAGTTTAGACAAGAACTGAAGGAGCTGAAGGGGTTTGCAACCCCATAGGAAGAACAACTGTATCAACCAACCAGACCCCCAAAACTCCCAGGGACTAAACCAACAACCGTAGGGAGACCCATGGATATGAAGCAGATGACTGCCTTATCTGCCATCAGATGGAGGGGAGCCCCTTGGTCCTGTAAAGCTTAGAGAATGTTAGAGTGCTGCGGCAGAAGTGGGTGGGTGGGTGAGGGAGCACCCTCATAGAGGCAGGGAAGAATAGGGGTTTGTGGAGGGGAAACTTGGAATGGGGATAAAGGTTGAAAAGTAAATAAATAAAATAACCAAGAAAAAAAAAAGAGAGAGAAAAAAAAAGAAATGTCATTTCTTGGAGAAATGTTAAGGAAAGTATACTCATGGTATCTCAATAACATGGCTGCTGATACAGATCAGAACATTGACAAAACTTATAGAAAAGCCAACACAGAAAAACAACAACAACAACAACAACAACAACAACAAAAACAACCCACAGGCAACTAAGAGATGGAGAATGAATATTTCCCAGAGCTAAGCAGTAAGTATTCAATACCAGTCATTTTCATAGAAACAACATGAAACATGTCAAGGTTCAATAAATAAATTTACACACATATGTGTGTTAGTGTTTGCAATAAATATAATTCAACAAAAAGAACCTATGAATTTGAGAGGTACTGGAGAGCCTGGGATAGGCTAGAGGAAGGAGGGAAAAGGGTGAGAAAGGTATGTTTTTTTTCTTTATTAAGTTAAAAATTAATTATTTTAAAAAGTTTGTTAGATCACAGCAATAGAAGAAAAAAACATAAGGTAATTACTTTAAGTTAACCAAACCACTGAATACTCTGGACTTCATGATAAAATATTAACATGAAATAAGGAAATGCATACCAATATCAGAACACTCTTGAAAAACATTTCAGAGTTTTTTACAATATGTTAATTATGAATTTCCTTTATTTAAACATCTACACCGAAATTAGTACAAAACTGAATTTTACCTAGTTTTGTTGTTGCTGCTGTTGTTGTAGCTGTTTTGGCTTGGTTTGTCACAGAGTTTTGTGACTGGTATCTAAATGCTGTGTTTGCTGCTATTCTTAGACTCATGGATGTTACTATGCTTTATGATATACTAGTGACACTTTGTTCAACAGTGTGAATAGAAAATTAGTAAATCAAGCCTTTTAGAAAAAACACATTTTGATGCAGTCATTTAATGATGGTTCTTCCTATGTAAATGAGTGAATGTATAATCTTTGTAACCTTAAATAATGATAGAGCCAAGACATTAAAATATGGGTGATGGGGGAAGCAAGGAAGATCAAGGAAGAATGGTCAGACATAGGTGCTATGGGGAGAAAATGGGGAGGCATGAAATGAAAGGGTCTCAAAAGGGCTCAAAGGAGACACGTAAGTAAAAAGTTAACAAAACTCTATTTTCAAAACACTACATTATTAAATGCCATGATATATAAATGCAGTGCAACTATAAGTTATTGACACCCATGAAAAGAAAGGCTTTAAACTCTAGTCATCAACCCTGGTAATGTCGTTTTTCTTTTCTTTTCTTTCTTTTTTTTTTTTTTAATCATATAGTTCTTTAATTATTCATTGTTTCTTTGAAGAATTTCAACATCTGCCTTGAAACAAGAATGAATCTTCTACTGGTGGGGAAGGTGATCAAAATCCCTTTGAAATCATGTTGCTTTAGCCAATTTATATTTCTCTTCTTTAAAGTATCTGACATTTTCTCATCATCTGCAGATCTCCACATCTTTTTTTTAATCATAGTGTTTTTATACTTTTATTTATAACTTCAGATTTGGAATGTCTTATTTAATAAAGTATCTAAACTTTATTCCATATTTAGCTGTAGTGAGTTCTTATTAGTATATATTGTTTGGAAAGGTGGAATGAATATATATATATATATATATATATATATATATATATATATGTATGTATACACACATATATCTGTGTGTGTGTTTTAATATGTATTGAATATAGCTCTGTGATTGTTCTTATTCTACTCCTTTCATTTGTACACTTACCTTATCCTTTCTTACCTTCTGAATTTTTCATTAATTATAAGCCTATTCCGCAGTCAATAATGCAGTAGATACAATAAGTATACAAAGGCTTTCTCCAGAATTTAATGAAAATAAAAATATTATAAGGATTTGTTACATTTATAAAAAAAACTTGTATCTCCTAAAATATCCCCATAGTATTTAGACTAGCTCTACTGTTAACATTGTGTTAAAAAGACAAAAATTTACATGTCCTGAAATTCCGGAGTGCAGAAAGCTGAGATAGGAGGGATTATAGACTGTCATCTGTTCCGATTCAGCCTAGAGTATACAGTGATTTTTTTTTATGTTGGTTTGAATGTAGGTTGAGTCAATGTCTGACATAAGGAAAATGGGAAAGGCCACAGTGAATGTAGAAAGAAAACCATGCGCATGTCAACAAGAAGAGCACAGGTATAAGTTCACACTATCTAAAACCAGATCACTTCCTGGGCAGCATCAGTTTGATGACCTGTATGTTTTATTCTCACAAAAATAGAGCTTTCTACCATAAGTTAAAAATGCTTGAGACAAGGAGAATAACTAAATCTAATTGCTTTAACATTGACTCATTGAGAATTGGGTTTATTTATTTATAGAAATCTCATAACAAGTAAACTGAAAGTTTTCTGCCTTCTCTTTCCATTTCTATGTATGGAATATGTGCTCAGGATTTGGAAATTGTAATAATTGCTCCTAATTTTGCATCAGGTATGATATTCTACCATCTGTATTTGGAATATTGAGAAATAACTCAAATAACTCGCCCATGAAAGCTTTAGCTGATATCACTTTCTCTGTCTCAGTCTCCTCACACAAACACTGATGGATTCACCTTCACTGAGTCCTCTAGTGGTTCCCACATTGCCCTGCTCAACTAATTCCATTTGCACTTGGTAAACTTCCAGGACAATCAACTTTTCATTTCATTGCTGCACTTTCATTTCTATGGGTGGATTCTTCATTTGATTATCCATATTCTTAAACTTCCCATGATTTCATTAGTAGGACACAGGGACACAATACACAAGGTTAACTCCTCATGAAAACTAAATAATAGACACACAGTGATGGCTATCTAATATTAAAATAAGGATCTGCTTGTGTATTGGTCATGATATGCATCTCATATTTACATTGAAATTAAGTAGATGGAGGCAGAGAGTGAAATTTCTCATCAGACAGTTATTCAATTCTGAGTCAGTTGGGAGTAGTTTTATTGGCACACTGAAGGCACCTAAATGAAGAGAATAAAAAGATCACATGGCTTCATTTAAGACAGACTAACAGATTGAGACCCATTTTATTTGTTTTACAATGGAATATATGGGATACATGGAGCTTGAGATCTATAATAATGTAGAAAAATTAGATAAAATTTTAGTTATTCAAATAACAGTAAATATAACAAGATATAGTAATGATGATATTTTTGACAATTGAGTAATAGAAATATTTAAATGAGCTTTCTGTTTTCATCATTTAAGTAATTTTTTATTTTTATTTTATTTTTAGTGGAAAAATATATAAACTTGTGGTATATTTCCTGATGCTGTATGTGTGTGCATGTGTGTTGAGATCACTTTAAATCTTTGTTGCAATTTTTTAGTAAAGCACTGTGCTGGTTAGCTTTTATTGACAATTTGTACCAACCTACAGTCACCTGGATAAAGGAATCTCAACTGAAAAAATTTGACTTTAGTGATTGACATAAGCGTGCCCTGACTACTTGGGCAGCACCAGCTGGAGGCAGCAGCACCTGGGCTGTGTAAGAACTATAACAACGAGTAAGTCAGAGAGCAAGCCAGTAAATATTATTTCTATATGGTTTCTGCTTCAGTTCCTACTTTAACTTTTCCCTTGAGTTCTTTCAGTGATGACCTGATACCTGGAAGTGTATACTTCACCACCATATCACCCTTGGTCCCTCCCTTGATAACAGCAACAGAAAGCCAACTATAAGCTTATCTTCCTGGTATGCATTATATACATAGAGCTTAGCACTGTTTTTCTATTCTCTTGCCTTGAATCTGATGTTAGTCATTCTGTTTCTTATTTTCATGAGTTTCAAAAATAAGTGGAATGATGTGATATTTGTCTTTCCATTTATCTAGTTTTTTTCATATTACTAGGTTTTTTATTTGACTATATAAAATGCTAATCTTATTCTATAATACAATCTACACAAGGATATTCTACATCTGTAACTGATTGTAACTTGCACTCTATCATTCATGTCTGCATTTATATTATCTGGATGGACTTTAAAGAAAATTAAAGGTTGTCATAATGAGATATGTGACATTAAGGATAATGAGACTTTAATTTAAAAATAGTAAACAAGTAGAAATTTAGCATTAATATGAAGAAATAACAGTCATATCCATTGACCATTACAAAAGAACAAAACTTCCATAATATGTAGATAACTATCAGTACCTTATAAAATCAACACTATGGTTCATTAGTAGTAGTATAAGAAAGACTTAATCTTTATTGTATAAACTTCTACCCAATTTGAAAACTTTTAACCAATTTTTCATTATCTACTAAGTATAAAAAGAAATATTGGGATTTTATAGAATATTATGTAACAAATTCAGAATCAGAATTATACCTGATAAGAGAGAAAATGTTTGAAAATTATTGTAAAGATAACAAAATTAAGGATCTCTTTCAGAATCTAGTTTGTATATATTCTGGAGTGCATAATATCACTAGTTGTGATGTCATGACTATTTTTTTCCACAGCCTAATCTCTGGAATATATGAATAGTTTAGTTTTTTAATTTAATTATTTTTTCAATACGTCCTGAGTGCAGCTTTTCCTCTCTGCTCCACCCTGTTCCCCCCCCCCCACCTCCCTTCTCCTTCAGATTTACTCCTCCTCAGTTTCCTTTCAGAACAAAAGATTACCTCCTCACTGATGTTATCCACTGAGGGTAACATAATAAGATACAGTAAGGCTAGGAACAAACCCTCATATCAAGACTGGTTGAAACAACCCAGTAGGAAGAAAATGGTCCCAAGAGCAGACAAATGAATTAGAGACAACTGCCCTCCCACTGTTAAGAGTCCCATAAAAACAGGAGGTTAACAACCATAACATATGCACAGAGGACCTAGCTCAGACACTTACAAGCTCTAATATTTGATAGAAGGTGATTTATAATCATTTTAGGTCATAAATTTTAAAATATGGAGATTATTCTGTATTATCTGGGCCAAAAACATTTAATTATGTAAAGTTTTTAGAATAGAACATAAATTTAAAAGCTGGAGTAAAATACCAAGTAAGATTACATACAAAGACGCTGGAAATTGAGAGAGTGGAAGAAAAACTAGTGTGACGGGATGCAGTGAGGCTGAGAGTAAGGCTCTGGGTCCATGCGGGTGGCTCTGCAAGGAAATGGAAGCATTGGTCCTCCATGTCTTCCATGTGCAAAGATTACATTTGGCAGCAATATGAGAATATGGCAGGCTCTTCATCTCCAGAGCCTAGGGAAGAAACATTTCACTGACTCCATAATTTTGATTTTGTGATATTTTAAGCAATGTACTTCTGATCTTCAGAACTATGGCATTAATAAATGAGTGCTGTTTTAAGTCCATGGCAGGGTGGTAATTTGTTAAACAGAAATGAAAAAGAAAGACACAGCCTAACCATATATGTGACTACACATATTTAAGTAATTATAATTTATTTATTGTTTCAACTAACAGGTAGAATTTATTAACAATTAGAAATCCTAACTTATTCACTGTGTAGGTCTTTACAAAGGTTTTGCAAACCTTGATTTAAAGAAACATCACCTTAAATGTTTGTGATGTAAGCATGGTGTGCAGCTAATATTAAAATAATAGATCTTTATTTCTAAAGGAGCCTATCACCTTTATGTTTTTTTTATAATATAATAATTAAAATATTTTTAGTTTTTAAAGAATGTGTTATTGAAGAATATTTACTGTCAAAGAAATTGAATGGACTCCAGAAAGTTATTTATTTCTGAACTGCATGATAAGTTTTAAGATCAAGACATGGGCACGAGGTCTGATGTGGGCCCTGTTGCTATTATCTTAAATGGCAGATGACAGTGAGGCTGACTTGTTCTGTCAAACTGCCGATGAATTAATGAATAAAGAACCTGACTGGCCTCTAAAATTCTCAATTCTCATCATCATTAAAATGGTAACCAACTGAATTTTGAAAGAAATGCATTAAAATTAAAGCAAAAGTGTCTCACAAGGTCAGTGTGCTCTAGACTTCTCAATCTTAGTATTTACAGTATTATTAGATTGTTTCTACCTCCTCTTATTGCACACATTACTGGTCATTCACTTATTTCATTAGTGGCTGTTTCAGTTATATTCAAGGATGGCTAACTTCCCTTTCTAAAATAAATTCAGAAGTGAAGCAATTAAAATTTGACAAATATGTATCTTTTTCCTTTCTGGTATTAAAGGAGGAGTTATTCTGTGGCTTATTTTGTGTTCATAGCTTTGTTGAAATAAGAAATAATAAATTGATTTCTTGGTAGTAAAAAAAAAGGAGGGTTGAAATTGGACCATATTATACAGAAGTTTAATTAGATAGAGTTAATGTTCCAAGCAGGATCTATATGCTCTGTTTCTCATTTCCAGTCTTTGCAGAGATTCTAAATCTTTTGTGACTGTTGGCATAGATTTAGCCATCAGTCTTTCTGAAAGTGATTTAAAATGTGCTCCTTATTTGGCTTATTTATATAATAGTTAAACAAAGAAACCCTGCAGACCTGTAGATAGCTACAAGTAAAAAGGCTGAAAATATAAATATACAATAAGCATTATATTGTATATATAATTAGAATTTTATTATACATCTACCATGAATCACCAGCATTTATTTTAGAATGCAGTTAAATACAAATACTTATGTATTTGGATTCTTATGTTCTTTCGTATTTTATGTGTCTTCTCTATTAAAAAAAATGAATGAATATATGAAATGGTTTCTGGTTTTCTTCTAAGTAGGTAGGACTTAACATTATATGGTCTTTAAAACCTTACTCAAACAATGTGCCTTTAATTTTCTGTTGAGTAGTCAGATAAACAAAGGCAAGTATAAAGAGAAAACTATCCCTTTCATTGAAAAAGAAATTTATATTTAAATGTCTGAATCAAAATGGCATTTTGTAGGTTGTATGTGCATTTTATGTATAGCATATAGTTAGAATATTATATATTCAGTGGTAAATGCAGGGAATTAAGTTGCAAGGCTATCATGACGTTCTTCTGAGTGTACTTTTAAACAATGTCCTTCCCACTGAAGGACGACCTCAGTACCTTTAAATTTGTTAACACTTTCCTAGTTCTATTACCTGATAAGATAAACTTCTTATCATAAAATAAGATAATAATATAGTAAGATAAAACAAAAATTATTATATCTAAGTTGGACATAACAACACAACAGGAGGAATAGAGTTCCAAGAGCAGGCATGATAGTCACAATTAGGAATCTCATAAAAATACTAAAATAATAGTAACTCTCAACTTCATATGGAAATACGAAAAACCCAGGATAATGAAAACAATTCTTAACGATAAAAGAACTTCTTGGAGAATCATCATTCCTTAACTCTAGCTGTAATACAGAGTAATAATGATAAAAATACACAAGATATTGGTACAGAGAACAATTGGTCAATCAACGCAATATAATTAATTACCAAAAAATAAACTGACATACGTATAGACACTCTATCTTTGACAAAGAAGCCAAAAAAACATACAGTGGAAAAGAAGAAAGCATCTTCAACAAATGATGCTGATCTAACTGGTGGTCTGCATGTAGAAGAGTACAAATTCATCTACATTTATCACCTTGCCCAGAGCTCAAGTCCAAGTGGATCAAGGACCTCAACATAAAACCAGATACACTGAATCTAATAGAATGAAAAGAAGAAAATAGCCTCAATGCATTTTCATAGGGGGAAATTTCCTGAAAACAGTACACAAATGGCTCAGGCTATAAGACTAACAGTTGATAAATGCAACCTCATTAAACTAAAAAGCTTCTGTAAGGCAAAGGATACTGTCAATAAGAAAAAAGAGCAACCTTTAGATTGGGAAAAGATTTTCACTAACCCTACATCCAATAGAGGGCTTATATACAAAATATACAAAGAACTCATGAAGTTAGACTCTAACAATCAAATAACCAAATTAAAATGTTGGGTACAGAGCAAAGCAAAGAATTCTCAACTGAGGAATCTCCAATGGCCAAGAAACACTTAAAGAAATGTTTTACATCCTTAGCCATCAGGGAAACGCAAAGCAAAATGACCTTGAAATACCACCTTACACCAATCAGAATGGCTAATATCCAAAACTCAAGCAACAGCATGTGCTGCCAAGGATGTAGAGAAAGATGAACACTCTTCCATAGATGTTGGGATTGCAAACTGGTACAACCACTCTGGAAATCAATCTGGTGGTTCCTCAGAATACTGGAAGTAGTTCTACCTAAAGACCCAGCTATACCAATCCTGAGCACATAGCCAAAAAATTCTCTACCATACCACAAAGCCACATGCTTCATGATGTTCATAGCAGCCTTAATTGTAATAGCCGGAAGCTGGAAATAACCCAGATGTCACTCAACTATAGAATTTCTACAGAAAATGTGGTTCATTATACAGTGGAATTTTCAGCTATTAAAAATGAGGACACCATGAATTTTGCAGGCAAATGGATGGAACTAGAAAATATTGTTCTGATTAACGTAAACCAGAACTGAAATGACATGCATGGTATGTAGTCACCAATAAGCATGTATCAGCCAAAAAAGCACTAAAGATCCATGATACAACTCATAGCTTAACAAGAAGGAAGGCCCAAGTATAGATACCTTAATCCCACTTTAATCCCACAAGAGCAATAAGATAATCACAGGAGACAGAAGGAAGGACTTGGGTGGCAGAGGGAGAGGAAAGGGGGCCAAGATCTGGTATGGGAGGACACATGAGGAAAGCCCAGAGCACCAGGAGAAATAATGGAAATATGCAGCAGCACGGGATGAGGGCAGGGGGAACCTTTAGAATGTCCTAGAAACCCAGGACTCAATGGAGATAACCTGAACCTACATACCCAACAGTGGGGAGATAGAACCTTGTAAGGCCACCTCCATTAGAGAGACAGGGCCACCAATGGGGGGATGGGGCCACCCATCTACCTTTAAAATATTTGAGCCAGATTTCTTCCTGTCTAAAGAAAATGCAGCAACAAAAATGGAACAGAGATTGAAATAAAAAGGCCATCCAGTGCTTGGCCCGTCTTGAGATCCATCCCATGGGCAGGCACTAAACCCTGACACTATTATTGATGCCATGTTGTACTTGCCAACAGGAAGGTGTCACACAGACTGCAAGGTTGTCCTCTGAGAGACTGTCAGCAACTGACTGAGACAGATTCAGATACTTACAGCCAACCATTGGGCTGAGGTCAGGGACCTCTATGGATGAGTTATGGGAAGGGCTGAATGAGCCGAAGAGAATTGCAACCCCATAGGTAAAATAACAGTATCAACTAACCTGCAGCTCTCAGAGCTCCCAGAGAACAAGCCATCAATCAAAGAGCATACATGGGCTGGTCCATGTCCCCCACATGGGGCCATCATGTAGCAGAGGAGTGTCTTATCTGGCCTCAGTGGGAGAGGTTGTATGTAATCCTATAGAAACCTGATGACCAAGGGAAAGAGGATGCTGGGTGCATGAAGCAGGAGTAGGTAGGTTGTTTGGGGATACCCTCCCAGAAGCAAAGAGGAGGGGGATGGGGTGAAGTACCTGTGGAGCTGGGACAGGGAATGGGGCATCATTTATAATGTAAACAAATAAAGTAATTTAATTAAAAACTAACTATAATACATAAGCTAAGAATCTGGTACAGACTCAAGCAGACATTGTGCTGCTTCAGTTTCTGTAAGCTCATATACACCTTGAATAGTTGATGCAAGGGTTGTATTCTCCCAGTGTCCTCCATCCCTACTAACTCCTACAAACATTTTGCTTCTTCGTATATTTGAGAAGAAAATATATTATAGTTTAGGAATTCTATACTACAATAAGCTACCTCACCATATTTAAGGCCATTTTGTGCTACATAGGACTACTTATTTAAAAGAGAAAGAAACAAACAGAAAACTGGACATAATTGTTGCAGTAGGTAGGTGTTTGAGTGTATACTACAGTCATAGGATAGTAGTGTGTGATGGAGAAAAATTGATTTAGTATGCTCAATTGTATTCATGTAGGTCATATTTTACTATGATTTTATTATAAGAGACAGAGGCTCTAACAATTCATTCAAATAAAAGAAGAAAACTGATATTATAAAAGTATATTTATTGTTTGAAAGTTTCATATATGTGTTTAATGTTCATGGGAAAAGTGGTTTTCATTGAATACTGAGAACTTAACATCGGATTTTCAGAACACACCTAAATTCAACATTAGTAGAATTATTATAGTGAACCTAAGGACTGTAGGAATTCTTAGATGGCTATCACCAAAAGGGAACATCTCTAAGATTATTAGACAGGTACTCTCATCCAAGTATTAACCAGGCCTGATGCTGCTTAGCTTCTGAGATCAGACAAGATAGGGGACGTTCAGGAAAAGCTGGAAGAAGCTGGGGAGGAGGGTGACCCTGTAGAAGGACCAGAAGTCTCAATTAACCTGGACTCCAGAGATCTCTCAAACACTGGGCCACCAACCAGGCAGCATACACCAGCTGGTATGAGAACCCCAACACATGTAGAGCAGAGGACTCCTAGGTCTGGGTTTAGTCAGAGAAAATGCACTTAACCCTAAGGAGAATGGAGGCCCCAGGGAGTTTAGAGGTCTGGTGGAGTGGGTAGTGGGTGGTGGGGACATCCTTGAGGAGACAGGGGGCAGGGAGGAGGTATGGAATGTGGAACAGTCAGAGAGTAGGCTGGAAGGGGAATAAAATCTGGAGTATAAATAAATAAACAAAAGATAAAAAAAAACAAAAAAATACACAAACTTATATTAAAACATAGCTTAAAAAGAGCAATGTATAAATGAATATATTTATTTAAATATGAAAGTTAATCAAGACATATGTAGTATATTCCCAAATCTGGTTCTATTTTCACTATGAAAATAAACACAGACATATTAAAATTCAAAAAATAATTGTAAGTCAGGTACTCTTATGTATGTAGTTGCCAACAAAAAAGAGATTCTGTCTTAAGGAATGCAGAAGACAATACCTACCCCAAGTTGTATTGTTGCTGTTGTTGTGGTGGTGGTGGTGGTGATTGTTTTCTTTTGTCCCGACATGTATACATATGATAATTTCTAGTTTTATCTATTTTATAATTTTCTATGATTTTTCTTTACTCTTGGTAAATGACAATGTGCCTATGGAATGGAATTACAGATATTTTCCATTGCACGTTCACAAAGCTTTGAGGTATATAATGCCAGTATCCACTCATCCACTCATAGCTATATTAATACAGGAGTTTTAGGTATTATACACTATTTTACATCAAGTTTCTTGGTTATAATTGAGAAAATATATTTTCACAGATTTTCTCATTTTATGAAAATTAATTCAAGGTAAAAAATGTAAAGACATTTCTTCCTTAAGTTCACAAAAATGAATTGTGAATCAGCTATGACTTTATTTATTCTAAATCTCAAATACTTCCATATAAAAATATTTATCCAGTTCCATTTTTGAAAATGCAAGTGTGTGTGCTTGCCTCAGAAGTCATGTTATTTGATAGCCAAACATATTCTAATAACAATTATAAAAAGTTTTGTTGCATAATACTCCCTTGATTCTCCATTATATTTCTGGACAGGTAAATAATTCATCTCTTGTTATATCATATTTGTTCATTCCTTGGCGTCATTGATATAAGGAATTTTCATTAGAATATTTGTGTTCTTAAATAAAATGATTAATAGAAATATTGGCAAGGCAACTGCATGCCCCCAAGAATCAAAAGGTGAATGACCAGCCAATGACTTTTTTATTTTCTTCAGTGTACATCTAGAATTTACCTGTGAACCAACTACAATGAATCATTTTAAAAATTATTACTAATGCTGTATATTTCTATTTCCAAAGTAAGATTTCAATGTTGTAACTTAGAAAAATGGGGAAAGGTAGGGTTAAGCCAATGAACTGGAAAATTATACAGCTTATCCGACAGTCAGTAGTGTTTCCTAAACAAGATTTTTATCAGTTTTTTGCTCTTGTAAAATTCAATGTAATATTATAACATACATTTGAAAAGTATTAAATATTCAGTTAGATCAAGATGTTCAAAATGCAGTGTGGTTTTAAAGTCACTGATGAACTATAATGTTAAGTGCATTTAAAATATCACATATTGTAAAGAAGTGTTATGAGAGTTAGCACTACACCACAAGATATTTTTATTAAAAATATAAAAATATGACATTAAAATACAA
This sequence comes from Uromys caudimaculatus, assembly GCA_028551405.1. Classification (NCBI taxonomy): domain Eukaryota; kingdom Metazoa; phylum Chordata; class Mammalia; order Rodentia; family Muridae; genus Uromys; species Uromys caudimaculatus. Next base: position 10,971,184 of record CM052708.1, read on the forward strand.
CCTGAATTCTATGAAGAATATAAGATATATTAAGTGGATAATTTATTGAGAAGTAAATAGATATTATCCCACATTTAGTCCAAGTTCATAATACTTATTATCAACATATATAGATTTTATGCCTTCAAATATTCTATAGTCAAATTCATACCTTTTATGTTCTGTGCTATGCAGTGATAGGAAATTATGAAATTATTTCAAATAAATATAACTTTAATCCCTTCAATGGCACTAATTTTCTAGATTATTTTTTAGAATGTTACATGCCAGATAAATACTCATAGTGTGGTTAGTTTATGTATTATAGAAAACAAAGTAGGCAATATTTCAATGAAAATTCCACATAATATTTAGAGTTATCAATTTTTTCACGTAAAAAGACATATTGTCTAAGAAACTCTTCTGTATCTCAAGTTCAAGTCTTTAACCTTAAACTGGGTCAGTATTCTTGTCTCCTGGAGTGGCAACGTTTTCCATACTGAAAAATTTAAACCTTCTGTGTCTTACATTTGTTGGGCTAGAAATCCTGAACTAGCCACCAGTTACAAAATATCCATATAGCCTTAAGCAATCCCATTGGTATTTCGACATACCATTCCAGCCCACCAGCTCCTTATGGAAAACAGGATCAATACCTATAGGAAATACAGGAAATCCTCAAATTTACCTTTGACTGGCTGAAAGGAAGAAAGAACCATAGAGCAAAGCCATATGGCATCTCTCCTCTGGGAGTCAAGACAGGTATGACAGAGTCTTGTTGGTGTGCATAGGAGACACAAAATTCACAACTGGGTTACCTGGTAAAATAATTAAAGTGAGCTTGCATTATTTTACTTTGTATTCTTGATCCACTCCTTTTCAGACGTGTGGAACCAGATCCTCTTTGTTAACTTAAAGGTCAATTTAAGCAAGACAATACAAAACAATGTTGTCATTAAAAAGCTCACAGGAAATATCCTTGCAATTAAGTTACTATATTGTATACAATATTATATTGTATATATATATACATATATTTATTATATATAGTATATAAGTAATTTACATAAATATATGTAACTTTATGATACTTTGTTGAACCATATTAATAGCTGTCCTCAGCTGCATGTGGTACCCATAGTCTGTGGACTACAACCTGGACAGGCATGTGTTAAATTAAAACTCGTTGATCTCTCTAAATAATTCACATGTCAAAGATTCATCTGGATATTTAAGCATCCATAACATTATTCAGTATAACATGTCCTTATTTTAAGTGTATGTTGGGTATCTGATGTGCCATTTTGAAAAATCTCCTGCTGACCTTAAATGTACATATTGAAGTCACTCAGATTGTGTTGTCCTTGGAGCCAATTCTCTAGGGAATAAAATGTAGTCTAAAAGATAAGCTTTACATCTGCAAAAATGAGTCTATGTACCACCTTGGACAATACATTCAAGGTCTTTCAAAATGGCAACAAGTTGAGTGCTGGTCTTCTTTGAGAACTGCTATAATGGGCAGGCTTCAGTAATTTGACTGTAATTGAAATTTGGCATTATGTAGATTAGCTTTTAATGAAGATCTGGCAACACAGAACATGCAGTTTCTATCTCTTCCATCTATTAGAGTTCTTGTTAAAATTTCTTTCTTTCTTTCTTTGTTTCGTTCTTTGTTTCTTTCTTTTATTTAAATCTTATTTTCCTCAGTCCAATAACAAAGCAATAGGAAGTAGCTCACTGAATTGCCTAAAACTCTGCTTCTTGACAATCTGGAAGAATGGTCAATGTTTTGTGTATCTAGACCCCATTAGTTCCTTACTTCTGAATCAATGTGAATTTACTGAATGTATTTTTCCCCTGAGAATGACATGATCCTTTGTTGAAATGTGAATTCGCAATGCTCTCCATAACCTCACATCGTTGAACAGATTCTTCCCAAATGGTGATGACATTTGGAAAGTTTTTGAACTTTTAGCAGGGAGAATATTTCTAAAGGAACTATGACACTGGAAGTAGCATTTGGGTTCCTACAAACTCACCTCACATATTATTCTTTCCTTACTTTCTGACTACACAGAGAAGACTCATGCTGTGGTAGATGTGCCTTCATTATCATAATGGACTGTATGTTCTCTGTGACTTTCAGCCAAAATAAGTTCCTATCTACCTTAGGTTGATATTCATCAGAGAATTCTACTAAAGTAAAGAAAATACATAAATAGTACAGACATTTGTAACAAGATTTAGGATGTTGATGTGTTAAAACCGATTATATGACTTTTTATATTTGTTTTCTCAGAGGTCTGTGGAGGATTTGGGGATAAAAATTATAATCAAAGACCATCATGGATTGTTATAATGGGATACTGGGAAACTAGTATACACAGAGAAAGGTAGAGTAGTGGTCCAGTTCATAAGGTTGCAGACAGCAACAAAGATTTTATTGACAAATTGGATGCACACAATCGCATTATATTTTGGTAAAGAATCTTGTAAATTTTGTCCATGTCCTGAGAATTTGCAAGAGGCCAAATTAAAAAGAGGGATAATTTATTTGACAGAAGAACTTTCAAGACAGCAAAGCATGGGCCTGAGACACCCTGTTAATGGTTATTGTTATTCAGGTTTTTCAGTGATAAAGAGCAACAAGTGAAACAGAAAAAAAAAAAAAAAAAAGGCAGTTCAAAGAGGAAAAAAGGAATAGAAAGCATAAGAATTGAAGCCTTGAGGGCCAGCAGAAAGAATGGAAACAGGCAACTTTGGGAAGTAGAAGGTTGGGGGGACCCTCCAGAATGTACCAGAGACCTGGGAGGTGAGAGACTCTCAGGTCTCAAATGGAGGGACCTTACATGAAATGCCTGACAGTAGGGAGAGGGAACTTGTAGATCCCACCTCCAGCAGGAAGACAGGGCACCAAATCAGGGATGGGGTTGCCATCCCACAGTCAAAACCCTGACCCAAAATTGTTCCTGTCTGAAAGAACTGCAGGGATGGAAATGGAGAGAGGCCTGAGGAAAAGAATGTCCAGCGACAGGCCCAAAGTGGGCTCCAGCTCAAGGGGAGGTCCCAAGGCCTGACACTATTACTGAGGCTATGGAGCACTCAGAAAAAAGAACCTATCATGACTGCCCTCTGAAAGACCGAACAAGCAGCTGAAAGAGTTAGATGCAGATGTTTACACCCAACCAATGGACAGAATCTGCTGCCCCTTGTTGTTGAATTAGGGAAAAGCTGGAAGAAGCTGAGGAGGAGGGCGACCCTGTAGGAGGACCAACAGTCTCAATTAACCCTGACCATCGTGATCTCTCAAACACTGGACCACCAACCAGGCAGCATATACCAGCTGATATGAGGCCCCAACACATATGCAGCAGAGGACTGCAGGGTCTGGGCTCAGTCAAAGAAGATGCACCTAACCCTCAAGAGACTGGAGGCCTCAGGAAGTTTAGAGATCTGATTGGGTGTGGGGTGGGGTTCATGGACATCCTCGTAGAGACAGGAGGGGTGGGAAAGAGGTAAGGGATGTGGAACAGTTGGAGGGTGGACCAAGGTGGTAGGAATAAAATCTGAAGTGTGGATAAATAAATAAAAGATTAAATCAAAAGAGAAAAGAAAAGAAAAGCCTTGGACTTGGTACTGGAACAATTGGAAATGCGCACTAAGGGAAAGGGAGAAACTGTGGGGGTTCCTGATGGAATGCTACCATCTGGAGAATATTTTCCCCAGGTTTATCACACTTAAGTGCTCCAACTGTTATCCAAGGCAACCAGACTCCATCCTTAGCTGCTTTTAGAATTCGGAAGAATAATCCAAGAGGTACGAATCTTGTAAGCAAGATTTAACATTGCCAGAGATTATTTTTCTCTTATGTCAGAGAGCTGTTAAGGTACATTGCCAGAGTATACATGGAGGGACCCATGGCTCTGGCCATGTATGTGGCAGAGGATGGCCTTGTTGGACATCAGTGAGAGGAGCAGCCCTTGGTCCTGGAGGTGATCGCTGCTCTAGTGTAGGGAATGCCCGGGTGAGAAGACAGGACTGCATGGGTAGTTGGGGGAGCACCCTTATAGGGGCAGGGAGATGGGGGGGGCAGGGGGTTTCCAAAGGGGAGACATGGATAGGGGATAACATTTGAATTGTTAAAATTGGATAAAGAAAATATTCAATAAAAGAAAAATGTCAAAAAAAGAAAAATATATTTAGCGTCCAAATCCCTGTGTGGTTGTTGTATAAGGCTGTGAATGTGAAGTCTTTAGTTCAAGGTGACCCTAAGAGTTTGGTGATGTCAGAGCCACAAAACCATTACTAGCAAGAACTTTTCATAGGGAGTCGAGTCAGAAAGAGGGAGAGAGAGAGAGAGAGAGAGAGAGAGAGAGAGAGAGAGAGAGAGAGAGAGAGAGAGAGAGGAGAGAGAGGTAGAGAGAATATGACAGGGTTATATTGTAGGCAGCAAATCTTGGAGGAGGAGTAGAATTGGCTTTGGAGCTACAGGATTTTGTGTTTGCTCTGCTGTGTTTTATTCAAGTTTTAACTTTACCTTTTCCTACTACACCCCAATGGCTACATTTGAACCATTTGTTCACAGCTGGTGGTGCAGGTAGGGAATTTGTGGAACCTTATGAATGTGAAGACTTGCTAGAAGTATGTCACTGGAGACAGTGTTTAGGTTTTACAGTCTAGGGCTACATTCTGTTCTGTCTCATCTTTCTTACTTCTAGGCAAGTCTTAGGATCCTGAAGTTATGCTTTCTCTACCATGATGGACCCCTAAGGAACTGTAACACTAAGTAAATTCTCTGATTCCATATGTTGCTTTTGATCATGGCATACTGTTATAGCAGCAGAAAAGAAACTATTATATTACACGTATCCATCTTGAAGTAGAGGAATCCCTGATCTCCTAGTCATGGCAATGGACAAAGCATAACAGCACTGCATCACTTAGGTAACAGTACTAGGCTATGATCACAACCCAATAGAAGTGGAGGTGTAGTAGGAGAGAAGAGTGAGGGTAACAGGTTATAGGGTACTGTGAGGGCTTCAATTTTGTCAAAGACATCATTCCACAGGGAACTTTTTTGTTATGCAGCTATTGGTGGATCACTGTTCTCTCTCTAAGCAAACCCTCACCTGCACTTTATTAGTAAAACTAAGAAACTTATTGGTTCTCCAATTTGGCACTATATGGAACTGTTTTTAGTATGCTAGTGGTGACCCATTAGGGGAGAGAATATCTGCTCATGAGCCCACATGAAAAGTAAAGCAACAGCCTTGTGTTCCTGGAGAGAGTGTATTTTTACTTCATTGTTGCCCAACAAAAACGTTTAAGGAAATATGGTGTGTTAAAAAATATTAAATTCTGTTTTTCCTTCCCCATCCTGTTGCCAGAATGAGCACTCTGAGTCTAATTATTTATTATTCAATGCCTAGGCCATAATCTCATTCTTTGACAAGCTCATAACTGATTTGAACCATTCAAATTTTTCTGTCTACCAGGTGGTTAGTTACCTCTCTTCAGTTCAAGCCCTCTTCTGTCTCTCAGCATCTCCCTGAGTTCATCTACCTGCTGGTTGATGTCAGTTCCCTCAGTCCATCTCTCAAATAGTTTCTCTTTTATCTCTTACTATTTCCTAGAATCCTCTCTCTTCCTGCTAGTGTTCCACATTTTATGTCCTGCCTCACCTCATTGGACATTAGTTTTTCTATTGACAGGTAACTCTCTTATTAGAGAATCTCTTCACAATGGTGCTTTGAACTAGAATCATTCCATTGCTAATATATTTGAATAGTTGGTCCTTAGAGGAGGAGGAGAGAACTGACTTGGGAAGGATTAGTATATCTGACATAATTGAAGGAAGTGTGTTCCACATATTAGACCTAGTCTCCTTTCTTTCTCTCCCCCCTCCCCTCTCTCTCTCTTCTTCCTCCTCACTTCTTCCTATTCTTCCTGATCTTCTTTCCTTCCTTTTCTTTTTCCTTTCCTTTCTTTTTTCTTTTTCTTTCTTTCTTTCTTTCTTTCTTTCTTTCTTTCTTTCTTTCTTTCCTTTCTTTTCTTTCTGACTTTCTTTTCTTTTCTTTCTGTCCTCCTTTCCTTTTCTTTCTGTCATTTTTCACTTTATGTCTTTCTTTTCGCTTCTGTCTTTCTTTTCTTTTCTCTTCTTTCTCTCTGCCTCTCTCCCTCTCTCCCTGCACTCTCCTTTCCTTCCTTTTTCCCTCCCTCCCTCCCTCCCTCCCTTCCTCCCTTGCTTCCCTCCCTCCCTTTCTCTCTGCCTCCAATTTGCAGTTAAGATTTACGTCCTTGACTACTGCCACAGAGCCATTCTCCCCACCATAATGAAAACTATAATCAGGCCTCATATTCATATTTTCTCTTTTCATTTGTCTTGGCCATTGTGTCTCACCACCACGATTGAAAAGAATCTAAGAGAGGAAAGAAGAGTTTAATTTTTATAGTTCTAGGGATATATAGTCAATCATGACAGCAAAGCATGGTGATATGAACAATAGTTTGTGTGCTCACAGTGCAACTGTAGTAAGATAGCAGAGGCAGGGGTGAGATTGCTTCGTAAACCTTAAAGCATGTTCACGGTTATAGAGTTATAGAGTTATAGAGTTCCCGCAGGAAGGCTCCATATCCTAGTTTCCACAGTCTTCCATAATAGCCAGCCTACCTTGGGACTAAATGTTCAGATACATGAACCTGTAGGTTATGGGCCTATTTTCCTTTCAAACCACAACAAGTATCCATCATCGTGAACAGGAAATGATGACTAAAGTGTGTCTGTCTATAGCTGCAGCATTTAATAGAACAACTTGTTAGATCTGCAGTGAAAAGACAATAGAGGTCTCAGACATAACAAGACCAAGTCATGGTTTTCAATACACTGTACTCATTACTTCAGTTTCTCAAATTAATAAAGTTTCCATAAATTTCTAAAAATATACCACCTACTTGGATCAAATGCTAAAATACTGCAGACTATGTTAGACATTTTATACTTAGCATGATCTCACTTTTTAATCATAGTGTGAATCAATGTTGTCAGATAAACAAAACTAAAGTCACTTACTTTACAATCTTATTCTGAGCATCTATGTGGTTCCATAAACTCTACCCTAAAAGTAGTCTGAATTCTTTTTGGATAAACAGTTTACTATGAATAAAGTTCTTCAATATGGGTGTTTAATTTAATGAGATACTCTGTAGCAGTGGGGAAACAAGGCAAATTTAAGGAAAATATGTGGATTTTATATATGTTTAAAAAAAACTTTAATTACAGTGAAACAAACATAGCACAAACAGCAATCCATAAAAATCATGATTAAATTTAAAATTAGCAAATTTAAAATTTAAAGATCCCAGTGATTCAAGCTCATCTATATTTAGATTTCATGTTAACCAGTAAAGTTAAAGCTAAATTCAAGCAAACCAGAGGATCTCTTAAAAGATTCCAAAGGACAAACTGAAACTCAGAGGGTTTTAACTTAGGTTAAGCCATACATGAATTAATTAGAAAAATAATTTTAATATCAGTAAAAGCAAAGAAATTAATAACTCACAAGCTGGTTCACATCACAGACTCACAAACAGACACATGAAGATATCTTAAGTGATTCCAAGAAAAACTGACAGAAACTTGTTAAGCAAAGACCAGGCAGGCAGCCATCAAAAGGCTGCCCACAATTTTTAAAATGGTTTGCATTTATGGTTGTTATGTGATGGAACATAATTTCTTATTTTTCCATTTTATATATTGTTCTTTTATATATTACACTCTGACAGCACTTTCTCCTCCCTCATCTCCCCCTATTCTATCTTTCCCATCTCCCTTGCCTCTTGCATTCACCCGTGACCTCCCTTCACAAAGAGCAGGCACCTTCCATGGACATCAACCAAATATGGCATAACAAGATACACAAAGACCAGGCATATATTCTCCTATCAAAGCTGTACAGGGTAACTCATTAGAGGAAAAGGGTCCCAAAAGAGGGCAAAAGAGTCAGAGATAGTCCTGTTCTCACTATTAGGAATCCCAAAAGAAAACAGAGCTACACAAACATGATACATTGGCAGATCCATATAGGCTCTCTGATCTCTGTGAGCCTATAAATCCCAGTTAATTGATTCTGTAGACTATGTTCTTGTGATGCCCTGAATCCTTCTATCTCTTTCAGTGCTTCTCTCCCTCCTCTGCAGAACTCCTGAGCTCATCCTACCACTTGGATATGGGATCTGCATCTGCTCCCATCAGTTGTCTATGAAGACTCCCTTGTCTTTCTGATAACAACTGTGCTAGGCTCTGAACTCAGCAAGTTCTACAGGCGGGACAATTTTTAGGGTGGATATTTAGTGTGTTGCTTGGTGTCCCAATCTCCCCACTTGAGGCCTTGCCTGGTTACAGGGGATGGTTGGTTCTGGCTTCATGTTCTCCATAACTAAGAGCTTTCACTAGTCTCACCTTTATAGAACCCATGGTGAACCCATTGGACTAGGTTTCTACCTTGTTCCTGAAATTTCCCCCAATTCCAGTCGTTGTTCCCAGTACTCTCATTGTCCTCTGTCTTCTCACCAGGTGATACTTTCTGTTCACATCCTTACCCACCCATAGTCCACCCTTGAAGATCTAGTCTATTACTCCTTTCCAAGAAGACTCAAACTCAGTGCTTAACAGACAAAATGAACACACACGGAACAAAAGGAGACATTAGAAGGCTTACAGACAGAGACCTTTACAACCAAGCCTGAAGACCCAAATTATAACCCCACTACTCAGCTCCTGAAAGTTGCTCTCTGAACTCAACACAACACACACACACACACACACACACACACACACACACACACACACACACACACACACACATCCTAAATGCCAAGAGCAGTAAGAGCGGAGAGAGGATAGACTGAGAAGAATGGAGAATGAACATGATTAAATTGAATATATAAAAAATGAAATAATTCAGCAATAATTGCTTAAAGCAATTTAAAAGTGTATGCCAGGTTAAATAATATACAATTATTCCCTTGTGTATACAAAGGGTATGATTTTGAAACATAAGCTTTCATAATAAAAACAGCAATGTAAATGTTATTAATAAAGCACATTTTTAATTTATGGGAACCAATCAACATTCTGACACAGTGTAGAAAAAGAATTATATCTGAGACAAGATTGCAAGCGATAACTTGTTATCTTGCTATATTTATTTTTGGAAATGTTATTATACTCCTTAAAATATAAATAATATGAATACAAAATAAACATGTTATATTCTTTTCTTTTTACATAGTTCATATTTCCAACTTGTGGTAGAATATTAGCAGCTATATTTTACTTTTCTGATACATCATGTAAAACTTTCCTGCACGTCATTATTTGATATGTACTAATAACTATTTTATTTAAATTTTTAATTATTTTAAAATGCTACTTATTCCTTCTACAATGAAGTTTAGTTGTATTAAATACTTTCTTCAGTCATCGATTAATTTGTTCAATATGCATCCCAGTCACAGTCACCCTCCCTCCTCTCCTTCTATTCCCACCCTCCTTCCCAAATTTTCCCATTTCCCCCAGCTTTTCTTCTCAGAGAAAGGGAGGGGCCTTGCTAGGTACCAACCCGCAACAGCACATCAAGTCACATCAGGACTAAACATATCCTCTCCCACTGAGGTCAGACAAGGTAGTCCAGCTAGGTGAAAGGGACTCAAAGACAAGAAACAAAGTCCAGGTCAGAGAGAGCACAAGTTCTAATTGTTGGGAAACTCACATGAAGACCAAACTGCACATCTACTATACATATGTGTGGAAGGCCTAATCCATCCTCTGTATGCTCTTTAGTTGTTGGTTCTGTCTCTGTGAGCCCACAGGTTAGTTAGCTCTGTAGGCTTTCGTGGCATGTCCTTGACCTGCTGGCTGTCTCAATCCTTTTCCCACCTATTCCACAAGACTCCTTGACTTCTGTCTAATATTTGGTGATAGGTCTCTGCATCTGTTTCCATCAGCTGTTGGATGAAGCCTCTCAGATGACAGTTGTGCTAGGCTCCTGTATGCAAGCATAGCAGATATCATTAATCGTGTTAGGGGTTGTTTCACTCCCTGGGGTGAGCCTCAAGTTGGATCAGTCACTAGTTGGCTATTCTCTCAACCTCTGCTCCATCACTACCCCTGTATAATTGTAGGCAATACAAATTTTGGGTTGAAAGTTTTGTAGGTAGGTTGGTCTGGCTACAGGAGGTGATAACTTCAGGCTCTATACCCCATGCTGGTAAGAGTCATTTAAAACTAAACATCCTACTTTCTACAAAAAGATAAGAAAAGACTAATAAATAATTTGTCACTTGAAAACAGGGTTGGAGTACTGGAGTGAAGTTTCTCCTCATGTATACATGATCCTTTGGGGTTAAGGTGCAGGTCAGTTCTTTGGGGTGCAGGAGTATATACTCCAAATTCCAGCAATTGGGTGCCTGAATCAGGAAGCTAAGGAGTCCAAGACAAGTGTAACTTATGCCACAATCTCAAGGCCAGTCTGGACTCCACAGACTCCATAGGACCCTGTGTCAAGTAGCAACAATGCCAACTAAAAGGCTTCTATTTTACAAATTTAATTAAGATATGTATATATATATATATGTATATACATATACATATACATATATACATACATATATATACACACATATATATATACACATATATATACACACACACACACACACAACACATACACACACACACACACACACACACACACACACACACACACACACACAGTTTTTTCTATGAAAATAGTAAAAACATTTAAGTTTTTCACCTGGAAATAATATTCTATTACATAAAGTTAATTTAATTTTGGGGTGTCTTGTCATTCCAGTTGTATTTATATGTTCTCCCACTATCCTATTATATGATTTATTACTTAAAACTGTATATATTTATACCCCAACCCTTCTAATTTCCTTTTCAATTATAAGAGAGTGAGGATCCTAAAAATAAAACCCCGAGGTTTCATCATCTTAAAAAGTTAAATATGTGTAATTGATTAGCTTCATATTCACATAGTAATTATAAAGTTGTCTTTCTGTGATATACACAATTAGAAAGGCTAACAAAAGTTGCATTTTATTTTCTGTTCCATATTAACTTAATACTCATTTTTTTTACATTTTTTCATTTATTCTTATTCCTCTTATTCTAATTTCTTCCACTTCTTCTTCCTGCATCTTCCCCTCTGATTTTGTTTATTCTCCCTCCTGATCATCACCTCCCTCTTCCTCTTTTTTTCTTAAATTTAGATTCAACCTGTATAGAGTAACAAAAATCATCAATATTGCTCAGATATTATTTTGTAGCAATTTAATACATATATCTATTATCATAATTATTATTGTTGTTGCTGTTGTTGTTGTTGTTATTGTTTCTGCTGCTGTTACCTTTTTTCTCATTCTCAATCTTACTTTTTCTTTTCTTCATTAAATTAGCATTAACCTGTACATAAAATTTTAAAAATTGTAAATACAACTGCAGAAGCCACAATCTTTACATACTGTGTAGTAACTAAATAAAAGAAAAAATATATAATTTGAAGACTTGTGTTAGTTACTTATTTTTTTAATAGTTTAGATGTTAATGTTTTATTGTAAGACAGTTTCAAACATTTGTATAATGTATTTTAATCTTTTCAGAACCACTGTATTCCTCTCTGTCCTTCCATGAAAGAATTTTTCTCAACCTCTCCCCCACCAATTTTATTTTTGCTTGATCTACTGAGTTGAACTAGAGATTCATTCACTAACACATGTCGGAAATTTTATACAGGAGAAAGCACAATATTTCAATGGCTACATCATTTAAAAAAATGAGACTACTTCCCCAAACAATTAATTTTCAATAGCACCTAAGTTCTGCCCTTACTGCTTAGTGAGATGCACCACACAATGCTAATATATTAGTCACCCAATTGGGCAGCATCATGCTAGAAATATTTGTTCATGTATAATTGTAACATATTAAGAGTGATTAATTCCTTTAATTTACTATTTTTCTATACTAATTTGATTTGACTAAATAGAATGTGGAATGATAAATTTTAAAAAGAGTTGCAAAGTTTTATACCTTTTTATATTAATAAAAATTTTTTAATTGAATTGGAAACTTGTATTGAAAAGTTATTAAATACTAAAAAGGAGTCACAGCATTATTGGAAAAGAAGCAACTTTGAGAAGAAATGACATATGTCTGACTAAAGATAGCTATGGAGGAAAACTAAACAGATATGTAAGAGAGAGTTCCTTGGGGCAATCCTGATCTTTGTTGTCCAGATATTTCCAACCAGCAACCAGGAGCCATCAACCAGCAACCACACAACAACAGCTGGAGGAGGAGAAGCAGTAGCAACCACCAGCAGCACGGGAGTTACAGTAGCCTCCTTTCTTGAAGCTCTGATATTTATATGCCCTCTGAAGAGTCTCAAGAATTCCAAATGGAAACTACCTTCAGCTGGACAAATCGTGCCCCTGCCAGAACATGAGACAAATTATAGTTAGCTACTGCAAATAAACTGAAACAGCCACATATCCCACACCTAGAATTAAAGAAAAAACATTCACACAATTTTTTTGTGTGTGTGTTTTGAAAGAAACAAATTTGTCACTGCAGTGCTTGACCCCAAAGTAGGTAATATTCTATCTAGAAAATAGTGAGAATAGCTATTCATAGTTGGAATTTTGGCTTAAGACAGAGTGCTTCAGAAAATGCATACCCTATTCAGAGTCAGAACTAGAAAATTTGGAAGGGCAGGGGATGAGAGGATAGGGATACAAGAAGAGAGAATGATGAGAAAATAAAACATCAACTCAGATTCAAACAGTACAACTTATACCCTTCACCAGGTTTATAGTTCAAACAAACATGAAACTGGGAATCTGTGTATAACAGGGACGCTGGAAAATTGCTTTGGCATATGAAATGCATGCTGACTAGATCCTTTCTAAGTTTGTCCTTAGGTGACACTACAGGCAAAATTCTCATATGTCTCTCTGACAACCAAGAGCAAGTGTCTGGAGAATATTCATTGAGTCCTGAAATACCAAAATGACTCTTGCTAGAGAAGAAATCTCTGATTCAAAACCACATAGTATTCTGTACTGTGGACATCTGTTCTGAACAATAGACTAATATTGTATTTATCTATTCCTCAGAAGAGAGATAAGTTATAGCAAAGGTCTAAAACTATAAAGAAACCCTCCATTCTAGTACCTGGCAACTAAATACAGCCTCTGGTGGCAAACAGCAAAAACGTCTATAAAAGAAGTTTAGGAGCACAAAGGTTCTTCTCTCAGTGGAATATAACAACACAAGTAGAAGAGAAGGAAAAGGGATCACCCCAGAGATAAAATGACGGCTGCATTGAGTAAAGTGATAGCTCACGGACACCTTGCAGCAGCACTTGGCAGAGGAATAAACAGTCAACACTTTCACAGAAAATTGTGAAAGCATAACCATAACCTATGTCCATGAACACACAAGTGGCATCACAGGAGTGGTCTGTACCTTCATTTAGCTGTGAAAAAAAATTCTCTCTGACTCATTGACTTCCTGATCTCTCTCTCTCTCTCTCTCTCTCTCTCTCTCTCTCTCTCTCTCTCTCTCTCTCTCCCTCCCTCCCTCTCTGTCTCTATGTCTGTCTTCTGTCTCTCTGTCTCTGTCTTTCTCTGTCTTTCTGTCTCTTTCTCTCTCTGATGTGTGTGTGTGTGTGTGTGTGTGTATAGGGGTACTTGTGTGTAATGGTAATTTCAAAAGGTATCTAGATTTTCTTTACCCCCAGCTGCCTCCCAAATGAACGAGACTGATACTCAAATTTAATTAGATGTGCTGCACAATACCTAGGTAGTTGTAAATCTATTATAATCCTCTAAACCAATCTGAGTTCCTCCCAGTCAAAATCCCTGAAATACTTGTACTTTTGAACTTGTCTGTCTCTCTCAGCTTTGGGTGTGTTCTCCCATGATGTCTCCCTGGACCCTTTTTGTGACTGAATACCACTTATTCTTTCCTCTCTCCCCCTCCCATGGCAGCTATAAGTTCGACCTTATTCTCTCTTCTGCCCAGCCACTGGTTGGTCAGCTTTTATTGACAAGTCAGAAAATAAATGGTAAGCATTGTTTATACAAACTTGAAATGGACATGGAATAAGCATTACAAGGTACAAAAACATTATGCCTATACTTGTGTGTTGGTTTGTGTTGATTGTCGTGTGAATACACAAAGTTGAGAGGTTAAAGTAGGTAGCCTTATCATGTGATCACATCACTGCTGTCTGATACAGTATCTTTCACTGAGCTTAGAGTTCAGCAACATCTAAAATGGATATAAATGTCTCTGTCACTTCTCCTAGGGATGCAATCCCAAACAAGCAAGGCACTGTAAAATACAGCTTCTGTATGGATGTTGGAAACCAAACTGAAATCTCCTTGCTGTGTGGCTGACAAATTACAGAGTGAACGTGGATGCCAAATACCCCTATATTTTGTTTTTAAGAATTTTTTTTTTTTTTTTTGTATTTCTCACTTCACTTATCCAAATACTGACATGTCCTTATGTTAGGTTTACTGAGAAGCAGATTTCTAGAACTAGAAACACAAGAGAGCTGAAGAAAACACTTGAAGCCCTAATGTGTATGGGAAGAGGATAATCAGCCCTGGTGTTCACAGTATAAGGCAGATCTGATATGACAAACAAAAGAATTCAGATTCAGTCCTTTTAGACTCTAGAGGTTCACGTTTGTGCATTCAGCAAAGTCTTCACATGCAAATTAATTAATAAGTTCTTAAAGAGATGCTGTAATTTCAGAAACCCATGGTCCCTGTTGACTGTAAGTCTCATTAGACATTGACTTAACTTATTCTCATTTGCTACATTTGATAAGTGTGGATACTGTTAATCTTTAATAAAAAGAAATGTTTTCTCTATTAGCTAGCTCATTACTTAAATAATTATCTGACAACTTCCATAATTGAAAATATTGAAATCTTACCTTTTTACACAAGGCCAAGAGTAAGAAAATGATTTCCTTTTAGAGTTGTATTTATCACTACATTTTAAAATTATTTTAAAAGAATCATACAAAATATTTTAATCATATTCTTCAGGTTTCCCCAACTAACTCCTCTCAAATCCTCCTCACCTTCGTACACATCTATCTCCACTTTTTTCTGTCTCAAGACAAAATCCTAGAACAAAACAAAATATGACAAAAACAAAAATAAAAAACAAAGACAGAAAACTCCAAACCTAAGAATGTTAAAATAACACACACTCACACACCTACATGTATACACACACACACACACACACACACACACACCATTGAATATATTTTGTGTTGGCTAATTTATCCTGAAGTTGGTGTCTGCCCTGGAACACAGTGTTGTACTCTATACACCTAATTAGAAAACATACTGGTTTTTTTTTTTTCTACTAACAGATATAAATTAAAAATAGTTTTTTGTTTATAGATGGGACTTTGAGTTTACTTTCTTTTCCACAATGATATTTTGTCTGTTTGTAATTTGAACAGGTTTTGTGTTCACAAATCACAATCTTAATAAATTAATTTGTGAATCAGCCATGTTGGGTCTGGAATACAATGTTTTCACAATCTCTTTTCTTACAGTCTTTTTGCCTTCTCTTCTTCATATATCCATGAACTTTGAGTGTAGCGTTTAATACATATATTCTTGATTGGGTGCTCCATGTTTTCTAATATTGTGTGCATGCATTTGTGGATTTCTGTATTGATAATCATCTACTGCTATTACAAGTTTCTCTGATGAAAGTAGAGTGATGTGTTAGAATAAAGGATTAGCAAGATAACATTAGGAGTTGTTTGATTGCTATGTTCAATCAGCAGAACATTAGCAGAGTTTATTATACTAGGTCTTATTACTTATATAGTCTTTGGTTTTTGCTTTTTTTTTTTTTTTTTTTACCTGATTTACAATGTCAAGTTTGGGTGTTATCTCACATAATGGACTTCAAAACAATCAAGAAGCGGTTTGTTTCTTCCATTTGTGCTATCATTGTACTAGTATGTTTTGCCAGCTGAGCACTGTTGTAGGGCACAGGTTTTGTAGCTATGTGAGACTGATGATTTCCTTTCTCCACTGATAGTGTGTAGAGTACACTCCAGCAATATGAACGCTCGACGTCCATGGAAATTAAAACGCTTCCACTTTCTGGTGTCTTTTTCAATTAAATTATTCACTATCCTAAGGTTTTTATCATACAAGTCTTTTACTTGCTTTGATATAATTACTCTTAGGCAAATTTGAGGCTATTGTGAAAGGTTTTGTTTTCATAGTTTCTATCTGAGTATATTTATCAAATTTTATATGGATCAACTACTGATTTCTGTGGTGACTTTTATCTTTTTACTTAGATGAAAGTATTAATTACCTGTAGAAGTTGTCTGGGTTTGATTTTAGAATCTTTTTTTTTTTTAAAACTCTTATTTATTTATTCATAAACATTATTAATTAATTTACAAAGTAGTGGATCTCCATTGGGATTTTTCATCCATCCTTAGTTTGTGGGTTAATCTAGAACTTCCTCCCAGCCATCTCCCTACCCAAATCTCCACTTAAACTTTTAATTCCCAGTATCACCTCTTTCATATAATATATTCTTCTATTTCTTCCCTTAATAAGACCCCTTTCCCTTCCCTTTCATAGACTCTGGCTTCCTGATTTCTACACACACAAAGGTTCAACAGACAAATCTAAAAATTTGAAGCTAGAATCCACACATGAAAAAGAGCACTTGATGATTTATCTTACTGGGCCTGGTTATCTCAGTATAATATTTTCTAGTCCCATCCATTTTTTCTGAAAAGTTTAAAATTCTATTTTTTTTTACGACAACTGAATATATTTTACTGTGTATATGCATTTTCATTATCCATCCCTCAGTTGGTGGACATCTAAGATGATTCTATTTCCTGGCTGTTGTGAATAGAAAAACAATGTACATGGATGTGCAAATGTCCCTGGGGCTGAGATACAGAGTCCTTTGGAGACATGCCCAGGAACATCTGGGTTACATGATGATGGCTATTCTAATTTATAATCCCAACCATACCAGATAAAATTTCTCCTTTTCTGACATCCTTGCCTGCATTCCTTGTCATCTGTATTCCTTGATAATACCTATTCTGACTGGGATGAGGTGACATCTCTAAGTAGTTTTATTTTGAATGTTTATGGTGGCTAATGATGTTCAATAGTTTTTTGTAAAATGCTTATTAGATAGATATTTGTATGTCTTCTTTTCAGAACTCTATGTTCAGGTGCACAGCCTAGTTTTGATTGGGTTGTCTTGTTTGGTTTCTTAAGTTCATTGGATATTCTAGTTATTAATCCTTAGTTGGGCATGTAGCAGAAAGATTTTCTCTCACTCTGCAGGTTACCTGGTCACTAGGTAATAGTTTTCTTCACTGTATGGAGGATTTTAATATCATGAGGCCTTCTTTGTTAATTATTGGCCTTATTTCTTAAACAATTGGATTTGTATTCAGAAATTCCTCTCCTAGGCCTATGTCTTGAAATGTACTCCACAGTTTTTCCTCCAGCAGTTTCAGAATATTGTGTCTTATGTTGAAGTCCTTGATCCATCTGAGATGACTTTTGTTCAGGATGAGAGATAAGAACCTAGTTTCATTCTGCTTACAGATTAGTTGCCCCAACACAATTTGTTGAGGTGCTGTCTTTTCTTCATTTTTGATAGCTTTGTTGCAAATAAGATGGCTACAGACAATGGCCATTTAATGGGGTTCTCTATTCTATTCCATTGATGCATGTATCTGTTTTAGGCAAGTACCATGCTGTTTTTTTTGTTTGTTTGTTTTTTTGTTTTTTTTTTTTTCCTCCTTTTTTATTTTTGATACTTTATATACATTTCCAATGTTTCCCCTTTTCTGAGTCTCCTCTTTGTATACTCCCCATCCACTCCCCAACACGCCTCTAGGAGGGAATTCCACCTCCCACCCCACGCCCCCCCCGTCCACCCATCCCCATTTTCCCGCCTTGATATTCCCCTTTACTGAGGCCTCTAACATCCTCAGGCCCAAGGGCCTTTCGTCTCTCCCTGATGG